>QLTV01004082.1:1121915-1149185 GCA_003457575.1 Thermophis baileyi | reverse complement strand
TCCGGAGAGAGAGAGTGAGTGTTGCCAGCGGCGAGTGGGGCAGGGAATTGGCTCCAGGAGGGGGAGGGGACCCAGTCTCCCCCATTGTGAAGCACGCTAGCTTTCACTGTGTTGTGCAAGGTGCTGCAAGAGCAGCGGGCAGGCCATGGAGGGGGTATTAGGCCTTCTTCCCCCCCACCCCGTGCCAAAGAAAAGCCAGCCGGGTTTTTCCTTCCCTCCTACCCTTCCCCCTTCCCCCTGCTCCCTTCTCCCCACTCTATCCTACTTCGGGACAGAGAAGCGTGCACTGGAAACGCATGTTGGGGCGATGTCAGAGTGCGTCTTCTGACCCTCCAGTGCTCGCCTGCAACTCTCCGCACTCCTCCAGGCCTGGCTTGCTGAGGCTGCTCCCCTCCGCCTCCCGCAGCCCCAGCCATCGCTGCCCGGGGAAGGAACAGGAAATAGAAAGTGGCGTGTTTCAAAGGCGGCGAACAGCGTTCCACTGCGAGAGCCAGGCCAGGCCAGGCCTCTCTGCCGTCCAACTCTGGGGCCGCTTCTGCTGGGCCATCTCTCCCCCCCCCCCCGGTCGCTGGGCTGTTGTGCTTGGTGCTCGGCGGGGGAGGCCCCCTTCTTTCTCTTGGCCCCGCCGACAAGGGAGGAGGAAGGCCAGGCTTGGGGGATGGCCCCCACCTCCGCCTCTGCCGTTCTCTCCCAGCCCTCTTTGCTGGCGGCAACAGCAAATGTACCACAATGAAGGCAGAATTCTGTTGCCATGCAAAGGCAAGTAGAGGGGCGCTTTGCTCCCGCACTAAGGCTCCGGCCATGACAGCTGATGATGGCTCTTTCATCCTTCTGCCACGACAGGGTGAAAGGGAGCCGCAGCAGAGGGCCCAAAGAGCCACATGTGGCTCCGGAGCCACAGGTTGCAGACCCCTGGTCTAGCTAGTTTTATCTAGCTTTATCCTTTCTTACAGTAGCATCAATTTATTGCCTGTGCATATGAAATATGACAGTTTCATCCCCAAAAGGGGCTGGGGCCCATCCCCAAAAAGGCTTACATTCTGAATCTCAACACCGCAGGGAAAAGGGAGCGCAAAAATTTAGTTGGAACCAAATTGAGCAACAATTCTTATACAATTTTCCCTCGTTTGATATCCTTCCTCTATCTTGCATTATGGCTCTCAGTATTTTCAAATAACATGGCTATGAGCACACGACAGCTTCACTTGGGACAAAACTGTATTAGAATCATGATATAAATTCCACCATGGAGTATTGGTTAGGAAGCAGTATATGAGTCAAAGAATCCTCACTGCTATGTCAGCTTAAGGTTGGAGATGAGTGCATAGATTCACATATCTGTCCAATGGAACTCAGATGGGAGAATTTTTTTACATCTGTCAGTCTATTTACTGCACAGCTTGTTAGGCTGGTTTTGGGGGCTTTTAAGTGATGTTCCATACATTAGCACTATAAGGAAACATTTATACAATTCTTATTAAAATTGGAATAGAGGGGTGGTGTTAAATTGCCTTAAAAACGGCAGCAAATATTTCTATCTGAAAGCTCAGCCACAAGCAAACAGCTTGAAGGGATTTGGGAAGACTTAAATTTTAACTGTATATTAAATGTATTTCTTCTGCCCCACAGCCAAATCTGGATATCAGCCTTTTCTTCACTCCTTTGAGAAACAAGGCTGAAAAACGTGTTTCGGTTGATTCATGCAGCAACCTTATTGTATTCTCTCCTTTTCCGGACAAGGAGAAATAAGTTACATTTAAAAGCCTAATCTGTGCATTTAATTAATAAGTGCAAAAACAGCATAAGTTTTCTTTTCCTTCGTAAGTTTTAGTTCCGTTATTAAACTGAACTGCCTTTTCAAAAGTACACTTCTTCTGCTGGAGAAAACACCTATGGAGAATATGAATGCCAGAATGTTCTGTGGTCTGTATCTCTTGAATCTTTAATGCAACAGCACTTGAGGAAAACTGTTCTGAATTGGCTTAACTTGGCTTAACCAGTTAAAATGTTTTGGAACTCAAGACATGAATAGCAAATTGTTGCTTGTGGCAATGAGTGGGAGAGGGAGGAGAAAAAAAGTATGTTACAGTATTTGGCTGCTGCATTTTAAATGTCTATTTTCTTTCATCTTAATAATCAAATGTGCACTTCAGTGTATAAACACAATTATTAAAGGTCTGTAAACTAGATTAATCTCTGGTGATCTGTATCTGCCTTTTATTTGGATTTTACAGAATTTCTTCAGCCATTTCCACAGATTACCATATTTTTCGCTCCATAACACACACACACACACACACCCCAAGGTGGGTGGAAATGTCTGTGCATCGGTGCCGGTCCTTTGGTGAATAGCAGCTGGGCCGCAGCGGCAGGGTCCTTTTACAGTGCTGAACCCTGCCTCTTCTGTCTTGGTCATTGCCCGCCTCTTCTCTTTTCCGCAGTGCAGGAGTCAATAGGCAGAGCTGGTGTCAGGCCGAAGCCATATATTATTAGAGACTTTGGCCTGCCACACTATAGGCTTTAAAAACGTATTCTTGCTGTGGGAATTTGGGAGGGGCTGTTGCATGAGGGTTGTAGACATGTAGCCATAACAAATTCCTTTTAGATTCTCAAGGTCATCCTTTGTCCAGCACCTGCCCTGAAGCTGATGGGAGTAGTTGACACGTTGGCAAAAGAAGACTGGCTAACGTGATGAACTTGTGGGTGTGGGATTGCGCAGAGAGATGAAACGGAATACTATTTAATATGGAATAAATTGTATAAATGGTTAGAGGATAGGAATATCCTCGAGTAAGGAAATATATCATAATGATGACTTAGAGGTCAGGAATTGTTAGTAAAATGGTATTAAATATACAATGTATGTAAGTAAAGTTATATATAGATATCATAACAAAGTATAATAAATTGGAACTTTGAGCAATACTTTGCATTGGACTCTGATTTAGTTTTAGATGCTATTTGGAACCCTGACAGCTGGCACATGAGAGGACACCTATCTGTGGTCCTCTCAGGCTCCGCCTGATATTTTTTTTTCTTGTTTTCCTCCTCTAAACCTAGGTGCGTCTTATGGTCAGGTGCGTCTTATAGTGCGAAAAATACAGTATTTATTTTTAAATCAAAGTAATCAAGTAAAATATTAATTTAAATAATTGCTTTAAATCAAGTTCTCCACTAATAACTATTTCTAAAGCAGTTATATAGATCTGATCACTGAATCATAATTGAGTAGTAGGCCAATTCACACATTAAATTAAGTCATGATTACAGGGAGTCCTTGATTTACATTCACAATTGAGATCGGAATTTTCATTGCTAAGTGGCAGCAGTCACTACAATCCCAGTTGCTATTGTTAACTGAATCCCATAGTCTTTAGGTGAGGCAACTTCCTACTGGCTTCCCACAACCAAAGTTGGTGGAGAAGCTGACGGAAAGTTCCAGGTCCCAGGTAGATAAGTGGCTGCTGCCAGGTAGAGGAGGGAGCAAGAGGATGTAAGGGAGAATCCATGAGAGGTGTGGGTAAGGAAGTATGTGTGAGAGGCACTATGTGGGTGGAGAAAAGCTTGCAGGAGTGCATAAGAGGCATCACACAAGTCGGTGAGAGTGTACGAGAGATGCAATATGTGTCAGGGAGGGTGCATGAGAGGTGCCATGAGAGTTCAAGTTCTGCAACCAACAAATGTAGAACAAGTGTGGAGGGGCTGGGGAGGGAGTGCAGGTGGGGGAGGATTATCCAAGCAACTTGTGATCTTTTCTGCCAGCTTCCGCACTGTCTGTCTGAGAAAGCCAAGGAGGGAAGGTTACAAATGGCAATCATACGATTGCGGGGTGCTTCGCAACAAGTGAATGTGTTACCTAGCACCCAGATCATGATCACGTGGCCACAAGGCTTCTGGGACAGCAATAATTCCAAGGACCAGTTGTACCATCACCATTCAGCATCGTCATAACTGCAAAAGGTCACTGAGCGAATGGTAAATTAAGGACCACCTGTAATTTGGCTGGGTGCTAGCAACATTAAGTTATAAACCAAATGTGGACAGTTCTATTAAGACTTTAAGAGTTACAGGGTATGCCTGCTAATACTGTATATTGATATCACTGAATGAAAGGGATGGAAAATGTTGGGTTTTATGAACTTAAATCAAAATCCTTACCTAAGCCCCATTTTTGTATAAAATGATCTGAAAATCATCCATTTTCCTATCAAATTTCCTGACAATGTTGTGAGGATCCCAAAATAGGGTTTCGATGGGAAGAGAGGCATTCCTGGCCAACCAGTTATCTATTTCAGCTATAAACCTTGATCGACAAACCACTAACCGGCTAATTTCACACAACATTCTAAGCCTGAAGCGATCCATAATTTAGTGCAATTGTGAATCAAGCCAATGTATCTTTCCAATATGAAAAGCAGCAATTCAAAAGATTGAGGCATGTGCCTTTGATAACTTTTCTTGGAGACTGGTGAATGTCCTTGATACTCTTAGCATCAGAACAGGTGTGCCCTATACGCTGAGTCATGTTTCTCAATGTCAGCAACTTTAAGACATGGACTTGGGTAAAATTGATTCGCTTAACAACCATTGCAAAGAAGGTTGAAAAAAAATCAGGTCCAGTCATATGATGCCTAAATTTATGACTGCAATGGCTTATAACTATCATTCTGAACAAAACTACTTGTACACAAGACTTATAGCCTTTAAGAGTTTTATTTATTAGTTACTAACCAATATAGTCTATTTAATATATCTTTTTTTTTTTAAGTTTTACAGGGATATTGAGCACTAGGCTGCAATGGGCCAAAGGCTTGGCTTAGATCATGAAAGGCATGACACTGGTGAGGGTGACATCACCAGAAACAGACAGCTTGGTGATCTGCTGCAGCTCTTTAATACGGTGCTTGTACTGCATGAGATGAGCGTCATCAACAGCTACCTTCAGTTGATCTGCTTCACAGAGAATCTGAATCTGTAAAAGGACAGATGTAAACATTCCTAAAAAGTTATAAATAAGAATTACAGAAACACCATGAATTCATGCAACCTAAAATCTTGTGGGTTTTTTGCACTGGGCACTATGGACTTGCAGAGCTAGCATTTTGTGCTTGACTTGCTTACATAAAAAAAAAAGCCACAAATATTGTATGAAACCAGGAAATGTGGTGGGAAAAGTGCCCCCTCCCAGCCTCAAAAGAGAGTAATGCTAAATTCAACATCGCAGGTTTTTGGGCGAGTGTTTTTTTTTTTTTTAAAAATATACACTACTTTGGATAGCATACATATTTTTAAACACACTCTTCGCCACAAAAACTTTTTCTGCTCTGTCAGACTAGTGCAATCAGACCATACTGACAAAAACTTATGGAACTCAATTCAACTGAACTGACACAATGTTCTGTTGCATTCTACTCTCATTTTAAGTCTAGTTTTTATCACTTTCTGGTAATCTTCAAAGAACCTTTACGATTGCCTCTATGTTGGAGTACACTGGGAATGACAATGCTCTGCTTCCTATGCAGAAAAATGAGGGTGTCAGGGCATCCCTTGGGGGGGGGGGGGCAGTGAGAAGCTTCCTACTCATCGTTTGATGTCATCTGATTTACAACCCTCATATCGGAACCAGTTCTCCATCCTGCTTTAGGTGCTATGCAGAAACAAGGCAGCAGGATTAGATGCATTCACAGGACTCGCTTAAAATGGTTAGTGATTGAGCCATTTTCTGTGTAATAAATTGAACCATATACTAATCAAATAATTTAGCCTTGTACAATATCCTACTGCATAGATACACACCAAAATTAACAGTAAAGGTTAGCAAATTGTTCAAATGCAATCACTAGGTATTTTTCCAGCTTGTGTTGAATGAATGTAATACATGCAACCCGTCTTTCTCAACCTGAAGCCCCTCCAGGGGTACTACAACTCCCAACTCCTAAAATTCCCACTCAGTTTGGGTATTTCTGGGGATTCTGACAGGGGTGGTCTCAAACGTTGTGAACACGAGAAACAGAATTATAGAAATGGAATCAGGTAAATTAAACTGTCTTGCAATATTCACATAAATAATTTCCAGGCAATCAAGTTAATTCTTAGCTATCAAAAGGACACCCGACGCAAAAACTTTACCTTAAAAGGTTTGCCAGCCTCAAAAGGAAACCTGGGTGCCGTCCGGTCTTCCGTACCCCAGACATTTTGAACCTTGCTGTTGCATACAATCATCTTCATGTTGTCCTCATTGAAGCGAGGATTAAAGTGGAAAGCAATGTCATCGCCTTTCTTCAAATCTACTTGAAATCTGCAAGAAATAAGGACACACAAACTGTTATTCCAATGTTCTATGCAATGCAAATGACCAGCTGTCTGCAAGGCATATAAATCCTTCCATTCCCCACCATCCAGTCAGAGCTGAAGAAATTTCTTGGATGAGAAGCGAAACATCTTCAAAGAAAAACCAGAAAGTCCAGTTGCCTCTTGAAAGAAAGAAAAAACACCTCTGGCTGAGAATATCCATAGACCAATGTTCTACAGGAAGCTTATAAAACAAAGCTGCTCTATTTATTACATTCATCAAATTAATTATTAACTTGAAAACTTGGATCTGCAGTGCGGCACCCCCAGTTGTCAATGTGCCTATGGGCATCATCAGGCTATTTTATTTTACTATTAAAACTTTAAATGAGAACCTTGTGGGCTGTAAAGCAAAGTACTCCTCTCACATATAAACTTTATTTCTAATCATACTTTTATATCCATTTTGTTTCCATACACATTCTTAGAAAGTTAAAATCACAGAAGCTTAATAAAACCAGAAGCTAAAGAGGAGAGTGGGGTAGGTGAGGGTTATAGGAAGAATAGTCAATTACAATGTCTCCTATTTATCTTCTGAGTGTTTGAAGCAAGACAGAGTTTTCTGGGCAGGCGGACACAATCCCAGACCAAGTACTAGAGGACAGCCACTCATCAGAGGTATCCTTACAATTAAAGAGGATGTTACAGGCTGGCACTTTGCTTTGCATCCTACCAGCATGGCATTTAAAATAACAACAGCAACAATAATAAAGAAGGTGAGGTGGGATGGGGTACCAAGAAGGCCCAAGGGAGACATCTTCAGGCATTACATAAGCTCCACCAGCTCTAGCCATAGCAAATACGCCAAATGTCTTTTGGTATGCTCAGAGTTAAAACAAAGAAGTGGGTGATGCAAGACAAGGACTAACTTTCATTTAATTTCAATTTTAATTAAATTGCCCATTTAATCCAGAGCTGCAAACTGGGGGGGGGGGAGTGGGAGAGACTGCATGTAAGCCTTCAGCATTCTTTCTGCAGCCTCCAGAACCCTCCAAATTGATCGAGTCAAAATGTGCCCCCTCTGATTGTTAGATTTATATCCTGCTTTTTATCTTAGATCTCAAAGAGATCTCCCTTTTTTTCCTACAATAGCAAGCCTGTGAAGGATTGTTCCTAATCCTTGTCCAAGACCTTACCCATTATGTCCCACTGGCTACACTTTTGAAGAATGGTCTCAGTACATGTAATAAAGGGGAGGGTTTTGATTATGTTTAAGTTTAAGTTTATTTGTATTTCTATGCCGCCCAACTCCCAAGGGACTCTGGGCGGCTTACAGCAATATAAAAAACTTGTTAAAATATAAAAAACTATTAGATACATAATAAAAACATTTAAAAACAATTAAAAACTCATACACACCTTTTCATGGCCGGATCTCGCCAAATTACAGAAGCAAGATCAACGGCCCCAAGCCTGCCGGAACAGCCAGGTCTTTACCGCTTTCCGGAAGGCCAGCAGGGTGGGGGTAGTCCGGATCTCAGGAGGTAACTGGTTCCAGAGGGCCGGGGCAGCCACAGAGAAGGCCCTCCCCCGCGGGCCTGCCAGCCGGCACTGTTTAGCTGACGGGACCCGGAGGAGCCCAACCCTGTGGGATCTTACCGGTCGCTGGGAGCTATGTGGTAGAAGGCGGTCTCGAAGATAACCTGGCCCTGAGCCATATAGGGCTTTAAATTATGACCATCATCTTATAACACACACACAAATCCTAATGCATCCTTGGTTTAATTTGGTCCTCCTAATCCCCCCCAAGTAATGGATGCCAAAGGGCAGTCCATCCCGCAATAAACCCAACAGTGTCCTGCAAAAAACCGGCTCACTATCACCCACCACCCCATCATCCCTGCCTTCTTACCTGTTCGGCCTTGGATTCACTGTCCCAGTCATAGTTATTAACAAGCGAGGCACAAGTCCTGAAGGAAGGGGTAGGTCAAAAGGGACTTTCTGAAGACAAAAACAGATTACATCAAATCAAACCAAACCAATTAACAAAATTGAAGAGCACACGGTCCAACAAGGTCTAATGCTGTAGCCTGCCTTGACTTTTGGCTTTCCTTTTATTACAAATATATCTCCTTTCATCACTAACCCCTTTTTTGTAAAGTTATTTCTGAACTCATTTTCCTTTGGGCCCCCTCTTGGTCTCAGATAAAGGCTTTCTCCAAGTTATTCTGCTTCTAGTTTATATCTCTGTCCTGTGGTCTTGATTCCCAGGAGGGAGGGAGTACATTCCAGAAGAGCAAGAGACAGCAAAGTTTAGTTTATGTAGGAGATGAGCAGATGGAGCCTGAGGGCAGGGTCAAATGTATCATCAGTCTGGAGTCCCTAATGCCCCCAAAAGAGACCTAAGTCCAGTCCCCCTATTGAAGTCTGTTGACTCTTATCTGGCGCCAGTTCACCTTGACCATTAGTAGAACCAATTCTTATGTATAGGTTGCATGGAATAAACTCACTGGGCTATTGAACGCTATCTTGACTCCTGGTTTCTTGCGCCTGACAGTTTATGTGGGAAGAAAAAAATAAGGCATCTTCTCCCTATAAGTTCTCATAGTGTATGTTTAATGGTGCAAGTAGTTTGCTTTATTGAGCAAAATTTCTGTCTATGGGTGAGGAACAACAAAGGAAACTGCTCAGAAGACCCTCAGCATGTCTTTCTTGGTTTTTGGAGCCTGACAATCCTGTCAAATTCCCTTCTATGTGTTGGCCTTGAGTGTCATTAAATGCATTTACAATAAATCATCACTGATGTTCAATCTGCATCTAATTGACTAGACTTTGGGACCTTCAGTTTGGAGCCAAAAGGTCTTGTTCTCGAAGTGAAATATCTGAACACCCACCAAACATTCAGAGTTTAATTTCGGTCTTACCAATAAGAGTTGCTGTTTCTTTGTTTAAAAAAGAGAAATGTTTAATCAAGAACTGAAAAAAAAATGCAGATACCCCCTTGCCACGCACAAATCAGAAACATGAACATATTTTTCTCACCAATGGAGCAGAAAATCCTCCAGGTCCACTTTGTGGTGCAGTTGGCTGTGCTCCTCTGTCACTTAGGGGCTGCCCAGGAACAGGATACATTCCTGAGGCCCCTGGTGGAACCATTCCTGGTGTGTTTGAAAATGTGCCGGGCCCTGGTGGGCCTCCAAAGTATGCTCCAGGTACTGCTATTCCTCCTGGGCATGTGCCTTGTGCTGCGGGATATGTGCCTGGTGCGCCGGGAAATGCTCCTGGTGCTCCGGGATATGCGCCTGGTGCTCCGGGATAACCTAAGGTACAAGGCTGACTCCCCCAAGGAGTCGGTTGCATATTTGGATTAGGATTGTTGGACCCTGACAGGGCATCTGATAGCTGTGAGGAAAATAAGGAAATTGTTACATAGAACCCTTTTTCCTAGCCAGTAGCAATTATTTTTGCTGAATTTTTGGCATTTTTGGCTTTCTCAGAAAGCTGCATGATCCATGGAAAATTACTAATGTCCCTTCTTTAAATGACAATAGAGTGGTGAGGGTCTAGAGTAGACAAACTGAAAATGGGAAATAAATTTAATAATAATTAAAAGGAAAAGGAAATGTGGCATTAAAAAGCACCATTTTCTTCAGACTTACCGAAAATCCGTCAGACATCTTCCTGAAACAAAAGAGACAACAGGCTAATTAGCAGAGCTCAGGATTTTTTAGAGACTCTGGGGTCCAGCCCAGATTTTGGTAGAACTTCAGTTGTAAGACAGAGGGGAAAAAATGTGAAACTGAGAATATATTTGGGTGCCTTTTGTACAGAGGTCCTCAAACTTGGCAACTTTAAGACTTGTGGACTTCAACTGCCAGAATTCTCCAGCCAGCATAGCTGGCTGGAGAATTCTGGGAGTTGAAGTCCACAAGTCTTAAAGTTGCCAAGTTTGGGGACCCCTGCTTTTGTAGAATAGAAAAACTAAAGCAATACAATCTATGTAACAGGGGTGAAATCCAGCAGGTTCTAACAGGTTCTGGAGAACTGGTAGCGAAAATTTTGAGTAGTTCGGAGAACCGGTAGCGGAAATTTTGAGTAGTTCGGAGAACCAGTAGCGGAAATTTTGAGTAGTTCGGAGAACAGGTAAATACCACCTCTGGCTGGCCCCAGAATGGGGTGGGAATGGAGATTTTGCAGTATCCTTCCCCCAGGAGTGGGGAGGGAATGGGGATTTTGCAGTATCCTTCCCCCAGGAGTGGGGTGGGAATGGAGATTTTGCAGTATCCTTCCCCTGCCATGCCCACCAAGTCACGCCCACCAAGCCACACAACGCCCACCAAGCCACACAACGCCCACCAAGCCACGCCCACAGAACCGGTAGTAAAAAAAATTGGATTTCACCACTGCTATGTAACCAATGACTATCTTGCTGGAAAAGAATGTGTGGTTTTGTGTTGTACCTAGATACACATTTCTTCCTCTGTTTTGGCCATTTAAGCACAGGCTGATGGTGAGATGAAAAACTCAAATCTTGTACATTTTGATTGGTCTCAGTAAAGGTATTACCTGACTGTTGATTTTTGGATTATTTTTCATGGATCACAGAATATAGTTATGATATTATTATTATTATTATTTCCATCTTATTATATAGAGGGAAGAAAAGGGATAAGTAACATTTCCCTGGACACAGTGAAGCCTGTGATCTCATACAGGGTGTTCCAGGACTTCAAACAAATAAAATCAAAACTGAAAACCATTCAAAAGCCAGTTAAATGCTCCTAATCTCATGAGCTAATTGTATCTATAAATCAAATTTATATTCTTGCATGAGATTTCATCAGTTTCTGAACATTTTTAATTCCAGATTTTTTTAAAAAAAATAATGTAATGTACGGTTTGTCGGAGGGGGCATTCACAAGGATGTATAGAATTGTAAAATGGTTTTAACTATCTGAAAAGGCTCATATGTCCTGCAGTAAGTTTTTTTTTTTAAATTTTGATTGATTTATATCCCATTTTACATTTTTAAAAATTATTCTAGGTGGCAAACATACTCCTTCCTCCTCCAATTTTTCCTCTGAGGTGGATTGAGCTGTGATAGATTGACTGGCCCAAAGTCACCCAGCCAGTTTTCATGCCTAAAGTGGGACTAGAACTCACAGTCTCCTGGTTTCTAGCCTAGTGCCTTAACCACTAGACCAAAGTGGCTCTTATGTGGCCCACCAGAATTTCCAGTGGAGGCAATTTCAATTAGATGAGCCCAATGCACAAAATACATTAGGACACATATTAGAAAAGCACAATTTGGAAGAGGATTTTTTTTTCTATCTTCCTCATTGTGTGTGTGGTGGGTGTGGGAGGTAACTATAAGAAGCCTTGAGGAGCAAAAACTAAGTTCCCCTTTTACAGATAGACTAGGCTGGACCTCTGGTCAAATTTTAATGCAGAAAAAGGAAGATTTTCAAGTGTCTTTTGCTTGCTCTGAATTTCTTCAACTTGTTGCCTTCCAAATGCCTCAGGAGTGGAACTGAGACTCCTCAGCCTCAAATGAATGGCCACAAACTGAGGAAAGCCAAAGGATAAATGAAGGAAAAGTAGAATGGGGGAGGTTTTGAGGTGGACTTTAAAAAATAATAAAATAGATTTTTGAAGAAGTCTGATTCCAAAAGCAGCCCAATGTCAAAACTTTGCATTGAGCAATCCGAATGAATTACCAATACCTTTTGCTTTTTACAAGCATGGTGTTGACTCATCTTGCAATGAACAATGAAAACATTGTTGGTTTCTACTGTGTTTCCCCGAAAATAAGACCCCGTCTTATATTTTTTGGAACCCTGAAATAAGCGCTTGGCCTTATTGCCATGCACTCAAAAGCCCGATTGGGCTTATTATCAGGGTGATGTCTTATTTTGGGGAAACAGGGTATAACAGAAACAGAATTGTTTGTTGGGAGAGATCAATCCATTGGCTGGTGTCTGAAGCTCGTGTGATATACAAACCTCAGATACCGCAGAAAGCTTCAAAAGCACACATACACATAAGCAAACTTTGTGTTCTCAGGGAATTTGTTACAGAAGCCTCTTTAGAAAATACTCTTGTCATTGTTTGTGTAGTGTCAAGTAAATGCCCTGTGCAAACATGAGTCATGAGTTCCCACGCCAAGAGTTTGGATTCAACAATTCTTCTCTCTGTATTCCCTCTATTACAAGGAAGAGACTGGACAGCCACTTGTCAGAAATGGTATAGGATCTCCTGTTGAGCAGGGGGTTGGGACTAGATTACCTACAAGGTCCCTTCCAACTCTGTTATTCTGTATCTGTATCTGGCTTTCCCTCTGCAGAAGTGAAAATTGGGACTTTGAAGAAGTAGGATGAATAAAGTATTGGTGCTTTCAAACTTTGGTATTGGAGATGACTGCTGGAAATATCATGAAGACAAGAGCCATGGGGGTGCAGTGGTTAGAATGCAGCATTGCAGGCTGACTCTGCCAACTGCCAGAAGTTCGATCCTAACCTGCTTAAGGTGGATTCAGCCTTCTATCCTTCCAAGGTCAGTAAAATGAGGACCATATTGGTCGGTCTAACTCATGGCAAGTTCAAACAGTCATATTCTTGACACATTATTTGAACACCTAGTTCTCTTGAGAAATTCCTGATGCTGGGGAAAATACTGTAGAAGGAAAGAAAACAGAATGACTAGCAATAAGGTGGGTGGACATGATTACTGCAGTGATGTGTGCACTGTTGAAAGACCTGAAGGGCCAGGGTGGTGACAGATCATCCTGGAGAAAGTCTATCTACAGGTAGTCCTCAACTTACAATCATTTGTTCACAATCATTCAAAGTTACAATGGCACTGAAAAAAGTAACTTAGGACCAGTCCTCGGACTTACAACTGTTGCAGCATCCCTGCAGTCATATAATCAAAATTCAGATGCTAGGCAACTGTCATGTTTACAATAGTTGCAGTATCCTGGAGTCCTGTGATTGCCATTTATGACCTGCCCAGGGTCACTTCCGACAAGCAAAGTCACTGGGGAATCCAGATTCACTTAATGAACATGGTAATTAGCTTAATGGCTGTGGAAATATAAGGCCATCAGCCGCAAGTCACTTAATAATTGCATCGCTTAGCAATGGAAGTTCTGGTTCCAATTGTGGTCATAAGTTGAAGCTACCAGTATGTGGTCACTCAGAGTCAACACATAACGTAATTGCTTAATCAAAATCCTAATGCAATTCTACTCTCATTTCCACTTTTATTTTTACTGTCAAAGTGGTTGGTAAACCCTGAATTGTTGGCAGGAATTTGAGGAGTGGTGTCCAAAAGATGAAGATAACCATGACTACATAATTAAGCCCTACTTAATTTTGACATGCATCATGTCAAAAAGGGCAAGGTTTCAATCATGCAGTTGTAGATGCCATCTTGACTGTTTTGACAAACCTCCCCAAACACCTGCCAACAATTCAGGGCTTTACCTGCTCTATCCAAATCCAAATGTTCTGTCCTAGACATCCCTTTTACTTTTCTCTCTTGCATTAGGAAAAAACCAAAAGCTGCACGTTTGAGATCTCCAATCTCAGCCACAGACTGCAGGCCTCAGCGGAGGAAAGCTGTGTTAGTCAATGGCTGCAAAATATCAGGAGGAGTCTGGTAACACTTTTTCTGGCTGCTGCTGATGTTATCCATTCAGTCCTGTCTGACTCTTGGAGATTCCAAGGGCCAAGTCTCTCCACATCTTCCAATCTTGCACTACTTCTTTGAGTTTTTTTATGCTCTGGCTGGTGTCACCTTTGATGGTGTCCAGCCCCCATGTTCTTTGGTGGCCTGGTTTCCTTTGATTTCCTTTTGATGGTTGGTGCTAGACATTGTCCTATAATTTTAAGCAGAACCTTGCTGATGTGAGGCGATGAGAGCAATTTTTCTGGGCTAACAACCTTTATTAAAAGACACATGTTTCCATGAGCTGCAACTCACTTCATCAGATGCACAACTCTCCTTCTGCTATAGGAAATTATTTCATAACAAACAACCTCACACTTAACAGCAGCCAACAGCATGTGCTAACTAGTTTCAAAAATGCCTTGTTGTGCTGCATAATCTCTATTGCTGCCTTGGGCACAGTTTTTACAAACAACTCCAGAAGAGGCAGTAGTCCAAATGATCCTAATTAGAACAAGAATGGAAAATGTGTTTCACGATGTCCTTTATGGCCAGCCAAAAATGGTCCTTGTCATTTATTTTTTGCAGCTTGAAAGCAGTGTTTCTCACCATAAAGACCCAAGCAATTTGCTGTTTGAGTGTTTGCTTCTAGCAAAAGCCACTGTACACTTTTAAACATATTTCCAGTTGCACAGAGCCCAAAGGCAAACACCCCACAACTCTGCTTGTTGTCCTTCTACCCATTTCATGCTGCTTTTTCACATGCTAGTTTGCCTGAGTATTAACACTTAGAGAATGAGCTAATGGCCAGACAGTAAAGGGAATGAGAACTTATATTTGCTGACAAAAATATCTGAAATGTAAAAATAATGATTGCAGGGTGGATTTGATTTAAATCAAGTCGATTTAAATCACGATTTAAATCGTGATTTAAATCACTAGTAAAAAGGCTTGATTTAAATCAACTTGATTTAAATCATAATTTTTCAAGAGCAATTGTCATCTCTGTCCCGCAGCAGCTCCTCCTCTGACCTGCTGTTGACTCACCGACAGTCCCAATATTGCAGAATATATAGCAGTGATGGCGAACCTTTTCGGCACTGAGTGCTGAAAAGGTTGTGCGGAAATGTCGTGCACGCGTGCATGCGCTCCGGAAAAGCCGAACTTCCAGGTTCTAGCGCGCATGCACGCCCAATGATCAGCTGGCCAGCGCGCATGCACATGCCAGTTTTCAGAACTGCCGCACGCACAAAGGGATCGCGCTCCAGAAAAGCCAAACTTCCGGGTTCTGGCGTGCATGCGCACCCGACAATCAGCTGGCCGGCGCGCATGCGCACAGCGGTTTTCGGCACTGCCGCATGCGCAGACAGCTGATCGTCACGCATGCATGTGTGCCAGAAACCCGGAAGACAAACAGGCAAGGCCACACGTGCCGAGCGACATGGCTTCGCGTGCCACTTTGGCCACATGTGCCATAGGTTCACCATCACAGTCATAGAATAATTCAATGCCCCATTGTCATTTGGCCAATGAAAAGGAAGATTTCATTGGTATGGAAGGACTAAATGAGTGAGAGAATTTTAAAACCTACCAGTAATCTCCCAGTGTTGTTGGCTAGTGTTCACAGACTTTGTTCTGGTGCTTAATTAAAAAAAAATTAAAATTCTGTAGTGGAGGATAACGTTCTTGCAACACATCCTCACAGGAAAGCTTTCTCTAAGTCCATCCCTACCATGACCTATTCCTTAACGGAAGCTAATTTGCAGAACCCAATGACCAAAACCTCTTTATTCCCTGTGGCATTCTAGCACATAAGTGAAACCAAGATTTATTGTGGTATCTGGATTTTATTGTTGACTGTAAATATGCTGAGGTTTTTTGCACATTCCTTTAGCTGGATGCCAAGAGGAAGGGAAAGAAGCAAAAATCTTTCAGACAAACAGCCTAAATCACAAGCAAACAGTAGTCACTGATATTCAGGCTGTCTCTCTCAGACAACTGATTGATGATTGACTAACCTTAGAAGTAAGTACATCAATAATTCTAGAAAAAAACTATGAAAGGGTATGTATTTCTTTGTCTGTCTGACTATATCAAGGTTGGAATTTACTGGAGAGCTATAAAAATACTCAAAATTTGGCACTGAAATGCTTCACATAGCCTCAATGAATCCAGGTCATTTAATCCCCCTTTTGATTTGAGAATTGAGAGAATTGAAAGAGAATCCTACTCTTTCTGGGCAAACGTCAGTGACAGAAGAAATAAAGATGTTTAAATTGTGAGGCGGAAGCTACGTATCAAGCATTCCAAGCAACTTAGCCAAATCAATAAGGATAGAAGTTACTCGTCCTCAAACATGTTCTAAACCAGTTTAACAGGTTTGGATACCTCTATCCGACGGTTCCAGTATAGAATCAAACATGTTGAACATCTTGAAAAAATAAACATTGTGGGATTCAGTTCCCACAATGAAATATAGTATCAGCATGCCTCAATCCAGAGGATTTAATCCTGATAACTGGGTAAAAAAACGAAAAGCTTAGTACATGCTGAAAAGGATGAACTTCCTCTGTTTTCCCTATCCTTTAAGAACATAATGGAGACATCTTCATGGCCCTCTAAATTTGGCTCAAAATGCCTCACAAATTGCCCCCTTTAAGGACAAGATTGCACAAAGCAGCCTTGAGGGTCATCAGCAGGGAGGACCAAGGTGGCAGCTATTACTGCATAAATGAAGTCCTTTTTATGTTTATTGTCACATACATAAAAAAGGGGTGGGGTTTTGACCCCCATTGTTTTCTCAGCCTTCGATTTCTTGAGACCATCGATTGGTCTATCAAAGAACCATCGCATCCAAATAGCAAAAATAAGCCCACTCCTTTCAAGAAAAAGGATGCAATATGTTTACTGTTATTTTATTATCTAAATATTCATTTGTTGTTGTTGTTAGTCGCAAAGTCGTGTCCGACCCATCGCGACCCCATGGACAACATTCCTCCAGGCCTTCCTGTCCTCTACCATCCCCTGGAGTCCATTTAAGCTCACGCCGACTGCTTCAGTGACTCCATCCAGCCACCTCATTCTCTGTCATCCCCTTCTTCTTTTGCCCTCAATCTTTCCCAGCATTAGGCTCTTCTCCAGTGAGTCCTTCCTTCTCATTAGGTGGCCAAAGTATTTGAGTTTCATCTTCAGGATCTGGCCTTCTAAAGAGCAGTCAGGATTGATCTCCTCTAGGACTGACCAGTTTGATCGCCTTGCAGTCCAAGGGACTCGCAGGAGTCTTCTCCAGCACCATAGTTCAAAGGCCTCAATTCTTTGGCGCTCAGCCTTTCTTATGGTCCAACTTTCACAGCCATACATTGCAACTGGGAAAACCATTTATGGTAACTTTTAAATACTTCATTAAGGCTCGACCCATATCCCACCTAAACTACTTCTGAGTCCCCTTGGTGCAACTCATGCCATCAATTGAAAAATGGTACCTTAAAGCATCTGTAATTCATCAAGTGGTTATATCAATGCCAATCTTTGAGAGGCGGGGATTCTTTAAATCTACCATGTTACATATTCAGTGCCAACTCATTTAATCTGGTTAAACCAAGAGATGAAATAGTCATTCGTTCCCACCGCATCCTTAGACCAGCCAGCCATTATCTCAATCAAATCCTCTTCCTGGTGGTTCTAGCCGCACATAATCACACTAACCAGCATTTTAGAATTACCATGTCCTCGCCCATTTGTTCTGATATCGCATGAGCCCTGGCACACTTCCTTGCATCGCTAGCTCCTTCTTCATTGGACAACCAGGCAGCAGTAGCCACAATGTGGACACTGTATACAATGTCCGCCGGCATGTTCTCCACTGCTAAGATGTCCACATTGAGTTCTATGATGGAAAATCTTGCTTTCTCCTACCCCCCAGCTGCTTATACAACTGATTGTAGCACTAGTTAATCCTATGCATGGCTGAATTTATTCTGGGCTAAATCTAATTCTCAGAGTTAGCTGATTCAGTTGACTGACTCTTTCGTGGTGTTGCTGTATCACACTCACCCTCCTCCTACTGACCTGGGTAAGTGTGTCATAGGAGAATGGCGATCAAGTAGCACACAGCCGTATTTGTCAGGGGACATAATACCTGACCATGAGTAAAAATTTCTTTTCTTTTCCAAAGAGGCCCAGCCTGGCCGTGGAAACAGAAACAATAAAGGAGAACATCTGTAGCTCAGGGTTGAAATGAGGGGTCCTTGGTGCTCTCTGAGCTTGGTTGTTTACTAGCAGACATTTCATTACAAAAACTAGGTAACATCATTAGTACTGACGAAGTTACCTAGTTTAGGTAAAGAAACATCTGCAAGAAAAGAACCAAGCTGAGGGAAACAGATCCATTTGCTAGAACCTTGACCTGCCTTCCTCAAAAGGTAGAGTAAGCGATAAGGTTCCCCTCACAACTGCAGTTTTCTTTCCTGTACTGAAACTCGGGGATAGGGAACCTGTGACTCTGTATTGCTGAAGGATCAATTCCAGCAGCTGCAGCCATGCAGCCAATTGCAAGGGATACCAGGAACTGAAGCTTTGGCAGGGGGAAGGGGAAGTAGGCCAGAAACCTCCTATTCTTACTGCAATCTCTCCTGTTCTGCAATTTTCTCATTTCTGACATCAGGGTTCATCTGAGAAAAAATGTCCCTGAGGAACGCAAAGCACCAGGGGAAAGGTGGGGGGTGGGGGGTGGAGGCAACAACAGCTTAGATTTGGAAAAGGTCACAAAGTCCAATTCAACCCACTTCTCAGTGGGGTGTCCAAATTAAAATATGCCTGCTGGATGGCTATCCAGCTGCTGATTAAAGATGCTGTTTTTATTATTGTTGTAACTTACTTTACTTATAAATACAGTGACCATACATTTAATGTAAAGTATCCAACTCCTTTTTTCTTTTCCACCTTCAAGGCTGAGATAGAGTGACAAGTCCAAGGTCACCCAGCTGACTTCTGCCTAAAATGGGACTAGAACTCACAGTCTCCCAGTTATTAGCCTGATGTCCTCAGCGCCACACCAAATTGGCTCTTCTATCTGCTGCTACATTATGCCAATTTGTGTCCTGCTCTTTCTTTCTTCCTTCCTTCCTTCCTTCCTTCCTTCCTTCCTGTCATGCTTTAGACAAAGATTACATTTGAATTTGCACTAAATGCAATAAAGTAAGGAAGAGGTAAAGAGAAGGAAGTTAAGCTTTGTCTGGGTTTACACATTATACTAACTCAAAATGTAGCTTTGGCTGAACATCTTACATGAACCTAGCCAATGTGATTTGAAATTATAGTTAATAATTTAGCATATTGTGTGAATTCAACCCATTGTAGCTTGAGCACAATCCATAATTAAGCATTAACCATGGCTAATAGTGACACAGAAAGCCAATCAAAGTACTGTTTTGTTCTTGGGCTACCCCCAACTTGTTAAAACAGCTTGGGGCAAAGACACCATTTGTCATTTGATTTCTGCACAGTAGGTAGAGATTGAAACTATTCCCTGTTGTTTCTGTCTGTTGATGGCAATTTTCAAATTCTGCATCTAAGCCTTTCCTGGCCTGACCTTATTACACGGGTGGCTGCTTTCAGGAAGTTGGTAAGTGCAGGAATTTTGCAGTTACCTGATGCCATTTAAATACTGTAACACTGAAATGGAACATGATGTCAAGATGTTAAGGTACATATTAGAAATTAGGAAGAAATTCTTGACAGAAATTCTACCTATTTGAGTAGAATAGGTTATGATATGAAAGATTTCCCCCCTTTCGTTGGAGTTTTTCAAACATCCTGGATAGTCATCTATCAGGGATAGGAAAGTAAACTCTGCAGTGTGAAGGGGGTTGGATTGGATGACCTCTGAGGTCCTTTCCGATTGTAGAATTCTATGACTGTTGAATGACCCTCACTATCAAGACTGAAAAGAAGGAATGCCTTGAATGGGTGACGACTGGGGTGAGGGATGGGGTCTCTTTAATGGTAGGCTGTGCTGAGTTTAGCTACAAACAGTTCGCCACTTCGCCTCCCTCAGTAAAGTTTGCCACAACTTTAGGCGTCAGCTATGTACTGTTGGTGGTGCAAAGAATTCTGAATTATTTCCATTTTTACTGTTGATCATTAACATGTACAGGTAGTCCTCGACTTACGGCCACAATTGAGCCTAACATTTCTCTTGTTAAGCGAGACATTTGTTAAGTGAGTTTTGCCTCATTTTACGACCTTGCCTGCCACCGTTGTGAAGAGAATATCCGCAGTTGTTAAGTCAGTAACATGGTTGTTAAACGAATCTGGCTTCCCCATTGATTTTACTTGTCAGAAGGTCACAAAAAGGGATCACATGACCCCGGGGACGATCCCGCAACCGTCAGTCAAAAATATGAGTCAGTTGCCAAGCATCTGAATTTTGATCATGGGAATGCTGCAGCGGTCGTAAGGGTGCAAAACGGTCATAAGTCACTTTTTTTCAGGACCGTTGTAACTACGGTCACTAAACGAACCGTTGTAAATCGAGGACTACCTGTATTCATGCGTATGTATTATCTCAAGGGAGAAGCTCCCGAGTCACGCGCTCGCCCCTTCGAATGGCTTCTCCTTTCCGACCCGCCCTGGCTAGGAAATCCACCCCCTCCTCACCCAAATTGCTGCTTTGGGCGGGGCGGGAAAGAAGAGAAGTCCAGCCAACTTTTCCACTCGGCTTCCCGAAAGGCGGGACGAACGCCTCCCATCCAGATATATGCAGTTTTTCCTTCCTAGCGTTTTTCTCCACAAGTGGGAGCCCCGCTTTTTTTTTTTTCTTCGCCCAAAGAAAAGGTTGGCGGTCGAGGCGCGCGAGGGCGAAGCACAAATCCTTCCTATTGCGCAAGGCGAAGGAAGAGGGGAGCGCCCCCCCCCACCTACCCACCCTGCCCGCCCAGCCAAAGTTGTCCCGTCCTCGGCTTCCCGCCGCGACTTACCCGGCCAGATCCCGCTGGAGACCCTGGGCTGACTCGGCGGAGCGGCAGAGAACGACTCAGGCTGGGCGGGACGTCGGAGCAGCTCAAATACGTGTGGGCCCGTCCCCGGACCGCCCCGTCCTTTCCGCTCCAGCGGCAGCCTGACTTGCCACGGCCGGCTCCCCCGCTCAGCCTGACTTGCCAGCGACACTCCCCGAGCGGTTGTGCCTTCGCCTCATTCAAGGCAGGCGTCTTGGGAGAAACATACTTTCGCTTCAGACCCACTTCGCCGAGGTCCTTGATGCTCTCTGAGCTTGCAGACCTTTCATTACCAGAGTAGATAACATCATCAGTGCATCGGGTGATGAAAGAAAGGCCTGTGAGGAAACCACCAAGCCCAGAGAGCACCAGGGACGGTTCAACCCTAAGCTACAAATATTCTATCGGTACCACTTCGCAGAGTTGCAAAGATAAATTGGGCTTGGGATTTGTGTTTGTGAGGGAGAGCCACACAACCATATCTGCTGGATCTCCCGGGAAAGAAAAAATTGAGATACTGATGCCATGCCTAATAAATGCAGGTTCTTCCTCTATCCCTAAAGTTATGAAACTTGGAAATCGAATAAGACTTAGAGGGGAAGCTAAAGGCTCAGACCTCCTTTCTGACTGGTCCTAACGACCTCATGGAGCAGTGCTGGCCATTTGAAGTCCTGCAACGGAGGGAGCATCTTCCATGATGACACGGGATAGATAGCCTGTCTCCCCAAGACATTAGCAAGGGATTTTTATTGGCCTGCAAATGGACTTTTTGGAAAAGCTTCCCTCTTTACTCAAGAATCAGGTTGGAAAAGTGAGCAAATATTAGGCTGGTTTTGTCAAAAAGAAAAAAAAAACTTTCTTAAAACAGTTGTTAGGAAAGCAGGAATCTAACAAGTGTGGTTTCACCCAGATATCCCTATTCAATAGGGCCAAAGCGGTCCAGTTGATTAGGTCCTTATCATTCATAGATGAGCTGTGTTTACACAAAACACTACCCTTTTTTTTTTTTTTTTAAAAACAGCTTATAAAAGTAGATCAGTGTTTGAGATTGCACAATACACTGGTATTTTTAAACACAAAGTACTCAGATTAGGCAATCACAGCCTTATTGTCATGAAAGCCAGGGTGGAGAATAGTCACTAAGGAAATGTCAGCCTTATAGCACTTTCAAAGCTCAACAGTTCTCCCTCCCTCCCTCCCTCCCTCCCTGTGTGTGTGTGTGTGTGTGTGACGTACTATCAGTTTCAGTTTTTCATGAAGCATATGGGAAATGGAAACCCAGAAAACAACATTTTCTTTGCCTATAGCAGTGATGGCGAACATTTTTTTGCTCAGGTGCCAAAAGGGCGCATGGGTGTGGGCACGTGCCCACACCCATAATGCAATGCCCTCCCCCCCACGCATGTGCGCACACACACCCCGCGCTGCCCCCCTCCCGTGCATGCGCACAGGGCTCACTGAAGCCTCAGGAGCCTGTGGATGGCGAAAAATGGATTTCAGCTGATTTTTGTCCTTCCAGAGGGCGGGGGGGAGGTCATTTTTGCCTTCCCCAAGCTTCAGGAAAGCCTCCGGAGCCTGTGGATGGCGAAAAACAGACCCAACGGCTCAACCGGAAGGCTGTTTCTGAACTTCTGGTTGGGCCGTTGGGTCCATTTTCGCCGTCCCCAGGCTTCAGGAGGCGTCCCTGAAGCCTGGGGAGAGCGAACACGGCTGAAAATGCGCGTGCGTGCCCACATCCATAATGCAACGTCCTCCCCCTGCACATGCACGCATAACCCTCCACGCTGCCTCCCCCGCGCATGCGCACAGGGCTCACTGAAGCCTCAGGAGCCTGTGGATGGCGAAAAATGGATTTCAGCTGATTTTTGTCCTTCCAGAGGGCGGGGGGGAGGTCATTTTTGCCTTCCCCAAGCTTCAGGAAAGCCTCCGGAGCCTGTGGATGGCGAAAAACAGACCCAACGGCTCAACCGGAAGGCTTTTTCTGACCTTCTGGTTGGCCCGTTGGGTCCATTTTTCGCCATCCACAGGCTCCGGAGGCTTTCCTGAAGCCTGGGGAAGGCGAAAATCAGGGGTGAAATGCTCCCGGTTCGGGCGTGCCTGCCGGTCGTCAGAGAGCCAATAGCGACGGCAGCGCTAGGCTTCACCCACCTGCCCGGATGCCACCATTTGGGTTCTTTCACCCTCTGCGCATGCGCAGAACACTTTGCGCATGCGCAGAGGGTAAAAGAACCCAAATGGCGGCATCCGGGCGGGTGGGTGAAGCCTAGCACTGTCGTCGCTGCTGGCTCTCCGACGACCGGCAGTCACGCCCGAACAGGGAGCATTTCACCCCTGGCGAAAATGACCTCCCCCCCACCCTCCGGAAGGCCGAAAACCAGCTGGCCAGTGCGCACATGCACACTGGAGCTGACATAGGGCAACGTCTCATGTGATCTCAGATATGGCTTTGCATGCCACCTGTGGCACGTGTGCCATAGGTTCGCCATCACGGGCCTATAAAATTGTTTTATTCATTGATTCCTACACCAAGATTGAAAGAGTTTACCCCATGTCTTTCAACCTTGGAACTTCAAGTGTGGACTTCAGCTCATAGAATTCTCTTCAACAGCCATGTGGGTTGTGAAATTCTGGGGACTGAAGTCTACACGCTTGGAAATTGCCACTGTTGAAAAACTCAGAACGGTTGCTGGAACTGGGTATGTCTAGTTTAATGAAAAGAAGGATCAGAGGTGACATGAAAGTAGTGTTCCAATATCTCAGGGGTTGCCATAAAGAAGAGGGAGTCAACCTATTCTCCAAAGCACCTGAAGGCAGGACAAGAAGCAACGGGTGGAAACTAATCAAGGAGAGAAGCAACCTAGAACTAAGGAGAAATTTCCTGACAGTTAGAACAATTAATCAGTGGAACAACTTGCCCCCAGAAGTTGTGAAAAACTGGAAGTTTTTAAGAGGAGATTGAACAACCATTTGTCTGAAATGGTGTAGGGCAGGGCTATCAAGCTCCCAGCTTGTGGGCCGGATGTGTCACATGCTGGCCACGCCCACGCCCAGTTTAGCAAAGTGGGAAAAAGTCCCGATACGTCACGTGATGCCGCCGTGACGATGTGACTGTGACACCCCTATGTAGGGTTTTGTTAGACTAGAAGACCTCCAAGGTCCCAACTCTGTTATTTTGTTATTCTATTAATACATCTCTCTTATATGAAATTAAGCTCCTACATTGCATAAGACGTGACTTAATGAACCATGGTATATTAAATATAAACCACAATTGCCTGTTGACACAGCAAAAGGAACTACGTTCCATTTATTGCCATTAGTGAACCAGGCCACAGCTGCAGAAATATCCCCCCCCCCAGACTTCCTCCCCATGTAGCAATATGAACCAAAAGCAAGCATAACCCTTATCAACCATATCCAATGCGTGGCAGCCACGGGGAGGCATGCTTTCACAGTTATAAACCCAAGGTTCTGGCTATTGTGATTAGATTAAACGTTTGTCTTGTGAAAAAAAAAAAGTGGAAGGGTGGGCTTATTTCTATGGAGACCTGCACAAAAATTATTCAACACTTGTGGTGTTGCCACAGCAGCAAGAAGGGGAGATGGGGAAGTCCATTTATTAACATAACTGGTACTATGCTACCTAATATTTTGATGGAGACAGGAGACAAAAGACACGAAACTCTGGCCAAACCAAACAGGCCGCTTCGTGGTTTAATGTCATAAGTTTACATGCCAATGTGGTTTGTAAACCATAGCTTAAGGATTGTGGTTTCTGTAAATCTGGACATTGTCATTGGGGCACCAATGGGGCAGTTATGAAAAAAATCCAATGACCATTAATCTTACGTTGTAGGACTTTGATCACACAACTGCAGACACTATCTTGACTTTTTTCATCCTGTCTGTTTGTCATCACTCTGAGTGGAACATTAACTTTTTGGCAGATTCAGCCTTAACAGAACATTTGTGGGTCCTATTAATTTCAGGGGCTAAAACTGATATCAATAAAGATGAGCTCATTTGCAATTTTATGTCATCTCACAGAGAAGAGACTCCAGAAGAAACAGATGCATGATCATGGCAGCCAAGCATATACTGGGAGGTGCACCCCTTGCCTTTTTGTGCATGTTTATGGGTCTTATTAGGTTGGCAACATCTTGCATGAAAAGGAAGCATTAAGCAGAAGCCAATGTTAGCCGCCCAGAGTCCCTTGGGAGTTGGGCGGCATAGAAATACAAATAATAAATAATAAATAAATAAATGTTGGTATGTCTTACAAGACACACTATGCTGAAGGTGCAGAAATATAATTTCTTAGGGACAAAGGTTCGCATCCCTCTACTTTATCATTGTCTTCATTCAATAGTATTATATAAAACATTGATTGAGAAGGATTATGCTCTCAAAGGGAGTACTGTGCTATTCAGAGAAATGTGATATATTTATCAAATTTATATAACCATACATCTTACAACAAGTGACTCTGTGCAGAGTAGAACAAAGCTAAAACAGTTAATACTAAACAATTACTTTTAAAATATTTAAAAGCTCTGAAAACAAAACTTAAAAAAAATTAGATGAAGAGATATTAATAATAGTGGAGTCACTTCAATAATTCACCTAACCCAGTGGTGGGTTGCCACCTGGTTCGCACCGGTTCGTGCGAATAGGTAGCGGAAATTTGGCCAGGGTCGCAGAACCGGTAGTGACCGCTGGCTGGCCACACCCCTGAACCGGTCCCTGCTCAGACGCTCGCCCTGCCTCGCCTTCGTCACACGCACCCAACTGCCTCCTGCCTACACACAGGTAAGCATTCGCGCTAGCCTAACCCCCCTCCCCGCCGGCCAGCGCTTCCCAAAGCCGCCGGTGTTGCAACCATGGGGGCAGGGGGGCAGCTCGGCAAGCTTTGGAGCCGCGTGGCTACAAAGTTTGCCGAGCCGCCTTGCTTTGTTCCCGCCCTACAAGGCTTGCCGAGCCGCGTTGCCCTGTTCCTGCCGGCCAGCGTTTCCCGAAGCCGCCGGTGTTGAAACCATGGGGGGGCAGCTCAGCAAGCTTTGGAGCCGCGTGGCTACAAAGCTTGCCGAGCCACCTTGCCCTGTTCCCACCGCCACTGCCCTCTCCTGCCGCCGCCCTCTTCTTCCGCCACCACCACCACTCTGAGCCCCAGCGGAGCAGCTGTGTCTCCCCGAAGGGCTGCCCGCCGTCAGCCTTACCTTCGGAGGCACATGGAAGGTAAGGCAGAGGCTGGTGGCGGGGAAGGGAGACCCGCTGCGCTCGGGCGAAGAGCCGCCTCGGGGGGACATGGTGAGGCTCGCTCGCCTTTTGGGCCTGGTGGGGGGGACATGCTGCTTTCTTCCTTCTCCCGCCGCTGCTGCTCTGGAGCTCACTGGATCAATTCATGCCAAACCAGGGGTGTGTATGTGTGTGTGTGTGTGAGTGTGAAAGAGAGAGAGAGAGAGAGAGAAGAAAGAAAGAAAGAGACAAAGAAGGAAAGAGAAAGAAAGCGCTGTGCAGAGAGAAGCACCTAGGTTGAATGCTGTTTCCCTCTGCAGCCCACAGCGCTTTCTGGATGAGGCTTAGAGGAAAGCGTGGCTCATGGGTGCTTAATTTCGCTGTGCTGAACAAAGTGCTTTCCCAGAAAAACAGCGAAGGGGAGAAACAGCCGCTGATCCAGAGAACATGTGGAGCCGGTCCATGTGCTCTCCGCTTGCTGTTTCTCCCCTTTGCTGTTTTTGCTGGGAAAGCGCTTTGTGCAGCACAGCAAAATTAAGCACCCATGAGCCACGCTTTCCTCTAAGCCTCATCCGGAAAGCGCTGCGGGCTGCAGAGGGAAACAGCATTCAACCTAGGTGCTTCTCTCTGCACAGCGCTTTCTTTCTCTTTCCTGGGAAGGCTGCCTGCAGTTCTTGCAGCCAAAGCCGGGATCTCTGCAAACTTGCCTACGTATGAGGTCTTCTGCCTTGAGCAGAAGGTTGAACTATAAGACCTCCAATGTACCTTCTGATTCTAAAGTCTCCAAAACCAGGGAATTTGCTTAAAGTGTGTGTGTGTGTGTGTGTGTGTGTGTGTGTGTGTGAGAGAGAGAGAGAGAGAGAGAGAGAGAGAGAGAGAGAAAAAAAAGAAAGGCATTGTTAATATGCTAAATGGGGTTTGCTGGAGGTGATGGACAAAGGCCAGGCTCAGTGTTTGGTTGAGTGAGAAGAAAAGGCTTTCCTTGTGCTAGGGAAATTGAAAGCAATCTCTTCTGGTAGAGAAAAACCAATCTTCTGACTAGAAGAATATCTCCACTGCCTAAATGGAAATAAATCAGCTC
>QLTV01004082.1:1072372-1121706 GCA_003457575.1 Thermophis baileyi | reverse complement strand
TGTTCAGTTTCCATCCATCGCTGCTTGTTTTGCCTTCTCATGCTTTGAAAAATACCTTCCCCCCCCTTCTTTCTGGCAGCCCCTTAAAAGCCTGTTGCCTATCACACTCTTGGGCAAAGCATGTGACCCATTTCCTCCTTTCAGTGGTCCATGAAAGTACATCTATAGTATGTAGATAATAAAGTTGAAAAAAAGTGAACATTTTTACAGAACTATAGACACGTTGAGGCTGGGTGTGACAAGGAATGGCTGGGAGGGGCCAGGCGAGGCACCCCTTGATGTGAGTGACATTGAGTTGGCCATGCCCACCCAGTCACATGACCATGAAGTCATGCCCACCCAGTCACATGACCATCAAGCCACACCCACAAAATAAGCCACGCCTTCAGAACCGGTAGTAAAAAAATTTAGAACCCACCCCTGCGGTCCACAGACCTGATGGCAAAACCAGGTTTTGATGGATCTTCAGAAAGTCAAAAGTGATGAAGTCAGCTTCACTTCAGGGGGGAGCATGCTCCATAAAGAGGACACCAAAGCAGATTCGTCACCTAGAGCTCACCAAGTATAACTCCCTAGGCAATGGGATCCACAGATGTCCTCTCTGCTGGATCTGTTGGGTTGGGTAGATGTAATCAGAGAGACAGGTTCTTCAAATAACCTAGTTCCATGCCATGCCAGGTGGGTTGGTCGATCATTCATTCGATTTCTACAGCCACCCATCTCAGCAAACGACTCTGAGCAGTGGTGAAATCCAAATTTTTGTACTACCGGTTCTGTGGGCGTGGCTTGGTGGGCATGGTGTGGCTTGGTGGGTGTGGCTTGGTGGGCGTGGCAGGGGAAGGATACTGTAAAATCTCCTTTCTCACCCCACTCCAGGGGAAGGATACTACAAAATCTCCATTCCCTCCCCACTCCAGGGGAAGGTTACTGCAAAATCCCCATTCCCTCCCGGTCAGCTGGGACTCGGGAGGCAGAGAATAGATGGGGGCGGGGCCAGTCAGAGGTGGTATTTACCGGTTCTCCAAACTACTCAAAATTTCTGCTACCGGTTCTCCAGAACCTGTCAGAACCTGCTGGATTTCACCCCTGACTCTGGGCAGCTACAGATTTTAAAGGTCAAAACAACACTTTAAAGTGGACCCAGAAACAAACTGGTAACCAATGCAGCTCCACTAGAAACACATACTGTAACTGCCTGTGCATTATGCACCAGTTGAAGCTTTCAAATGATCTTCAAGGACAACCCCATGTGGACTACATTGTAGTAGTCCGTCTGGGAAGTGAGTAGGAATGTGAATGACTCCGAGTAGACCCACTTGATCTAGGAATGGATGCAAGTGGCATAAAACACAAAGTTGTGCAAAGGGCCCTCCTAGCCATGGCTGCCATCTGCTCTTCAAATCCAACTGATCTGGGATGAACTTTATTTGGGGGAATCACATAGCTATCATTTCTTTCATGTGTGCACACTGATTGAATTTTTATTCAGGTTTTTGAGCAAATGATGAACTGGGAGCCAGTGACCCATTTCTGCCTAAAGATGCATAATTTCTTCATTCCAAACCACCTTTCCATTCAGGGCTGCTCATAGTTATTTAAAATGTGTGCCTGTTTCTTAATATGTCCAGGTACAAAAATTCAGAATTACTCACCTTTCCGCAGGCATATAGTGGGTAAGACTGGGGTATATGCTTCTTCTTCTCATTTTACCTATTGAGCTTCAGTTCTCATCTTGTCATGAGTTTTTAGTCCTGGCTTAAGTCAGGCAGCTCTTCTAAGACAAGAGCTGCTCAGTGGCATTCAATGGGGTGGAAGGTAGCAACTTGTGATGTAAGCCTTCCCTCCTTTTCTACAAGCATCAGAATCACGTGGATGTTCCAAAGGAGAGCGACTAGCCAGAAGAGCTTATTGTTGGTGCAATCTGCTCATGTGAGTACCCTATCTATTGGAATCACATGGCTCCAAGTCACAGGCCAGAATGAATTGATGACACAACTTATTCTGCAAAAACAGCTATGAATCACACTTTGAAGCAATTAAAATTCCTTTTCCAGTTTAAAAACACATAATATGTATTCCTCCAGGAACCTATCCAGCAGCTCTGTGAAGACAGTTGTCAGGCTGAACCCTGACAACAGTGTTGGAAGGAAAATCCATCTGGTTCAGTTCCAAGCTGGGAGAAAGACACTAGAAACATGGAGGCTGATTCAGTAGTGGGTTTAACTTACGTTCGCTACCGGTTCGGAACTGCGAACGCACGCTCACGCACGGCGCTTCTGCGCATGCGCAGAACCTTCTGTGCATGCGCAGATTGTCCATGATGATGTCCGGGCAGGTGGGCGGAGCCTCCCGCCGCCACCGCTACCGGTTTGCCCGATCCAGGGTGAACCTGTAGCAACCCACCACTGGGCTGATTGGAAAAAAGGGTTTATTGATGAAGCAGAACCACCAACCACATGTGATTCTGGGCAGCTGACAAAATGGAGTTGAGAGTGGGTGGGTTTTATACCTTCTTTGGGCTTTGTATTTGAGCTTCCTGTTCCTGTGCAAGAACATGTCCTTTAATATTCTATTGGCTGTTGTCAGATTCCTATGGGGTCATGGCTGGCTCTATAGGCAAAAGGGGAAATGGAAATCCTAGGTCAGTGATGGCGAATCTTTTTGGCGTTGCATGCCAAAAGTCCAAGCGCGAGAGCGCTGTTGCGCTCGTGCATGCCAGCACCCATAATACAATGCGTGCCCCCATTTGCGCATGCATGCATGACCCCATGCTCCCCCTGCGCATGTGCCCCACACTGCACATGTGCACATGCAACCCCTCCACTGAGCAGGTGCGTGCTCCCGCGCATGTGCCCCCCTCTTTTTCCAAGAGGGCCGGTGCGCCTCTTACCGCTCTTACTGGAGGACAACCAGGTACCGGCCCGTTCTCTGGCGAGACAAAGCAGCAGCCATTCCCCAGCCAGCGGCAGCACTCTCGGCCCCACCACCTTGAAAAAGCGCCATGCGCCGGCTGGGGAAGCTCCGAACATGTGGCCTTGCCTGGGCTCCTCCCCACTGGGAGCCGCAGGCCGAGCAGGTGTGGCTGGTGGGGCTTTGGCGGACCAGCAGTCAGTGAGGGTGGGGTGGTGGTGGTGGGCTGCCTGCGCAGATGACCCCGTGGCCACCGTCAAAGCGGGGCCAAGACGCCCCTCTTGGCTCGCTCCACCAGCCGCGCAGGTCCCCTGGGCTGTGGGCATCACTGCCTGTCGCTGGCGTTCCTCCTGCGCAGCCCCACCGGCCACCCAGCCAGCAAATGCTGCCCCGTGTGCCTGAGCTTGCCGGTCGCTCTTGCCCTTCTTCCTTCAGCTGCCACTGCTGCTGCTCTTCTGGGGCGGTGGGGCTGCGCAGGAGGAACGCCGGAGACAGGCAGCGACGCCCACAGCCCAAGGGATGGCGCTGCCAAGGTGGGAGGGCAGAGAGCGCTGCCGCTGGCTAGGGAATGGCGGCTCCGAGCGGGAGGAGCCCAGGCAAGGCCGTGCATTCGGAGCTTCTCCGGCTGGCGCATGGCGCTTTTGAGGTGGGGGGCAGAGAGCGCTGCCGCCGGCTGGGGAACAGCAGCTCCCAGCGGGGAGGAGGCCAGGCCATGGGGTCATCTGCACAGGTAGCCCACCACCACCATCCCGCCTTCACTGGCTGCTCGTCCACCGGTGCCCCGGACCGCCTGGGGCTGCACAAGAAGCCTGCGCGGGTAGGGAGGGAGGGAAACCCGGCTTACCTTGCTCTGTTCCCTTAGGAAGCGACCGCCGGGATCCCTTCTCCGCATCTTTTGTCACACACACCTGTTGCTAGTCTTCACGCATGCATGAGCGCCAGAAACCAGACCAGCTGGCCGGTGTGCATGCGCACTCTGGAAACAGGAAGATCATCTTCCTGGAGCACGCATGCGCAATGGGCGGCTGCTCTTCTGGTTTCTGGTGCACCTGTGTGCATGACACCAGAACCCGGAAGAGCAAGGGGCAATGGCTCCGCGTGCCTGGAGAAATGGCTCTGTGTGCCACTTCCGGTACGCGTGCCATAGGTTCGCTATCACGGTCCTAGGTGCTCATCTGGGCTAATCTGGTCAACCTCTGGCTTATTGTTTATCTGAGCTCCCAGGTTTCTGTGACTTTGAAATTTGGACTGCTCGGGGGTGGTGGTGCAATGATGGGACTTGTCTTCTGAAAGGGTGTTGGGCAATTCCTATTGTGGCTAATGGCTTTCATCCTGTGTTGGATCTTGGGTGAGGGGCTGCTTTCTGACCCTACCATTCTGCCAAGGAGTTTTGAAATATCCTGTCTTCAATGGATTTCTGCCTGCAGTATTTGTTTTGCTTATGAATAGAGCTATCTAGATACTTGTCTTCCTCTTTCAATAAGCTCTTTATCTCTTAAGTGCTGGCATCTGCTGTGGGCTATTAAGAAAGACTTGGGGGCTGCTTTCTGTCTTTAAGAGCATGTTTCTCCATTTCTTTAGGGAAATATAATATTCTGCCTTTTTAATATTTCCCAAAATGTTTCATTCTTCTAGGAGGGGGGGGCTTCCCACAACAGATTGGCATTATTACAGTATCTCCTTTTTACAGACAAGACCACACTTGGACTCTTGTGTCCAGCTTTGGTTGTCACAATATAAAAAAAGATGGAGACGCTAGAAAGAGTGCAGAGAAGAGCAACAAAGAAGAGTAGGGGACTGGAGGCTGAAACGTATGAAGAACAGTTGCAGGAACTGGGTATGTCTAGTCTAACAAAGAGAAGGACTAGAGGTGACATGATAGCAGTGTTCCAATATCTCAGGGGCTGCCACAAAAAAGAGGGGGTCAACCTATTCTCCAAAGCACCTGAAGGCAGAACAAGAAGCAATGGATGGAAACTAATCAAGGAGAGAACCAACATAGAAATGAGAAATTTTCTGACAGATCAATTACTCATGATAGCAATAGCAATAGCAATAGCACTTAGACTTATATACCGCTTCATAGTGCTTTACAGCCCTCTTCTAAGCAGTTTACAGAGTTAGCATATTGCTCCCAACAATCTGGGTCCTCATTTTACCCACCTCAGAAGGATGGAAGGCTGAGTCAACCTTGAGCCGGTGAGATTTGAACCGCCGAACTGCAGCTAGCAGTCAGCTGAAGTAGCCTGCAGTGCTGCACTCTAACCACTGCGCCACCTCTGATACAGCTTGCCTTCAGAAGTTGTGGGTGCTCTACCACTGGAGGTTTTCAAGAAGAGACTGGACAACCATTTGCCTGAAATGGTATAGATAGAGTCTCCTGCTTGAGCAGAGGGCTGGACTAGAAGATCTCCAAGGTCCTTTCCAACTGCTAAAAAGATTGCAGCTGGGAAAATAATGATTCGCTTCAGTTTGCCTGACTTGCCTTAAGGGCTTTTTATTTAGCATCATTACTCCAGCCTTTCCCATCTTGTGCTCTCCAGTTGTGTTGGGACCGTTTCTCCTGAACTCCAGCTATTGGCCTTACTGGCTGGGAATTCATGGGGCCGCTAGGCCATTCAATCAAATTCCTCGCCCATTGCTGGAATCCAAATTAAAGCCTGATGGCTGCCCAGCTTGTATTGAATATTCTCAATGAAAAGAAACCCATTACTCCACAGGGAAACTATTTGCACTTTCAGACTCCTTGTGCTATTAGGAATCTGACTTATAAGTTATATTTCCATGTGCTGGACATAGAATGAAGAACTATATTAATACTCTTCTGTGGGACATTCTTTCAGATATCCCAAGTTTGCAGAATGAGTGGTGAAGTGGGAAGTTTGTTGAAAAACAGTGCTACCTTCTGGCTGAACCATGAAACTGCACTTGTAGTTTAAAAGGCAAGAACAGGTAGTCCTCGCTTTACAACCATGTTTAGCAAAGTTACACTGAAAAGTTACTTATGAAGTCACACTTAAGACCATTGCAGCATCCCCATGGTCATATGATTGCAACCTTCTCAGCCAGCTTCAAACAAGCAGTCAATGGGGGAAGTTGGATTCATTTATTGACTGCATTTCATTCATTTAATGACTGCATTGGTTCACTTTAGAACTACTGTGATTTTCTTAACAAACGTGGCAAAAAAGGTTATAATATCAGGCATGACTCACTCACCTTGCTTAGCAATGGAAATTCTGGTCCCAACTGTGATCTTAAATCAAGATCTACCTGTAGATTCATGTTAATCAATTGAGGTTTATAGAGAGTACAATAAATTCATGGATGGGATGCTACTAGAATATTACGGGATTATTGCAATGCATGTTCCATGGGGCTGCCTTTCAAGACCACTCAGAATTACACCATATTATCCCATACTTGCTGGTGGGAGCAGATGATACCTTTGCTATGGGGATACCTACCCCTGGATTGGCTCCCTCTGGACTCCTTGAGGATTTTAAATGCCGGCTTTAATTTATAGCCTTTTATGGTTTGGCCCAGGTTATCAGGACCATTTGCCCATTGGAACTAGCCCTGATCAATTTGATCTTGTTGGAGAAAGTAGCTAGTGGTTCCTCAGTTTCAGGAGGAATGGAGGATTTGCTTTTGGGAAGTTTGGAAGTAGCAGCACCAATCCTCTGGAATAGCCTCCTTGTACATTTTAGATTAACTCCAACTTTAGCTGCCCCCTAAAAGCAGCTAAAAACATCCTTCGGAAGAGTGTTTGAATGTTATGCCTATTTCTTTCCGTTTTATTAAGCATTGTTAAATGGACTGTGGATATTTTAGTTGTTTGCATATTCCCATAAAATCACCGAGAGTCCTGTTGGATTGTGGAATGATATAAATGTGAGCAATAAATAACAGTAAAACATAGTTACACATCTGATAGAACTGGGATCTATAGAAACTTTTTTAGCTCATTTTAGCATATCCAATATATTTTAAGTTGTTGGCTTGATTTTAGCAACTCAAGTGTAAGTAGCGCTGCTTTCCAGAGCTGATGTGCATAGGACTCATAATTACTTTTGTTCTGATATGCTACTGATGTTGAGATGCTACTTGAGTCCACCATTAAACATAGAAACTCATTGGGGGACATTAGGCCAATCACACTCTTAGTTCAACTATCCTTAAAAGTTTGCTTGTGTGCAGGAGAAATAAGTCTTGCACTGCACATAGAATAAATAATGTACCAATTAAAACCACAGTACTACTATAAATCCTGGCAGCCAACCAGGTGGGGTTCCCAACATAGGCCCGTCTCCACAGCAGCATTTTTTCGTCCTGCGTGTTCAGGCTTCCCAGAGATGCTTATCTGTTGTTGACAAATGTCAAATTATCAGGCCTATAAAGGTAAAGGTTCCCCTCGCACATATGTGCTAGTCGTTCCCGACTCTAGGGGGCGGTGCTCATCTCCGTTTCAAAGCCGAAGAGCCAGCGCTGTCCAAAGACGTCTCCGTGGTCATGTCGCCGGCATGACTAAATGCCAAAGGCGCACGGAACGCTGTTACCTTCCCACCAAAGGTGGTCCCTATTTTTCTACTTGCATTTTTTACGTGCTTTCGAACTGCTAGGTTGGCAGAAGCTGGGACAAGTAACGGGAGCTCACCCCGTTATGCGGCACTAGGGATTCGAACTGCCAAACTGCCGACCTTTCTGATCGACAAGCTCAGCGTCTTAGCCACTGAGCCACCGTGTCATCAGGCCTATCCCTCGTCATAAATCCACATTTATGACCCAGAGTTTGTATATGTTAGACATACCAAGCAGGCAGCGGTCTGAGACTGCTCAAAGGTCATGATTTCAGAAAGAAGTCAGTGAAGAAATCTTTCTTCAATATTCAAAAAATACATATCATTTAGAAAATCTCCGCCTGTTGTTTCCTAAACAACCTCAGCTCCAAGCTCCACCCAAGCACAGCTGTTTCTCATCTGCCCTGGCCTTCTTCGAGATTAACTCTACTGACTCTCAAGGCCATCAACATTGTGCTTTTGGTTGCTGCCTCTTTAATTCCGATGCATTGGTGGACCTGGGTGGAGGAGATACTTGGTTAAGGTCAGGGTATCTTGCCTTGGATAGGCATGGGCTCGACCTTTCTTGAATGCTGGTTCTGACTCATCCTGATCCCTTTTCTTCTGAGAACTTGTGGGATCAGGTTATGACTAATTCAAGTGATTGTTTTTCATTCAGCTTACATTCCATATTCTGATTTAAGAGTTACTCTACTGCAGCGGTTCTCAACCTGTGGGTCGCGACCCCTTTGGGGGTCGAACGACCATTTCACAGGGGTCGCCGCATGTGTTAGCCCGACATCTTGGTGCCACCGTCACTGCAGGGGTGAAAAGGTCCCGGTTCGGCCGTGCCTGCGGGTCGCCGGACAGCGCCATTTGGGTTCTTTTACCCTTTGCGCATGCGCAGAATGCTTTGCGCATGTGCAGAGGGTAAAAGCACCCACATGGCGGCGTCAGGGCGAAGTCTCCCGCTTCCACGCTATCAGCTGTCCGGCGACCGGCAGGCAAGCCCGACCCCGGAGCATTTCGCCCCTGGTGCCACGCCCCCTTTGTCACCTCATCCCGCGCGGGGAGGGGGTTGCGGCGGCGGGGGGGGTCACGGCGGGGTGCCATGACCCCTTTGTCACCTCATCGTTTCTCCCCTGGCAACTCGCACGTGCGGGGAGGGGGCGGGGTGGGGGTCGCGGCAGGCGGGGGGGGTTGCGGCATTAGAAAGGTTGAGAACCACTGCTCTACTGTATACAAATTCACCAATTCAGATCATGTTGTCCCAGAGAGGTTCAGCAATTTCCAGAATTGTTCAAACTAGAAGAGGACATAGCCCACTCCTTAATCTTTAGTAGAAATTTTTTTTTATTGTTAGGGGTCAGAGAAAGTGTTTAAGTTGAACATTTTTTGTATTGGTACAGCACAAATTTACTATAGGATTGAGGGATAATCTGGAGCTGTACTGATTCCTATTATTTCTCCCCTAAAAAGATGTAGTATAGGGAGAATATTTCTAGAAATAGTAGAAACACCCATGAAATTTTCTGACTAAATTTTGCTCTAAAGGATCTATTATTTGTCCTTGTGCTGTCAAAAACTAAAACAGCTTCAAATGTTTTGGTGTTCCATTTTATAGTCCAAAGTTACATCTTTTATTGAATTGGCAAAACTGAATTTGTCAATTTGAATTGGATGCCCCTATAATATTACTCATCTGTCTCCTCCACCCCCTGAAACATAATGAATTAAAGAGGGGTAGTAAAGATCTTAGAATGTTCTTAGCGTCTAATCAAAATAAATTACCCAGAATATTTTGTGATGTGTCAACAATCAAAGTGTATTAAAATCACTTTGTAAGTACCGATAAAAGCTCTTGCTGTAGATGCAAGTAGCTGAAATAAAACTTTTATGAAGTGTACTGTGTGTACAGTCTCATCTTGAAATATGCTAAATGTCTAAATGTATACAAAAGTAACACCATTTTCAAAAAATATCAAATCCTGTATTTAAAGCCTCTTCGCTACCATCATACAGCAAATATTTGTCATCTATAAAGAAAAAAATACAGCAGCAGGTGATATGGTCTATACTTCAAAAGTGTGATTGCTTAATAATTCCATGTCATAAACAAAAGCAGTTAAATAAACATCCCAGAAACACAAGCCGAATAACCCACCCCAAACTTCTCAGCAGTTTTAGCTCACAAGGAACACAATAAACAATACAAATTTCATTGCATAACAAGCATCATGCCCCAAATCACTCACACATGAGACAGAAGGGTTAAAAAGGTTTTACTACACAGCGTCAAACTACAATTGCTTTCTGAAAGGGAGTCTTCTTCCACTGTTGGAGGAATAGTATCTCCATATGGCAAGGAAAAAACTTAACATGAAGGAGTAAGATAAGCAGAGATGCTGAACCCCCATCAAGACTTGCAAGCTTTGTTTTAGTTGGGTTTTGAACCACAGAGCTTGCCCGTTTTAAAAATCTGATTGTATCGTGTCCTTTCTTCCTGTATATATATATATATTTTCTCTTGGACAATACGCTAAAGGATTTCCAACCAGGTTATAGGGGCGTGGAAAGGCAAATAACGTGCACAGGATGATGTCATCACACTCATATGCAACTTACAGGCTAGCCTCAAATGTCTTGATACAAGGACAGAACTGTGTCAGCTGCATATCATCGTTTTGCTGCCTCTACAGTTTCTTACAGTCCTCTTTGCCTCCAGCATCTCAGTGATGCATCAAAGGTAAATTAAAGGCTGACAGAGTCTTTTGTAGGCAGAAAAGATGTTCGTGGAGTATTTCTGTGGAAAGGGCGCCAAGGCATTGAATGTGGAATTATGCCACAAGAAAAATCAAGCAAACAGCTAATAGGCTTGCAAAACTTCCAGCGACGAAGGATGGCGCAAATGCTGCTGCAGGCCTATCAGTGGAGTCTTTTCTGCCTTCCCAACCCTTATGCAGCAGAATCTGAATGATATGCACAGGTAACATTTAGAGTTTTATAACTATATAAAATGCTGCGTTACAGTTTTCTTATGCTACAATCCCTTATTTGGAGCAATGGCTGACCACCTTTCTCAGGTGCACGGCCCAGAATCTCAACCAATCCCACCAGCAGATATAACATGGAGGAAGTCCTGCCAGAATGCTTTTACTTCTAGTTTAAGCAGGGTCCCAAGTCTGACATAGCTCCAACCCTACAACCGCTTACATAAAAGTCACTGAAGGTAATAGGACTTCCTTCTGAGTAGGTTTGTACTGGGATTGCACTGATAGCTAGAAACACAAAATCGTGTTTCTATCATAATTTAGCTTTAGGGGCAAATCTATTCTATGAGCTTGATTTTAAGATTTAGCCAAAAAAAGTATTGTCATCTTAGAAAAACTTTGCAAAACGTCTTTCAGCGTTCTTCAGGTGTTTGTAAAATTTAATATTTCTAGAGAGTAGGCAGAACACAGAAGAATTAATACTAACCTATTCTATATCTTGATCCACATTTCTTATTTCATATAATTGCATTCACCTCAAGAGTGTTCTGCCAAGTAACACAAACTTATATACTTTTATTGTCAGTCATATTTAGTCTCCCTCACTGTAAGCCAACATAGGAAATATCTAATGTTTTCAAATCTGAGCTGGAATTCTGAATAAGCTTCTTAGTATCTTTCCACAATCAAAACTTCTCAATACTTCACTTTAATATGTCTACATTATAGCGGATTTCTTTTTCAAGCCAATCATGCAGTGCAAACTGGAACATATGGAGGAAGATGTCATCAGAGACATACGTTTATCAAACGTGTACTCAAAATGAGAAAATGGGATGCCCCTACAATGAAGAAAAACACACCTATCCTCAAATAACTGCTTTAGATAATGCAAAGTTAAATGGGATGTCACTTCAAAGTTCATTAGCACTGGAGCTCTCAATCAATGCTACCTGAAAATAGCTAATAATTTAGCTTACTTGTGAAACTTGCCAAAGCTGCAGTTCTCACCATTAAGCTAAATTATCTGATATTTCCAAAGATCACTGAAATTCTAAACCCATCGCCCATACAAATTTCTGTGGTTTAAAGTTAATGGGAAGATGCAATATCCTTCAAGAGAAGCTGACCGTTGAGGAAAGACAGGAAGATAACATGAAACCAATGCGGGTGGGGGATGGGAAATGCTCACTAAACTAGGACAAGAAGGGATGGGGAAGAAAATGAAGAGCCTTTTCCAATTCATTTGATTTGAGGAAATAAATATTTCCACAAACACTACAGGACACAATGCCTAAGTCATATCCATCCTTACTAAATTAAGCTAGTCCATTATTTCTTAGGAAGAATATGGACTCCCTAAAAATCTCTTCTGCAAAGTTATTTCCTAAAGAAAGCTTGGAAATAGCCAATTTATGATAAATGCTAGACATCTGTGTTAAGCAAATTTCTGGAGACTACAGAAGGAAGTTGTCAACTGTTAGAACATGGACTTATCAGTAAGACAGTGATGAAATGTTGTATTCTTTGTGAACTGTGATAAACGAGTCCAACATATTTCCTCCATGGGAAATTCCACAAGGGATTGGCTTTTTGGTGTTCATCTCAAAACCGAAGTGAGAAAACTGTACATCTAGATAGTTGCATCTACTGCCAATATTCATCAAGTACATATTAACTAATTACATTGCAATAATCTAATCATGAGCATTAAGAGACATCCTCAAGTAGAGAAACTTTCCTGTTTAATTTGTTATCCCGAGACCAGATGTTCACATGAAAGTAAAGTTTCCAAATTAATTTTCAAAGACTCTGGAGCTGCCAGAGAAGAGATTATACTGATTACATTCCCACCCCTTCTTGCAAGAACTTTTTAAAAGAAATTTTGCTTTGCAGAAGTGAAGCACACAAAACTCTTCAAATGGTTTTGAGGCTCGCTCAAGCTAAAGCCAAAATGTTTTAGCTTCAGACTTAAAAGCAGATTATTTTTAGATGGCTCACAACAAATATGATGGCTAATAGAGCTGGAAAACTCATGTCAGAAATATCTATTTGAACTACCTGAACATCTAAACCAAACTAATGCTCCCCAAGGTTGTTTGTTGTATGAACTAAGCATCAAATATCAGATGTTCATCTCTACAAAGGTTTCTCAAATAGAACAAATCAAGTCTGATACTGAGAACTGCTTTAAATTAATGTTCTTTGCTTCTCTTCAATTTGATGAAAGTTGCCTAGCTCATTTCTTCAGAAGCTTCTCCAGATAACTGAAATTATTTAAATTAAGATGTGGTCGGTCAATCAGGTCAATCCTCTAAATCCGCAATTAAGAAACAGTCGTAGTATTGATCCAGGGTTAGTCCTTACTCATTAGGCTAATGTCACTTGATAAAATCTTGACTAGAGTAAGGATTAGAGAGCTGGGGCAGTCAACTTGTTTATCCTAATCCATCTCACACAAAATAAGCGTTGGAGGAGTGCTCCCTCACACCACGAATGGGCTGGCAGAACACAGGTAGGCTCTTCAAGACTCCAAAAGATTACTAAAAACTTTTCTGTGTAAATAGGTAGGGAGGCAGTACCTCATCAGCCTGCCACAAGTTCAACGGTAGGGCTGAAAAAAAAAGATAAACATGAAAACAATCAGTTTCTATTATTCTAAGATCAAATATCTTTAGTTAAAAATAATGAAATAGAGGTGTTAGAATTTGTCAGATATGTATTGCCATTTTATATGAACCACCTGAAGCTTCCTGATACCACTTGCATGGGGTCAAAACAAATAACATCAAATTCTGACAAGGGGAAACAGCAATGATTGGCACAGAAACATTTGATGCTTGTGACAGAATAAAGGTAAAAGATAAAGGAGTCCCTGCGGATTTTACTCTGCTAGTTGTTGCCGACTATACGGGGCGGTGCTCATCTGTTTCAAGGCCATTGAGCCAGTGCTATCCAAAGACATTTCCACCGCATGACATCATGGAGCACTGTTACCTTCCCACCAAAGTGGTACCTATTTATCTACTCGCATTTGCATGCTTTTGAACTGCTAGGTTGGCAGGAGCTGGGGAGACAACGGGAGCTTACCCCTGTCGCGTGGCGCTTGGGTCTCGAACCTGGGCTGCCGGTTTTCCAGCTGACAAGCCCAGCATCTTAACCGCTGAGCCACCACGCCACTCCCTTGTGACAAAATGGCTTGTGGAAAATGGGCAAAGGTACTCATCGACTTACAACCATTCGTTTAGTGACTGTTTGCAGTTACAACGGTACTTTAAAAAGTAACTTATGACTGTTTTTCACACTTATGACCATTGCAGCATCTCCATGGTCACGTGATCAACACTGGCAACTGGCATGTATTTATGATGCTTGCAGGGTCCCAAGGTCACCTTTTGTAACCTTTTGACAAAGTCAATGAGGAAGCCAGATTCATTTAATAATCGTGTTACTTTCTTAAGAATTGCAGTGATTCACTTAACAACTGTGTTGTTTATCAATGGAAATGTTGGGCTCAATTGTGGTCGTAGGTCAAGGACTACCTATACTAAGCCAATAAAATGGCAGGCTTTTCAATGGCATCTGTTGGCCAGAGAATGCCACTGTCTCATAGAGTGGCATTCTCTGTGGCATACACTGTCTTCTTGCCAGACAACACACCATGTGAAGAGACTAGAATCCGTATGGTAATCCCAACCTTCTTACCAAGAGCCATGCCTGATCTTTTTCCCCTTTTTTTTCCTAAACCAACAGATATTTTACATACAAACTCTAAGGGTTACAGTCAATTGCACAAAGAATTTGTGCTTGCAATTTTACCTGGACAGTGGGTAGAACTATCAACATCAATACCGAAAGTATCTTACATGACATTTTATCAACAAAAGGTGTTATTGCGAACTAACTGGACTTCACTACACTTATATAGTAGGAAAGGCTTGAGTAAGTTATTGTTGGTAGAGATGCAATGAGATTAATAATTTATTTTAAACATATGTTTATACAGTGCCCTATAATTATTCCTTTCCAAGGGGATGAAGGTAATATCCTCACGATTTAAGAGTTTGCTAAATCTGATGGTAGGATCAATTATTTTACATTAATCATTTTAGCTATAATGCTTTCAAAAAGTTTTCTGGGAACTCTTATGAAAATTTCTAAACAGCAGGGGAAGCCATCTTATTCACAGATATTGGACTTTCCCTGGAAATATCCAGTTTCAAGATATGGTATGGGACAATTATGAAGTTTAGTTTGCCATATAAACAATGTGCACCCTAGACACATTTTGCAACCAACCAAGGCTCCTTAGACAAATTCACACAGAAACACTTGGAAGCCATAGCAATAAACAAGAACTACATCAAATGTGCATGAATACAAAATGGCCGCCGGCAAACTGCAAAGCCGAGCCTCCCTGCCAGCCGAAATGCGAGCGGACGCTTTAAACGGAAGCCCGAAAAGCGCCGCAAACAGCCAAGCTCACTCCGAAGGATCGGAGCTGCAGAGCCAGCCCCGGAGGGTAGAAACTCTGAGCCACCCACGCAGCCTGAAAGAAGTACAACCCCGTGGGGCAGGGACTCCGGAAACCTCAGCTGACAGTCGGGGAAAGCTGCATCAGCTGTCAGGCGGTGGCTAAAGGAGTATAACCCCGAAGGGCAGGGACTCCGGCTGCCTCAGCTGGAAGGTGGTGGCGGTTCTTGTCGGCGTGCCAACTAACCAGCACAACCACCGCAGCAACAAGGATCCAATAGGGAAGAGTCCAAGCAGAAAACAGTAGAAAATAGGCTAAAATTCAGTCGAGTTGAAGAGCTGAGTAAAAAGCATGTCCCTTGCCGACTGAGTTTTGAAACTGGCGGGCTAGGAGCCAGTGCGGCAAAGAGGGCGTGCTTCATCTAAAAATAACTCAGTCCCTTAGCAACCGACTAAAGTTAACCCAGCTTGGACTCTCCCGTAGCAGCGCACAGGAGAATATCCAGTTTCAAGATATGGTATGGGGCAATTATGAAGTTTAGTTTGCCATATAAACAATGTGCACCCTAGACACATTTTGCAACCAACCAAGGCTCCTTAGACAAATTCACACAGAAACACTTGGAAGCCATAGCAATAAACAAGAACTACATCAAATGGGCATGAATCTGATTACTAGACTCCTTTGCCTCTGAAGTTTAGCTGCACCATAACTGAGAAAAATCTTACTTACATGAGGGCCACCAGGTATGGATGGTGCTCCAGCAGGCGCAGGTGGCACTTGGTAAGGATTAGGTGGTGTTGGGTACAACCCTGGAGCTGGATAGGATCCTGTTGGCGGAGGAAATGGGCCAGGAGGCGAAGGTCCCCACGGTCCGGGGGGGACAGCTCCCCATGGCACTGTAGGAGCAGCCCCTGGAGTCTGAGTGGGAGTGGAATATGGCCCTGGAGGTGGATATGGCACACTAGGTGCAGGATACTGTCCCCCAACTGAGGCTCCCCACCCTCCAGTGGGCATGGATCCCCATGCTCCAACAGCAGCAGGGGGAGCGCCTGGTTCGGTGGGACCCCCATATGGCCTTGGGATCTCTGGGAAGGGCATGTTTGGTGGTGGATATTGCCCTGGTGGGGCAGGACCAGGGGGTGGATATGGAGCACCTGGAGGACAAGTCGAACCAGGAGGAGGAAAAGGAACTGGTGCCCCAGGAGGGAGGGAAGGATACATTCCTGTTGGTGGCGGTCCAAAAGGCACGTTGGAAGTCGATGAGTTAGGAGGCAAACCAGATGGAGCTGCAGGAGGAGCACTTGGTGCGTTATTCCAGGGACTGGAGGTTGGCCAGGCTTGTGGAGGCTGGCTGGGCTGTTGAGGTGGCTTCGTATTGCCCACTGAGGAACTCTTGGCAGGAGAACTATCCGGTAGAGCATCGGACAGCTGGGAAAACAAAATATCAGTGGGAATTTGTGACTAATGCCTGACCAATAACTTCTCACTCATCTACTATTTAAACTGGAGACAATAAAAGAGGAATGATGTGTGTGTGGAGGGGTGTGTGTGTGTGTGTGTGTGTGTGTGTGTGTGTGTGTGTGAACAGGCCTGTGGAATATGCCATGCTGGGAGCCTGATGCCGAGACCATCTCAGTAAGGAACAGCTACATAGGCTAGTTCAGTGACAGCAGTGGTTGAAGGCAGGGATAGCAATAGCACTTAGACTTATATACCGCTTCATAGTGCTTTACAGCCCTCTCTAAGCGGTTTACAGAGTTAGCATATTGCCCCCAACAATCTGGGTCCTCATTTTACCCACCTCAGAATGATGGAAGGCTGAGTCAACCTTGAGCCGGTGAGATTTGAACCGCCGAACTGCAGCTAGCAGTCAGCTGAAGTAGCCTGCAGTGCTGCACTCTAACCACTGCGCCACCTCGGCTCTTAAGGGATGGAAGGCAATGAGAAGCTCAGAGGTGAGCCAGAAAGGCAAGTTAGTGGGATACTGTATTCTGTGCTGGAACATCAGTAGCATCTACTGAGGGAGATGGGCGGTTCAGAAATAGGAAATATAAATAAATAAATCTATAGGGAGGGGACAGGGAGGGAGACAGAGAAGGATAGATGCTGGAAAGAATGTGTGTGTGTTGTTGTTGAGGGAATGGATATATCACTCTTTTGATTACCTGAATGAGTAGTCATTAACCAAGGACTACCTGTATTCCAAATTTTCTTTGCACTAAATTGACCTACAGCTTCAGCAGAATTTCCAAAATGTGATGGATTTGTTTCCGATTCGAAACAAAGCATATTTTCCATTTTGGGTACATCCTTGCTTATTTAGTGCTTATAAAAACTCACTTTATGAAAACTCATAAAAACTCACTTTTCACCTATTTAACATACTAGTGACACTTTCCTCTGTAAAAAGCAACATCTCAATTCTTTTCATTACTTATTACAAACCGTTTACACTTTATGAGGCTGACAGAATGACCACTTACCGAAAATTCATCAGCAGCTAACATTTTTCCTGAAAAAGAAAAACAATGATTAGTTCAATGAACTTCTGGCTGCAGTATACAAAAATAAAATAAAATTTCTTGGTCTGATTGCAGGATCCATTTGCAACTCCTGAGTTACATATCTTTAAGTCTGCCTTTAAAGAAACATGCATAGGCTACAATTTAGGAACAAAGACCATAACCACAATAAAACAGAGAGAGATACCATGTTAGTGCTTAGATGAAGGATTCTGACTGAAGTTGGAGGTCATGACAGAACTTGATAAAAGAGGAAAAGAACGAGCTTGTCAAAAAACAAACCTTGTGTCTGCCAAACACAAGAATTTTGCCTGTTCAATGGTGATTCCATCTTCTTAAGTGAGCAATAAAGTGTGACATGAAGCATTAGCAAAACCTGTTTTGGAGAACCATCAGACATTCTGTTTTGATCTTCCTGAATGGCTCTCCAAAACATCACAACTCAAAGATCTGCCTGCCTGTATCAAGCCCCTGAGCTAATATAAATTGACGGCATAATGAAACATATGTAAAGAAGGGCCCCCACAGAAAAATGTTGTCCTCAGATATCTTTATTGCAACTGGCATTATTCACATTTTCCCAACTTTAGTTATTAAATCTCAAATGTGTTACAGGTAGGCCTCGACTTACAACCATTAATTTAACAACTGTTCAAAGTTAAAATGGTGCTGGAAAAGTGACTTATGACTGGTCCTCACACTTATGACTGTTAATACGGTAGCATCCCAGGAGCCATTTAATCAAAATTTGGTTGCTTGGCAACCAGCATGTATTTATGATGGTTGCAGAGTCCCAGGGTCATGTGATCACCAGTTGTGATCTTCCCAGAGGGCTTCGGCAAAGTCAATGGGGAAGCCGGATTCACTCAATGACCCTTGCAAAAAAATGTCATAAAATCAGGCATGCTCATTTAATGGCTGCATGACTTAGCGGTGAAGATTCTGGTTCCAGTTGTGGTAGTAAGTTGAAGATTACCTGCAATTCGCAGGTAATTAAACCATATGCCAAATATCAAGGTTGGCCAGTAATTCTAAAATCTGCTTCTGTCATTTTCGACATGGGAGAAACTCCTCCCTCCCCACTTCAATATGCACTTAAGAATTCTACCGAATTTGGCTTTGGCTTCCTGTGCTGGAAGAGGAAACCAATGGCCTCAGCTGTATCATTCTAAAAGAACACATTCTGGCAAAAAAATTACTCGGCCACTCAGTTATGGAAAAGCTAAAAATAGAAATTTTTCAGCGGCAATAGTGCTACTCTACTAATCATCATTGTTGGCACCACACCTAGGCTAGGAATGGGGAAAGATAAATATAACCAGATAGCTCTTGCTTGCTGCTTATTAAACCTAGGTTAGATTTAGCTGTGGCCAAAAGTGGCACAAAGGTTCTTGCTCATCTCACCCTCAGGAGGAAGCCTAGAAACAGGCAATACTATACCCACTGACAAGACAGCAATACTGAAACTCAAGTAACGGATCAAGAGGTATATGGACAGCCATCATACTATACTGCCTGCATAATTTCTTTGAATATACTATTTTATGGCAGAATGTAACAGGAGTCTGAAGAAACAGCTTGCATTAGGCAAGCATATACAAACATGTGAAGACAGTATAATGACCAGGGGTGAAAGCCAGCAGGTTCTGACAGGTCCTGGAGAACCAGTAGCAGAAATTTTGAGTAGTTCGGAGAACCGGTAGCAGAAATTTTGAGTAGTTCGGAGAACCGGCAAATACCACCTCTGGCTGGCCCCAGAGTGGGGTGGGAATGGAGATTTTGCAATATCCTTCCCCCAGGAGTGGGGAGGGAATGCGGATTTTGCAGTATCTTTCCCCTGCCACGCCCAAGCCTACCACAGAACCGGTAGTAAAAAAATTTGGATTTCACCACTGATAAAGACCATAAACTGAATTCTCTCAATTGATGGAACCAATTATCTCTTAAAAATATCTGTTTCAGTATCGATACTATTTTTTTTTAATATATTTATTTATTTTAGAAAATTTATATTGCCGCCAATTCACACATGGCGACTCAAGGCGGCTTACATCAATATAAAAACATTTTACTTATTTATTTAATGCATTTGTAAGTCTACCCAACCCAAACTGGGATTCTAGATTCTGGTTAGCGTAAACAAAACTATACAGTAACAACAAAAATACAACATTAAAAAAAGAGCAACGTACTACCTTGTAGCATGTAAAATGGCAGCCAAATGTGATAATGAAATAACCAAAAGAGATTCCACTAAAAACCATCCTATTGGCACTTGAATGGTGTTTAGTGGAATCTCTTTTGGTTATTTCATTATCAAAAAGAGGCTTTTTAAATGGCTTTCCTAAAGGCAAGTAGAGTTCATATATCGGAGGTAGATTGTTCCAGAATACAAGGGCAGCCATTGAAAACACGTTCCCTAACTTCCATAAGATGATGATGTTTAAATGTGGGAACCTGGAATATGCCTGCCCTATGGGAATCTGTGGGATAGGCAGGTGTTCTTGGGAGAAGATAATCCCACAAGTAGCTCAGTTCTATTAAACATATTAAACACCTAAACACAATATTTAACACACTATACAATTAATGTTCTATAAACACCTTATTTTAATAATTTATATTAAAATTGGCAGATATAGAGATAACAAACAAATACAAACCAAAGAAAATATTTAAAAAAGTGCAGAGAGAAAAAATTAAAAAAAAGGGAAAAACACATTTTCCCACAGGAAGATTTCTTACCTTTTAAAAAGAATCAAAATCTTCAAATATGTTTAATGGGATTTTAAATAACTCACAGGAAGGATTCTTATAATTAATTTTAAAATCTTATTTCCAATCCATGTGGCCCTTAGTTTGTTTATAATTTTCCAAAAATCACTGTTTAATCACCCTTTTGCTGTTTATTTCAAAGTAAAAAGAAAGTTAAGTCCTTAAATGCATATGAAATTTCTTTAGCTGAGAACTGAAGGAGAATCACCCACTGTAATGAAACCTGTTGTTCTGAAGGTTCTTAATATCCAAAAAAAACAGCTAACAAGCGATTTCCAGAAAACTGGGTAAATACAATGTCCATTTGAAGGCTCCAAACCAGGGCTTAGGCAAAGTTGACTTTCCCTTAGTTTCAAGAGCAATAAAACGTGCCAGAGGCTGCTGTTTTATGGTCTCTTCACAGGGTGCTTCTGTATGGAGTACTTGTGGGCAATCCCAGGACCTCATCTTTATCCAGAGAGGAATTTCAAGGTGCCTGTCTTGTTGCTGGCACCTTGTTCTGCTGCGGTTATTGGCTCCGCTAAAAGCAAAGCTGTCTTCAGTCCTCCATTTCCCCCCCCCCTGGAAGTTCAATGTCCTATAGATCCAGCAGCGGTTCTCAACCTGTGGGTCGCGACCCCTTTGGAGGTCAAATGACCCTTTCACAGGGGTCGCCTAAGCACGTGCTAGCCCGCCATCTTGGTGACTGGCAACGCGCACGCGCAGGACGGGGGCGGGGGTCGCGGCGGGGGGACAGGGGTCATGGCATTAGGAAGGTTGAGAACCACTGCCTTAAAGGTTACTATTATAATAAATAATGATTTTGCTCTGATCATAGTGGCACCATATTTAACAACCACAAAAAACTCTGGTGTAATCAGAACTTCTAGAACAGAGGTCCCCAACCCCTGGGCCATGGCCCATACCGGGCCATGGCTTGTTCGCAATCAGGCCGCGCGAGCAATGGACAAGCGCACGTGGAGAAGTTGGGCTCACACAAGTGGAACTTCGCGTGTGAGCTTAAGTGCTCTCCGCCTCCATTCACACAAGTGGAGGATGCGTACATCCCCACTCTCTCTCACACACACACACACTGGGCTGCCAAGGTGGAAAGGTTGGGGACCGCTGTTCTAGAACATATTTTTATTTTCCCAATGATTGACAAAAGGCAACTAAGACAACTATTTCTAAATCTTATATCATTCTTCTCATTAGCTAACTGATTAGCTGATAAAATCCCATGTAATTCAAAGAGCACACAGTTAAGCAGGATCAACTGCCCTCTGGCTTATATTCTTAAAGTGTAGGCAGCATCATTTTGCTTAAGGAGATGGGTACTAAAATATAGAAAAATATTAGCAGGAGAGCGGAAAGGTGCAAGGAATGCATAAGAAATCAGCAGAAACAAAATTGGCATAATAAAATAAAATAAAATTCAAATAAAATAAAACAATTACACTGTTACCATGAATATTAAAAGAGACAAGTTCAGAGTTGTTTGCTTTAAAAATCAAATGCATGGATGTGAAATGGGGAAATGTCTTACTAACAATATTAGCAAAAGAAAATCTTGGAATAGAAACTGATTGCAAGCATAATTTTAGATTGAAACAAGTATAATTTCTTGCAAAAAGCAGTGTTTCATTTTATTCTCTTTTAGTCAGATCCAATCTCAAATAGTTGTATTCAGAAGAATGAAAAGAAACTGGAACAGGTGCCAGGACAAAAGGCATGATCATATACCCAGAAACTGTGTGTTTAATGAAGAAAGGATCACTTCCTGATATCTGCCCTTTTAGTTTTCCTTTATCAGAAGAGGCTGAAAGAACTGGGTACATACTTAGAATTTAAAACAAATGGCTTAGGGGAGATATGATAGCACTTTTCAAACACTTGAAGAGTGTCACATAAAAGAACAATATTTCTGTGAAAGTCGCAGAATAAAAGTTTTGAATTATAGAAAGACAATTTCTGGTGCGACCAACAATAAGAACAGTTCAATAATTGTAGAAGAGTATGAAGATAACCCTGAAGAAGAAATGCAAGAGAAGTTATATGAACAGCACTCAGCCATGAAAAGGAGGGGATGAGAACAAAATTCTACAAAGCTTTTAAGATTCCATTACACACAGTCCTCACCCAATAACAGTAATTGCAATCGGAATTTATGTCTCTAAGCAATGCAGACGTAAAGCACATTGTGTGACTGCACCACTTGGCAATGGCAGTTCTGGCAGTTCCTTGTTACTGTTAAGCAAATCACTGCAAGTTGTTAAAAAAGGAGCTAATGTGACCATGTAGGAGGGGGGGGGGGGGGGGGGGGGGGGGGGGGGGGGGGGGGGGGGAGGAGTCAAATGGGGACTTAGTCTAGAATCCTTATGGGCACAAGAGGGTGAAATCCGAGCCCCCTTGAATGCCATTAAATCTTATGTAGTCTGACCCAGGTGCAAACCATTAGTCTGAGAAGATTCCTGTGTATAGCTTGAGCAATAAAGGTTAATTCAATTCTTCAAGTATGGGCCTGGTTGTTCGTGCTTCACACTTATGACTTCCTGCTGGCTTCCCCACTGACTGCTTGTGGGCAGGGAAGGTTGCAAATCACAATAAAATTACTGTAAGATATTGCAACAGTTGGAAATGTGAGCTGGTCGCCAAGCACCCCAATTGCAATTACGTGACTGTGGGGGCCCTGCAATGGCTGCTTCAAGGACCAGTTGTAAGTACCACTTGTTTATCCCCATTGTAAGTTTGAACAATTGTGAATGAATGTCAGTAACTGAGGACCATATCCTGCAATAAAGTTCCAGCAGTTCTTGGGAAGCAGTTTTAGGCTGTTTCAACTTAAGTATAATTGCTGTATGTGAAAGGAATCAAAGATGCTGATGATAACTTCAAAATCACTGGAGGCTAATGCTCTAGTTTATTTGACTTTAGTCAGGCCCTATCTTAAGCGTGTGCAATTCTGGGAATGACACTTTAAAAAGGTTTCAAAGCAATTGAAACAGGTTCAGGCAGAGAACAATGATTATTAGAGGAATAGAACTAAACCCTGTAAAAAGAGGTTTGAAGAAGCTGGTATACTGTCTTTAGTTTTGCAAAGACAATTGAGGAAGTTGGCACTTTTACATTCCTGGCAGGATTTCAATGAGAAAGTCAAGATTTGTTCACTTTCATTCCAAACTAAAGAATAGATAAATGTGTATTTAAGTCACAGAATGCTGATTCCAATTGAATGTCAGACAAAAAAAAAACCCTTTTCTAATAGTAAGAGCAGCTCAATAACAGAATAAAGTTGCCCAGAAGAGTGAGGTTCTCTCAAGTGGAAGCTGGACAATTCAGGATGCTGTGATTCAAATTGTTCCACTGGGCAGATATGATGGTCTCTTCCAACTCTGATTCTAAAATACACTCCTCTAAAGAAGCTCAAATATATAATGTAGAGATACCAGGCGGTTCAGTCTCTTGAAAATATGTATATGTTCCCGGTTTTCTCAGCCTAGTCAGAACTAGGTTTACTCTTACAAAAGAAACCTGTTCTTTTAAAAACACCGCAGAAGAATGTGACAAAGAATTTCTCTGAACTTCACCAGAGCTGTTAAAGCTTGGTTTAAAATATCCAGACAAGTTACAAGATATAGGAGAGATATAGAGTAATCTCTGCTGCTATTTAGCAGCCATCTGGAATTTTGTGGTCCAGATATGACAGCCCTATGAAAGCTAAAATCCAGCTTTCTTGCTAAAATACCTAATTTGTTTAGGTATTATTTAGGTTTAGTAAATCACTTTCAGTTGTAGCCAGAACTTTAAAAGATACTTTTCACAACAGGAAGACCATATTTGCACAATATTTTATCCCAGTGAAAAGAACCATAATTTACTGAATTAGCGTAATACCCTGGATTTGTACAATACACTGCATAACAAACAATACTGTACACGGTGTGAACCCAGTCAAATAATCCTTATTTTATGGAGTATTAAATTACACTTGGCAACATTTTCTCTTCTTGATCGATGCTAAAAATGTTCCATTTTCCATCCAAAATATTTCTTCAATCTGTATACTCAGAATGGCAAGGTCAAGCAATGTATCTTTGCCTAATACTCAAACTTCAGGAATGTGGTTTTGTGTTCTGCAAGTGGTGGTGTTCCATGATTTCATCATCTTTGACACCATATCAGGAAATTCCCAGATATTATTTATTTCCTTTACTGAGGACATCATAAATACCCACTATTTAGATGAGCATCTTTTAGGGTTCGTTAAGAATCTGAATGAGATTACTGGGCCTCTGAATAGCGAAAGACTTACATTTTCACCGGGAATAGCAAAAGACTTACATGTTCAAACCCCAGAATCAAAGGAAAGTCACGTTGCCCAGAAGCAGCAATCTCAAAGTGCTTAAAGGCAGCACAAAGGAAGTGTTTGGGAGCCACCTCCATTAACTGAGCCACCATAGCTTACAAAGTGCAATATCCCAGTTACCTATGCAACGCACTAAAAGTGTAGGATGGTGCGTGAACCAAGTCACTGCTGCAAAAGCCTAACCACACAGCTTTAGATAGGTCTATATGAGCCGTTCAAGTAGACAGCAAAATAATCGCCCTCCTCATTCAGCTTCCTCGCCACGTTACGGGTGAAGCAGCCCGATTACAACAGAAGAAGCTCCTCTAAGGTAGCGCAGTGTGTTTGTCAGCCAGAAGCTCTTTGACCCTTCAACTTAACGCCTTTCGAGGCCCTTTCGGTAGCCGCTCTAACGCTGCAACTTACCTGAAGCGAAGCCCGCGGAAAGCCCACTCCTCGGGAAACCCACGGGCGCTTCCGCGTGAACCAGAGGGAAGGAAAAACGGGCAAACTCTCCGTTTAGAGGAGGCCCCGCCGCACCAGAGGCCAAGAGGTTTAAAAGGAGAGCGACGCCTCCTTCTCCTCCCTCCCCCGTTCAACCCGAGACAGAAAGAAGGAAAAGGCAAAGCCCAGGCCGCGTCGACTTACCTGGCCGCGCTGAGGGAGCTTGACGACAGAAGGACACCACCACGGCGACAACAACCGCCGAACCTTGTTTGCTCGTTCGCTCGCTTGTTCCTTCCTCCCTCCTCTCTCTCTCTCTCTCTCTCTCTCTCTCTCTCAACCAAGCGGAAGTGAGCGTTGTTGTCACTTTACCACTGCATCCGACTTCCCGGAGAGAGGGGGGGGGAGACGGGAAAGGGGGGGAACCCTGATCACGTGACAAGGTCGCCAGCTAACAGGCTTACGCGACTCTATTGGCTGGATCGAGAGGGCACGTGATCTCAATCCTCCATTCCCGAGCCTTAGCTCTTCCCGCGGCCCAAATAGGCTTGCGGTTGTGCACGTGACGATCCCTTGTCATTCGCCAGGTGCGCGGCCTTCTTCCTCCTCCTTAAAAGGCGGTGACTTCCCTCTCCCCCACAGCATCTCCTAGTGGTGGGAGGAGAAAACTACACGTTTGGATTCCCAAAGGTGCTTTTTCAAGAGGCAACTGGACTTTCTGGGTTTTTCTTTGAAGACGTTTTGCTTCTCATCCAAGAAACTTCTTCAGCTCTGACTGGATGGTGGGGAATGGAAGGATTTATACTCCTTGCAAACAGCTGGTCATTAGGATTCTTTTAGCGAGTCGTTAAGACCTGGAGGTTTATCTGTGTCCTCAGGGTCACCTGAGTGGTGCAAATGGGCAAATGGAGCAGGGGTGGGTTCTAACTTACCTTGCTGCCGGTTCACTTCCTCCCACCCATGCGCGCGCATGCGCAGTGCCGGAAAATCTGGAAAAAAAACCTCCCCCCAAAAAAGCTGAAAACAAGATGGAGACGCATGCGCAGTGCCGGAAACTCGGGTTCTGCGCATGCGCAGAAGAATGCAAGGAACTCAGCTTCTGCGAATAAGCAGAAGAAATTTAAAAAAAAAAAACCAAAAAAGAAAAAAGAAAAAAAGATGGCAGCGCCCACGGACTGGCACTGACCGAACCGGATCTGTGACGTCACTGTGATGTCACCAGCGGGTCGCTACCGGTTCGGGCGAACTGGTCTGAACCAGGAGGAACCCACCTCTGAAGTGGATGGAGCCTTTTTGGAACTGCTGAAAGGACGTATTGAAGATAGATTATGTCGTATCCACCCCCTTCTGTTGAGAGAGGGCTGTTCAATTTTGACATAGATGGCCTCTTTGACCCCTCAAAGAGACCCCTCTCTGTATAAAATGTGGACTTTGCTGTCTTCAAAAGAGTGGCCTTTGTCTTTTAAATGCAGATGGACTGCCGAATCTAGTCCTGATGGGTTTGTTCTCCTATGTTGTGCCATGTGTTTATGAAGTGGTTGTTTTGTTTCCCCAATGTACAGGTCTGCACATGGCTCACTGCATTGTACTGCATATACCATGTTGCTCAGTAAAGCACCTTTGGGGCAACCATGACCTGGATGACTGAGAATCTCCATAGACATACATGTTGGATTAAACTGGATTTGCGTTTTTGCACTTTGGAAGCTACGGGAGAAGAAAAGTGTTAAGTTGGGTGATTGAAGAGGCAGGACTCAGAGTTCCACAACAAACAGCTCTTTATTCAGTAGACCGGTACAATGCAATGGTCTGCCTGTCCGACAGCTTGCCCTTTTAAAGGGAGCTGTCGGACAGCTCAACCAATAAGATTCAACCTATCTTCCCACCGGAAAGGCGGACCAATGAATTTAAACTATTATTTCCCACCTGGAAAGTGAACCTGAGTGAAGCCTACGTTCCTTGGCTTCACTCCTCATTAGCATACTTAACAGAAAGCTTGGTTTCCTTGTCTCAAAGTGGGGCTGAAACTCCAGTTCCCCTGAGAAATCTATTATCAAGAGCCTTTCTAAAAAGGATTGGCACAGGCTGTTGGCACCTCTATGCTGAGAATTGCATTTTCATATTTTGTTGTCCACTCTCTTCGTAAAAACCTCCAGTGATGGCGCACCAACAACTTTTGAAGCCAAGCCGTTCCACTGGTTAATTGTTCTCACTGTCAGGAAATTTCTCCTTAGTTCTGAGTTGGCTCTCTATTTCATAAGTTCCATCCATTACTTCTTGTCTTGCCTTTAGGTGCTTTGGCAAATAAGTTGACACCCTCTTCTCTGTAACATCCTCTCAAATGTTGGAAGACTGCTATCATGTCAACCCTAGTCCTTATATGGCTTGAAGTTTCTAGTTCTTAAGAACACATAAACAATCTTGGAAGGTGTTGGCCAGGAAATTGATTTAAGATACCCACTGATGAAGCACAGGGCAATACATCCATTTTTTTACTAGTAAAATTATGATAGTGATATGTGGAAATCCCAGTGAATCTTAAAACCAACCTAAACAAAACTAAGAGTCTGCAGTATATTTTGAAGTTGTACTTCTGTGACACTTATCCATAGATATTTTACTCATAGTTTACAGAATCTGTTTGCAGGACATACATGATCTGAGTTCAGGTAATATATTAGAGGTAGATGTAATTGACCTGATGACATTGTTGTACAAACCCAGCAAGAATTTTTAAAAAAAGGATGCACAAAAGTGACCCACAAAATCATATTGAGCAGGTTGTCGGTGTGTGTGTGTGTGTGTGTGTGTGTATGTGTGTGTGTGTGTGTTATGAGCACTTATAAAATGTGATGAATAAATAAATCTTTCCTCTAAATCATTTATATTGTAGGTTCCATTGTCCTAAAAATGTATCAATCTGAGAACAACAGAGGTGGGTTCCTCCCGGTTCGGACCAGATCACCCGAACCGGTAGTGACCCGCTGGTGACATCACAGTAACGTCACGGATCCGGTTCGGTCAGTGCCGGTCTGTGGGCGCAACCATCTTTTTTTTTTTTTTTTTATTTTTTTTTTCACCGAACCGGCTCGGGCGGGGCCGGTCTGCGGGCGCCCCCCTCTTTTTTTTTTTTTTTTGAATTTTTTTCTGAGGTTTTTTCTTCTGCGCATGCGCAGAAGCTGAGTTTCCGGCACTGTGCATGCGTCACCATCTTGTTTTCGGCTTTTTGGGGGGGGGGATTTTTTGGGATTTTTCGGCACTGCGCATGCCCTCTGTGAACATACAGCCGCCGCACCCGCCTCTCACCTGCCCCGCTCCCTCGTACCCGGGAGCAGCAGGGACAAGCCACGGGCTCAACTGCAGGGGAGTAGCTCCAGACGAGCCCGGGTCTCCCAAAGCTGCCGCCGTTGGAGCCACAACAGGCGAGAGGCAGGTGCGGTGGCTGTATGTTCAGGCAGGGCGAAGGGGAGAAATGGCTCATCTGGAGCAGCTCCCTCGTACCCGGGGGCAGCAGGGACAAGCACGGGTTCAGCTCCAGACAAGCCCGCGTCTCCCGAAGCCGCCGCCGTTGGAGCCGCGACAGGAGTGGCGGCCGCAGCGGCTGTATGTTCAGGCAGGACAAAGGGGGGGAATGGCCCTGGCCCTGTTCAACCGCGCCAGCAAAGAAGCACGGACGTTCCAGCCCATCCGCCCCACGAGCAAAGCGGGCGGCGTGAAGGAGACCGCTCGGCAGCAGCAGGTTGCGTGGAGGAGGGGCGTCGGGGGCGGGGGACCCGCTGCCCACCCCTCGCCTGCCCTCCGCACACGAAGATGAACTGCCACTTGCCCTGAACTCGCCGCTCCCGCACTAACCAGGAAGGTGAGTGGGGAGGCGGTGGTGGCAACAGCGCTCCAGGACGGCACATGACAGGGGACGCACCGCTGCCGGGCCTGTCCGCCCGCCTTCCCAGTCCCAGAGCACTTTCTTCCTTTTCCCGCCGCCGCGAAGAGAGAAAGAGAAAGAAAGAAAGAAAGAAAGAAAGAAAGAAACAAGAAAGAAAGACAGCCAGAAAGAGAGAGAAGGAAAGGGGAAAGGAAAGGAAATAGTCCGTGACGTATGACCACAAGTGAGCCCAAAATTTTGGTCGCTAAGCAAGAGCGTTGTTAAGTGAGTTTCACCACATTTTACAAGTTGGCCACGCCCACCTGGTCACCTGACCAAGCCACACCCACCTGAAGCCATGCCCACCTGACCTCTAAGCCACGCCCACAAAATAAACCACGCCCACAGAACCGGCAGTAAAAATAATTAGAACCCACCCCTGGAGAACAAGATCAATATTGAACAACTGAACTATTTACAGAATTTAAGCATGAGAAAAGAAAAAAAAAAGAAATATGACCCAAACTGGAGCATTGACTCTTGCTACTTTGTGTTTTACATAGGGGAATAATAATAGCATGCATCCAATTATCAGTCTCCACACACATATTAAGCCAGTTCCACAGCCCTTCAATAAACAACTACATGCATATTCTACTATTTTTCCATTATGTTGTCTAACCCTATAGCTTTACAATTTTTCAACATTCTTGAATAGACTATAGAATGATAAAATAAAATTGAATAGTTCTTGCAGATGTTTCATTACCCAAACTAGGTAACATCACTGATGATGTTATCTAGTTTGAGTATTGGAATGTCTGCAAGAAAACAACCAAGCTCAGAGAGCACCAAGGACCCCTCAAAACTAAAAATGATTTGTGGGAATAAGAAAACAAAACTTTTTAAAATACAAATATTTAAAATGGAATATTTATCTTGAAGTATATTTGTACTTCAAGGGACTTATTTATCCTCTAGGTGGTCCTGGCACCGTCTGCCAAAAAGAACCCACAATAACATACAAACCACTTTTTGAGAATACTAGGTCATAAAAACTTAGGAGGGCCTGCCATAGTAGTAGAGGATAGTACGACTATACTGCAGGTCATCAACAGAACCAGCTCAGAGTTAATGAGCTAGTTTTGAGAACTTTGCTACACTCTTTAAAGATATGCATGACAGTTAAATCCATCAGTTCAAAACAGATGAATTTTCCTGCCTTAACCGAAAGATCAGCTATCTCTTTAACTCATAGCAATTGTGTGCTGAAACTGTCTCTTAAGATACATGGGTCACTCTGACCTTGCTGGAGGTTCTGTTTTACATAAAGAATCATTCTCTGTTTGAAAGGATGTTCGGTTCAAATCCAAAGGGAGAACAAAATCCTTCTGCCCCCCCCCCCGATGTTGCAACACACAGGCAGTAGATTGAATCACAGCTGTACAGATCATTTCCCCACATTGTCCTTCAATATGATAAGACCTAGAACTCATATTGCTCCATATTTTGTGATTAATTTAAGACTATTTGTTGATTTATTTAGTGTGTTAGATCTAAAGTAAATAATTACAACTAGCAGAACATAGCTAACAAAGAAATGTGAACCGCCCATGCTCTTTGCTTTTACAATTATTCATTTAGCGACCATTCGAAATTACAACAGAACCAGTGGTGGGATTCAATTTTTTTTACTACCGGTTCTGTGGGCGTGGCTTGGTGGGCGTGGCTTGGTGGGCGTGGCAGGGGAAGGATACTGCAAAATCTCCATTCCCTCCGCACTCCAGGGGAAGGTTACTGCAAAATCCCCATTTCCTCCCGATCAGCTGGGACTCGGGAGGCAGAGAATAGGTGGGGGCGGGGCCAGTCAGAGGTGGTATTTACCGGTTCTCCGAACTACTCAAAATTTCCACTACCGGTTCTCCAGAACTGGTCAGAACCTGCTGAAACCCACCTCTGGTCTGAACTGAAAAAAATAACCTATGACCAGTCCTCAGATTTATGACTCTCACAGCATCCTCACAGTCATGTGATCAAAATTCAGGTGCTTGGCAAGAGGCATGTATTTTTGACGGTTGCAGTGTCCTGGGTCACATGATTGCCATTTGCAACCTTCCCATGTGTCTCCCAACAAGCAAAGTCAATGGGGGAAGTTGGATTCGCTTAAGGAACATATGATTCATTTAATGACTGCAATGAGTCACTTAATAACCATAGCAAAGAGGGTGGTAAAACAGGATACAACTCACTTAACATTTGACTTGCTTAGCAATTAAAATTCTGGTCCAAGTTATGCACCGGAGACAAATTCCTTGTGTGTCCAATCATACTTGGCTAACGAAGAATTATATTCTATTCTGTTATAAGTCAAGGACTACCTATAATGCTTTCCCAGGACCTGTTGAAAAGGTCCCATCTTCAAGGTTTTCTGAAGGACAATAGCTACCCACAGTCACAATGACCCTAACCCTAACTCTAAGCCTAACCTTTGGCAAAAATACCTGAGTTGCACAATGTTGGGCCTTCACAAAACACCAGCAAAGAACTGTATTTTTCTCTTGGTTGCCCTAGATTGGCTGTTAGAATTTTTGCCGTCAACTTCTGGTAGCTCTAGCACTTAGCACTTAGACTTATATACCGCTTTACAGTGCTTTACAGCCCTCTCTAAGCGGTTCACAGAGTCAGCATATTGCCCCCAACAATCTGGGTCCTCATTTTACCCACCTCGGAAGGATGGAAGGCTGAGTCAACCTTGAGCCGGTGAGATTTGAACTGCCGAACTGCAGCTAGCAGTCAGCTGAAGTAGCCTGCAGTACTGCACTCTAACCACTGCGCCACCTCGGCTCTTAAGTGAGGGTGGGTCCTCACTTTGGGAAGAAGGCATAGGATTAAATATTTGATTACATGTAGTCCTTGACTTACAATAGTTTGTTTAGTGACCATGCAAAGTCACAACAGCACTGAAAAAAGTGACTTATGACCATATTTCACACATACAACCGTTGCAGCATCTCCATGGTCACGTGATCAAAATTTGAATGCTTGGTACCAGACTCATATTTATGACGGTTGCAGTGTCCCAGGGTCATGTGATCACCTTTTGTGATTTTCTGTCAAGCAAAGTCAATGGGAAAGCCAGATTCACTTAACATCCGTGTTACTAATTTAACAACTGCAGTGATTCACTTAACAACTGTGGTAAGAAAAGTTGTAAAATGGGGCAAAAGTCACTTAACAACTGTCTCACTTAGCAACATAAATTTTGGGCTCAATTGTCATCATAAGTCGAGGACTACCTGTAGTTGGGTAGAAATCTATGTCATGTTAGGGAAAGGATTTGCTATACTTTAGGTCAGGAGTGTCAAACTCACGGCCCGCGGGCCACATGCGTCACGCGCGGGCCATGCCCACCCCCATTTTAGCGAAGGGAGAAAGTCGCGATACGTCACATGACGACAGCGTGATGCCACGAGTTTGACACCCCTGCTTTAGGTGAACATCCAAATCTTGCAGGATCTGGTCAGAGGCCATTTAATTTAGCCTTACTGTGCCACTCAGTTGCCAACCAACATGGTCAGCAAGAGACTAATAGCATTTTTCATTATTTCTGTTTAGCATGGGGGATTTGAAGCATGCTGCTTTAGGAATTTCTCTAGTACCTTTTAAAACCAGAGGTGGGTTCCTGCTGGTTCGGACCGGTTCTATAGAACCGGTAGTAACTTGGCGGCCTGGGTCACTAGAACCGGCAGCGACCCAGGCCTGCCATGCCCCCGAACTGGTTCTTTCTTGTTTTTTGCTTCTGTGTATGCGCAGAAGCTTTTTTAAAGCACTGTGCATGCGCAAAGCGCGTGCGCCCATGCGGCGCAACACTGAGCAAACCGGCAGCGAAGAAAACCAGAACCCACCCCTGTTTAAAACTATTTAAATTTATTTATTTTGAATAGTCACCCATTTCACCAAGTGACTGTGGATGGTGAATAAAACATAAAAAAAATAAAAAAGACAATTAAAATAACGCCAATATTAAAATATATAGCAGCTGAGAATAAAGCACCGAGATAATTTGGTGGTTATCACTCCATCGGAGGGCAGCAAAGATTTGTCTGACTCTGGGAATTCGTGGTTGATATTGCTGGTCAGAAGGAGTTTATTGTCAGAAGCTTAGTGACTTTTGGTGTTTTGATGCTCTTAGTAGAGCTTGCCAAGTTTCCCTCCTGAGGGTGTTGTCTGGGCAAAGGACAAGTTGTTTATTATTGGGAAGACAGATACTCCACACCTTGATTGTGGCATTGTGGAAACTATCAGTCATGTGTTGTGGGATTGTGATCAATTATTCACTGAAGAGGAGGGGTGGGGTTTCTGACTCATTCTATTGGCTCCTCTATTTCATCACTAGTGAGACTGAGGATCATCCTTACCGGTCATTAGCTACTAATTGCAAAAATATTCTTCTGTCATCCTGCCTCCATGAAAAATTGAAGTGTTAATTGATAATTTTCTAGAAGGTGGTACTAGTGGGAGGTTCTGGTCCATTCATGCACTTTTTGGTGCATTATGGAAGTGGTTTCCCACTGCTTATTTCTGAAATACTTTCTTGACTTCCTACTCTAGTCAACAATTCTAGAATTTCCAAGGTATCTCAACCAAGTACTATCGTGTGTGTTGGGGGGGGGTATTCTCTTTACAGTAATTTCCATGATATTCAAGGTCAGCTAAATGCTGCTACCTTTGCAAGCAGTGTCCCTAATTATATTGTGCTTATATTTATAATCTCTCTACCTTATTCCTAATAAAGTGTTTCTGGCTGGGGAATTCTGGGAGTTGAAGTCTACACATCTTAAAGTGGCAGAGGCTGAGAAACACTGCTTTAATAACGAGCACTGCTAATGAAGACTGTTAATTTTTTCCCCATTGAACTGTTTTAATTCTTATCATCTTTGGTAGCATAATATAAATAGCTGAAATCTCCACCCCCACCATTTTCCCTCCTGCTCTTCAGGCTGCTTCTGATAAGGGTAACAGATTCATTAGTCCTCTAATTCTTCCAATTCTCAGGGCTATTAATGTAATGCCTACCAGTTCCTCTTCCCATCTGTGAAGAGAAGTTGGAAAAGTGTCTTTGCAAAATAGTAGCCAGTGTCCCTTGGGGAGTTTGATGGACATTTCAGTGATAAATTGAAAGAAGGAGCTTACCGGCTTCCTACACATGAGCTCTGCTACAAGTATCACAAGAGGCTGGAGTGTTTTAAGAGTAGGCAGTTGGTCCAAATTAGCTCACTCAAGTGCCTGCTAGCTAGCTAAAGGGGAAGGGGGGAGGGATAGAACTGGCCCCCTGCCCTGCTTTAGAATTAGGCAGTGCCCAGAAAAGAAGCTTTCCCGCTCTCTGAATAAAAGAAGAAAACTGGAAATGCTCCTGTGGCCTTGGGCAACATCTGAGGAAATCAAATGTATAGTTGAAGCCATCAATCTTTTTCTCAAGTCTCTAAAGGAGACAGCTGTACTGTTATATTCAGCCCCATCATTATCCTTCTCTGTCACTGCACTCTTTTTATGATGAATGCAAGCCCCATTCTTCTGCTGAACACCGACATAAGCCTAAGGTTCAGCCACTCAATGCTGCAAAATCCACAGGAAGGCCGTTTTTTATTAGGCCAACTCAAGATTACAAACCAGCGTGGAAGTTTTGCAGTCTCAGGCATTCTCCATCAGATATAATAGAAAGCAAACGAGAAAGAAAAAAGATGTGAGAGAAAAGTTGATGGCTGATGTTCTGCTCATATGTGCATTTTGTAACATAAAAGAAGATAAAAAATGAGAAAGAATATCAGTCCCTACCATAAACCCTGGGACAATAAAATAACTGGAATTCTCTAGATAGCATGTATATCAGAGGTGGGTTCCTCCTGGTTCGGACCAGTTCGCCCGAACCGGTAGTGACCCGCTGGTGACATCACGATGATGTCACGGATCCGGTTCGGTCGGTGCCGGTCTGTGGACGCCGCCATCTTTTTTTTGAATTTTTTTGGATTATTTTTTTGGGGGAATTTTTTTTTTTGAATTTTTTTCCAGGTTTTTTTTTCTTCTGCGCATGCGCAGAAGCCGAGTTTCCGGCACTGCGCATGCGTTGCCATCTTGTTTTTGGCTTTTTGGGGGGGGATTTTTTTTAATTCTTGTGCACTGCGCATGCGCGGACGCGGCCACGCGGCGCGGGAGGAAGCGAACCGGCAGCGAGGTAAGTTAAAACCCACCCCTGATGTATATTGAAATCACATATGTTGTTATTTATTATATTTTATCCACTTTTTCCCAAACTTTTACAGTGATATACATAGTTGTCTCTCTCCAGTATTACTTTTGCAAAACCCTATGAAGGGCTAAGAAAAAAAAGTTATTTAAATTAGAATGATGTCAACCATTAAAGTCTCTTAGCAAATTATGATTTTTTTCTAAACTGAAACAATAACAGTTAATATGGCAGTGAAATTAATAATTAAAATTAACAGTTAAAACGGAAGTTAAAAGCTTGTACAAAGATAGGTATTTTATGGACTTTTGAATAAATTAATAAAAACGCCAGTCTCCGATCTCTGCTGGGAATACATTCCAGACAGTTGAAGTGGCAACAGAGAAAGCTTGATCTTGGTTGCTGCCAGATAACCTCATGGCAATGTGTGCAATCTTCTCAGATGATCTTTATTTATCTCTTTATTTATATCCTGCCTTTATTATTTTTATGAATAACTCAAGGCAGCAAACACATACAATACTCATGTCTATGGAGATTCTCAAACATCCAGGTCTTGGTTGTCCCAAAGGAGCTCTTTCAAGAGTTAACTGGATTTTCTTTGTTTTTCCTTGAAAACATTTCTTCAAGAAGCTTCTTGGATGAGAAGCGAAAAGTCTTCAAGGGGGAAAAAAGAAAGTCCAGTTGCCTCTTGAAAAAGCACCTTTGGGATATGGAATACTCCTTCTCCTATTTTCCTCACAACAACAACCCTGTGAGGTGACTTGGGCTGAGAGAGAGACTGCCCCAAAATCACCCAGGTGCCTTTCATGCTTAAGGCAGGACTAGAACTCACAATCTCCTAGTGATGGGCCCCAAATCACTCAGCTGGCTTTCATGTCTAAGGCGGGACTAGAACTCACGGTCTCCTGCTTTCTAACCTGGTACCTTAACCCCTGGACTAAACTGACCCTGCAGTTTGTGTACAGTTTCATAAAGAAAGAGGCTTTATCTTAAATAACACAAAATCATTCACTGAGTTTCATGTCTGAGTAGAGATTTAAACTTCGCTGTCTCCAGTTCAATCCAATAGTCTAACTTGATGGGAGATCCAGGGTACTCCTTATGATGCTGAATTCCAAAAACCCATAATCCCGGTTGGTTTCTCCTGTCCATTGTCAGCAGATGGAAGCTGTAATCCAACAAGAATAAAAAGCACAGGTTTAAGAGAGCTGGCTTAGAAGTATAGCTTGGGGCAGACTTTCTGCCAGCCGAATCTACACAAAGGGTGGGGACTGTATTTTACAAGGTGACATGAAGATTGAATGCTGTCCTTTGAGGGAGGGAACAATAAGTCTATAATAAATAAATAGACACTATAGACAGACCGAAGGTTAACACTGTACTCCATTCATCACAGTGAAACTGCATTCATCACAGAAACAAACACCCCAAATAAGTTACTTATCCAGAAAAGACACAGGGAAAGAAGGTCCAGGAAAAATATTACTAAATCCCTGCCCCCTCTCCAAGACTCCAACCCACTACAGATTTTCATGGATTTTTCCAGTATATCTGAGAAACTATACTATACAGATAGTCCTTGACTTACAACCACAATTGAACCCACAATTTCTGTTGTTAAGCGAGACAGTTGTTCGATGAATTTTGCCCCATTTTATGATCTTTCTTGCCACAGTTGTTAAGTAAATCATTGCAATTAAGTTAGTAACATGATTGTTAAATGAACTTGGCTTCCCCATTGACTTTGCTTGGCAGAAGGTCGCAAAAGGGGATCACCTGACCCCGGGATGCTGTAACCATAATAAATATGAGTCAGTAGCCAAGCATCTGAATTTTGATCATGTTACCACGAGGATGCTGCAACAGTTGTAAGTGCGAAAACGGCCACTAAAAAGTCACCTAAGTTACAACGACACTTTTTCAATGTCATTGTAACTTTGAACAATCACTAAATGAACTGTTGTAAGTTGTATTAAAAAGTTTTAGTGCTGCTGGAAATAGCCTCATCCACTTTTGTTTCTAAATAAGAAGCAGCAATTGGCTTAGCTGGTAGGTTAATAATTGTTATGCCATATTTTGGTGCGCTGTTAACAAATTCCCTGCAAAGAGAAAATGGCATAAAAGACATTTCTGGAAGCCAAGCTATAGCAATAGCAATAGCACTTAGACTTATATACCGCTTTACAGTGCTTTACAGCACTCTCTAAGCGGTTCACAGAGTCAGCATATTGCCCCCAACAATCTGGGTCCTCATTTTACCCACCTCAGAAGGATGGAAGGCTGAGTCAACCTTGAGCCGGTGAGATTTGAACCGCTGAACTGCTGAACAGTCAGCTGAAGTAGCCTGCAGTACTGCACTCTAACCACTGCGCCACCTCGGCTCAGTCAGTCATATCCCAGTATCACATTTAGCAGAACATCAAACAAGGGTACAACTGTCAGTCAGTCCAGGGGTGCCCCCTCATTGTGCTTGATAATTTGAAATGGTCTCTTGGGCATTAAATAGTTCATTATTTTTTTGAAGGAGAGGCAAGGAGTAGGACAGCAAGCATGTTGTGAGGGGGAAAGATTTTTTTCCCCAGTGATATTGAAACCCTGACAAGTTGATCCAACAAGCTGCAGGCGAGTGAAAAAAAATCAATGGGGCTTCATAGATAACAGCAGTAACAGCAGCATGGAACTAACGCAAGAGGATTGTGTTCCTAAATATCAATATATTCATTAATTTCTGAGACTTGTAGGCTGCCTGTCTCTGACAAGGCACAGTATGGCTACTTTGTCAACATTTTTTCCCTTGCTAGCCGGTTGGGGTGGGGAGGGGGAATTTTATGTCTTTGGAAATTCATTTGTTAGTAAATGATTTCCAAATGAAAGCTAATAAACTCACGGAATGCCCTCAGTTCTGAAAGCAAGACACATTTGATTGGTCTGTGATTTATCCAGGTTTAGTTTCTTTTGAAAGATGACTGCAGAACATGGTCATTTTTAATAATTATGCCCATGTATAAAAATATAGGCTGGAGTATTGATAGCAGCCCAAATTTATACAATGGTGCCTTCTATATAGGTAGTCCTCGACTTATGACCACAATCGAGCCCAGAATTTATGTTGCTAGGTGAGAAATTTGTTAAGTGAGTTTCCCCCATTTTACGACTTTTCTTGCCACATTTGTTAAGTGAATCACTGCAGTTGTTGAATTAGTAACATGGTTGTTAAATGAATCTGCCTTCCTCGTTGACTTTGCTTGTCAGAAGGTTGCAAAAGATTATCACATGTCCCCAGGACACTGCAACCGTCATAGATATGAACCAGTTGTCAAGCATCCAAATGTAAATCACATGACCATGGGTATGCTGCAATGGTCATAAGTGTGAAAAATGATTGTAAGTTACTTTTTTCAGTGCCATTGTAACTTCGAATGGTCACTAAATGAACTGTTGTAAGTCAAGGACTACCTGTATTGTGATTCTCCTGTGCTACATTATTTCCAGATAAAGTCTAAACCAAGTAATAAGTGATCTTTGTCTGGTTGATTTACAATATGAAAACACTGTACTAACAGTATCAATGAGAACAATATGAGTATATAATCAATGACAGCTCTCCCTCTGTGGCTGGCTGATGTATAGCAATAGCAATAGCACTTAGACTTATATACCGCTTCACAGTGCTTTACAGCCCTACCTAAGTGGTTTACAGAGTCAGCATATTGCCCCCAACAATCTGGGTCCTCATTTTACCCACCTCGGAAGGATGGAAGGTTGAGTCAACCTTGAGCCTGGTGAGATTTGAACTGCCAAATTGCAGGCAGCCGGCAGTCAGCAGAAGTAGCCTGCAGTACTGCACTCTAACCACTGCGCCACCGTGGCTCATAATTTGATGACTGATCAGAAATAATGAAATTCAGCATTCAGGATACAGGTAATCCTCAATTTATTTTGATAAACTAATAAAACAGTATAATTTGGGACTTAAATTATTTTAGGAACATAAAATGATATTCATCACGTGAAGTCAAAAATAAATTTCTCCAAATGTCTAATAATAACACTAGTAATTATCATTATTCTACTTGTACAGAAATCGCCGTGAGATGTAGAATGTTTTCTGTCTTTTAAATCCTTAACTTCTAGCTTTACTAATATTGCGTCTTTTAAAAAAATAAAAACAAAATAGAAAGCCCGAGCGAGTCATGGCTGAATGGCTAAAAGATCAGGCACTTAATATGTAGAAGATTCCACCCTCAATATCTCCACCCAGAAGCAAGCAGCAGCACAGCATAAGGTCTCCGAGTTCAGTGCTGTCAAATCTTCCTATAGCAGTACTGTAAAACCAGGTAGTCCTCACTTTATGACCGTAATGGAGCTTGCCCATTTCAGTTGTAAGTTGTGAGAGTTGTAAAGCAGGTCATCACGTAACCAACCCAGTTTTACAACCCTTTTTGTGGTAGTTGTTAAGCAAACATCGGGAAACCCATTGTTTGCTATGGGGTATTTTTGCTGAAAATCGAAAGTAAATGCCGGTTTTCAGCAAAAAATATCATAAATCACAATTAAGTGACCAGAGGATACTGCAAATGGCCATAAATGCAAGCTGACTGCAGGGGAGGGGGGGGGTGCTGGCTGTCAAAACTTCGGAATCAGGTCGTAAGTACCTTTGGATCTGTGGTAATTTCGAATGGTTGCTAAGTGACCAGTTGTAAGTGGAGGACTACCTGTACCGTTAGCGTTTCAAACTGTTTTAGGTATTATGAAAAAGGCATGGAGAGAAATCAGTCCATGTATTTCATTTTCATGGGAATATTTTGCCAACAAAACAAGAAATGATTTTCCTGCCAGTCTAGTAATATCTTAAAAGTTTCTGAGATTGAAAAACATCAATTTAGAGCATAGTTGGAGATCCTGTTGTTGTTTAAGCTGTAGAGAAGAATGGTAGAATAAATTGTGTTTTTCACATCAGGAGAATGGGAAACAACATACTGTATAACTGCCAACAATAACTTTCTACATGATTTGGCTCTCTAAATGTGGGATGGGTCACTCGTATCCCCTTGGGACAGCATCTAGTTCCTGGATGCGCGAAATGTCATGATATGCTTCAAAATACGTGACAGCTTTGGGTAATATAAGAAAAAGCTTCGTCTCTTCCTTGGGCAGCTTGTTTGCCTCTCAGAAGAGGGAGAGGCCAGACCCTGCTGCTGTTTCAAAACAAGCTCAGAGCCTCAAGCAATGTTATTTTCTTCAAAAGCAAACCTCAAAGGTTGTTATTGTCAAGTCAGGTGATGGCGCATTGGATTGTCAAGGCTGTTGATCTAGATATCTCATATGTACAAAACAAGAGAGTTGATCTCCTCCATACCCTCACATAGCTACCTTATCACAAATTTCCTGGGCTTTGTGCAGTAAATTCTTCGGTTTAGGTTGTTCTTCTTGGTATAAAAATAATTGTGAGGGTGTTTGTTTGTTTTTGGTGGAAATTGTGAAGCTATGATGGCCTGGTTTTGGTGGCTAATTCTTCTGTCAAAGAATCATGGGTGACACTGTATAAGGAACCTCAAAGCCCATCCTAGTCCTGCATACTCTTCTTCCCAGTGTGCAAATCAGTCCACATGGGAAGCCCAGAAAGGAAGTGAAAAGAAGCCTTTTGCTCCAGGGGTGGGTTCCACTTACCTTCCCTACCGGTTCGCATTGTGATGGAAGCATGCGTTTTGCGCGCTTGCTTTGCTCGCACGCGCGACCCCATCACGTCAAGCAAAAGACCCGGAAATGACCCTCTGCGTATGCACAGAAGCCTTTGCACATGCGCAGAGGGTTTTTTTGCAAGCTGCGGCGACCGGAGGACCGGTTCAGGAGCGTGGACCACCGGTCATCACTGCCGGTTCTGCGAGCGGCAGTAAATTTCCGCTACTGGTGAGCCGAGTGAGCTGAGGTGGCGCAGTGGTTAGAGTGCAGTACTGCAGGCTACTTCAGCTGACTGCTAGCTGCAGTTCAGCGGTTCAAATCTCACCGGCTCAAGGTTGACTCAGCCTTCCATCCTTCCGAGGTGGGTAAAATGAGGACCCAGATTGTTGGGGGCAATATGCTGACTCTGTGAACCGCTTAGAGAGGGCTGTAAAGCACTATAAAGCGGTATATAAGTCTAAGTGCTATTGCTACTAAAGAACCGGTCCGAACCGGCAGCAACCCACCACTGTTTTGCTTCTCTTCTACACCGTCTGGCAAATTATATTGCTTCTGTAATGTAGATGCAGGTAGAGGGTTACCAGATCTGTGTTGCAAAACTTTGGATGACCACATGACAATCACAAGGAATTAGATTTTTCTGTATTTCATTGCTGCAATCTAGTCTAGTGATTATCTGGTAGCCCAAGGAATTTAGATACCGATACTCTTCCTTTTCTTTAATCCCTTTTTAAGGCCATCTGAGCTGGTAGCTGTCTTCACATTTTATGATACCTAATTCTGTAGTTAAGCTGAGCACTTTTATCTGTCCCAAAATGCTCACAATTCAGCAGACTGCTTGGAAGCTCTCTTTCTTACACACATTCAGAATGACCCAAGTTTATGGCTCTGAGGTCTTTAACAAAGAAAGATACAAAGATTAAAAATAAAAGTGGAGCCAAAGGTATATTAATCTTTAAGCTCAACATTTATCATTTTAAAAATACTCAGTTCATAAATCTCCTGGAGCAAAATGCTCCCATGGAAGCATATAGGCTAAATAACAAATACAATAAAAGTTGGGAAAATAATAAATATAACAGAGAAGCAACATCAAATGGAATTGTAAGAATAACTTGGAAACCAACTATGCAAAGATGATACAACATAAGCAAATTACAAAAACATCACTAGGTCTGCCAGAAATTCAGTATATCAAAGTTGGATCTAGAGCAGGGGTCCCCAACCCCTGGGCTGCAGCCCACTATCGGGCAGTGGCCTGTTTCAAACTGGGCCGTGCAAGTAATGAGCAAGCGCACGCAAATGTGAACCTCCGCTCACGCGGACACGCTCGTGTGAGTGGAGGGCGCTTGAGTGGAGGATGCTTGTGCTCTCGTGCGAAGCTCCATTCACATGAATGGAGGTTCACGCGCAAGTGCTCTCCGCTTGCACATGTGGAGCTTCACGCGCGAGTGCAAATGCCCACCACTCATGCAAGTGGAGCTTCACATGTGAGTGCAAGTGCCCTCTACTCATGCGCGAAGCTCCATTCCCATGAGTGGAGGGCGCACGCACCTGTTGCTCACACCAATAGAGCTGTGCACCGCCCGTGTGTCTGCCATTCACAAGCCCCGCCTCCCTGCTCTGGGCCAGGCTGCCATGTTGGAAAGGTTGGGAACCGCTGATCTAGAGAACTTAGTTGGGAAGGCCATTTCATATGAAATGTACCATGTTCTACAAAGCCTGGTCTTTGGATGAGCAGGAGAAAATCCCCAGATGATAAATCCCAGGAGCTTTGGAAAGATCCTATTACTCCAGGGAAAATGTTCCTTCAATGAACCAAATCTCTAATTATTCATTACTTCAAGAAATTAGCTTTCAAATTATGCCTGGAAAGAAATTTGTGTGCACTACAAGCAGCTGTTTAAGTGTTGCTGAAATGTTTTGTAAAGAGAACAACAAGACGAACAGAAAAGCTCACTGCAACCCTGCTTCTGTACCATGTTTTAATTTTATGTTGCTGTTCCACGTAGAATCACAGAAGTTACATTTCTTCACTGGCGGGCACATATTTCTGCACGGACTAAATAAGTTAGCTTATTAGTATTATTTATTTATTCATTAAATTTCTATGCTGGCCATCTCACTGATACAGCGACTCTGGGCAGCTTACAATATAATAAAAACATTAAAAGCACTAGAAAATAATTAAAATTAGAAAAGCTGAATGGAAAAGCTAAAAAGCTAAAAACCAACCAGGCATAATTTGAAGGTTATTATCTTGAAATAACGAATACTTAAGAGATGGGACTAGCGCTCTCCCGGTCAGTCATCCCCAATGTAGTAGGCCCCTGTCAGGGCCCCAAGCCACGTGGCAGACTCAAGCTTTTAGGCTTTCCTGGAAGGCCAGCGTGGTGGCGGACCTCCTACAGGAAAATATTCCATAGGGCAGGGGCCCCAGCAGAAAAGGCTCTTCTCTCAGACCCTACCAGCCAAAATTGTTTGGCCAATGGGATCCAAAGTAGAGACCTTGTCTGCTGGAATGAGTGGTGTCCCATTGGGGTGAGACGGTTCCTCAAGAACCTGGACCCATGCCATAAAGGGCTTTAAAAATAATGACCAACATCTTGAATTGGACCTGGAAGCAAACTGGCAGCCAGTGAAGCTCACGTAACAGTGGTGTCACATATGGCACCCTAGGGGCCTTTAAAACTGCCTGTACCGCTGCGTTCTGTACCAGTTGTAGCTTCCAAATACTCTTCAAGGGTATCCCCATGTAGAGCACATTGCCATAATCCAATTATATAACCTAAAGATTATGAAGCCCATTAATATCAAAGGTAATTTTTCTTCAGTTAATCAGTGTTCAGGTTCCTTATTGGATTTTTATTACAGCTGGAACTGACACAGAAATAACAAAAGTAGGCTTAAAAATGGAAAGGAAATGTGGATTCCTAATAAATAGATCATCAAAGGTCTTCTGTTCCAAAGGAAGGAAACTGTCTTTGTATTATGCCAGCTATAAAAAATGATTAAAACTGAAGTGAGACAGGAAGCTGATAATTTGATTTATCATCTTAATGGCTGCACTTCATGAATAAATAATAGAGGCCGGTTAATGTTGTCTCTAGTAAAATGTTAAAAAGGCGGGGGACATCTCAGCCATTTCTCTAATATATGGTGACAAGAATGATATTCTGAGCCTTCCTCACATTTAGTTTGCTTAAAAGGGTTAAGGGAATAACTTATTTCTCTTTATTTAGGAGATAATGTTTGGCTTTGTTTCTAAGACACCAGAAAGCTTAACTAAAAGCCATTCACTTCCCATTAGCATTATATCCTGCAAAGAGCAGAGTCCTGATGACCAGATCATCAATATACTTGGCCAAAGGACAGACTAAAAGCTTCCTTAACCTCCTTCGTTTTCTTCATTCTTCTCCCTTCATTCCAGGATGTATTTTTCTAGACTTCCTCTTCCAGTTTTCAATTATTTAATAGCATGTCAGCTGTACAGTGAAATCTGCTATGAGTGCATCCTGCAAGAATGATTTTTTCCCCTCAATGGAAAGTAGGGAAATGTTTTTAAAGAGGTATACCACTTTAAAGCAACTGCACCAAATTATACTTATTATGTTCACAAATAGTGCTAAGCCAGAATGTAATATATTTGGCTTTTGTTTAGCCCAGTGGTTCTCAACCTTTCTAATGCCGCGACCCCCCTGCGACCCCCTCCCCGCCCCCTCCCCGCACGGGATGAGGTGACAAAGGGGGCGTGGCACCAGGGGCGAAATGCTCCGGGTTCGGGCTTGCCTGCAGGTCGCCGGACAGCTGATAGCGTGGAAGCAGGAGACTTCACCCAGACGCCGCCATTTGGGTTCTTTTACACTCTGCGCATGCGCAAAGCATTCTGCGCATGCGCAGAGGGTAGAAGAACCCAAATGGCGGCGTCCGGGCTACCAGCTGTCCGGCGACCCGCAGGCACGGCCGAACCGGGACCTTTTCACTCCTGCAGTGACGGTGGCACCAAAATGGCGGGCTAATGCGCGCGGCGACCCCTGTGAAATGGTCGTTCGACCCCCAAAGGGGTCGCGACCCACAGGTTGAGAACCGCTGATTTAGCCCATTGTATGAACACAGCCATTGCAATTTTGAGAAATATAATATACAACTTAATGTGTGGAAGAAATCCAGCCATTTGAGATGTATTCAGTAAGACACAAGAAAGCAAATTATGGATCAGTACAATGTCTGAACCCAGTAGATACCTCTGTGTCCTGGATATATACGTGCCAGAGACTGACAACCACATAGGCCTACAGCAGTCGATTTGATACTTCCTTCCAAGCTGATAGGTTGATGGGAACTAGAGTAGGTGCCTCTAGGTATCAGAAGATGGAATACATGAGTGGGAAGGTGATCTTAGTATTCTTGCCCTGCTTAAACCATTGATTGAAAGAATGTCAGGCTAGGTGAGCCTCCTGTTTCTGTTAATATTGCTAATGCCAGGTTAGGTAAGCACCTGAGGGGAGGTCGAGAAGTAACTAATGGAAGCTTATCAAAAAGAGATCCAACCTAGAATTAAGAAGAAATTTTAATGAGAACAATTAATCAGTGGAATGGCTTTCTTCCAGAAGTTGTAGGTGCTTCATTGTTGATGGTTTTCAAGAAGAGATTGGACAGCCATTTGTCCAGAATGGCATATGGTCTCCTGCTTGAGTAGGGGGTTGGATTAGAAGACCTCCATGGTACCTTCAGAGTCTGTTATTTGTATTCTGCTTGATCCAGCACAGTTCTTCTTGGGGGACAATAATCCTAATTATAAAAATATAATGTATGGAATGCAGAGATTATATATCCTATATATAATAATAGGGACTAAATGAGCTATAAAATAGGCCAAAGCTGCATCCTATGCTTAAAAATAACATTGCAGTTTTTAAATAGAAATATAGAGCTTTATCCTACAATTCTCGTGAACTTCCCCTACTGCCATTTTCGGGCCCTCCTTTCCTCTCTTTCATCCATGATGGGAAGGCATGAAATTTGTCCCTCAGACATGATTTGGGAAGAAGTGGGAGAAATAGTAGAAATAGTAGAAATTTGTTCTGCAGAATCTTTTAGTAAAATATATTCTTCTTCCCTAATTTCCTATTAAGAGAAAATTTTGCTATTAGAGGTGGAGTCTCAAATACTATGTACACATAATAATTTCTGTTGATAATCAACAAACTGTCCAACTCACAAGTTCACAAACCTTGCAAGCTTAAAACACAGACAGCACTAGTATTCAGCATTATACTAATTTGCCTTATGCTTTTGTAGATAATAAAGATGGCCTTGGATGTTGCTGAGTGATATTTGGGGGGGGGGCGGGGGGGTTGTGTTTATTTTTGTTTTATTGTAAGTTCTTCAAGACCTAGAAGTCAATCTATATTAAGTTTCAACTGAAAATTGAGCCTTCATATTTTGTTTAGAGAGAGATTTTTCTACAGGCCAAGTTTGGATAATAGGCACCTACATCAATAGCACTTAAATTATTGTTCTACCGTAGTAACAAACTGTTCAGTGCTCTCTGTTTGCAGTTTGGCATTTGGGCGTCACCTTTGTCTCGCACAGGTCTTCCTTTTTGGAAAGAGTTCTTCCTCCTTATTCAACAGCGGCATGGCAATGGAGAGGGTAGAAGGGACAGTCACTATTTTTACCAACACAATTGCCAGCTGGATGAGCTGTTTGTCTGCTGAGATAGTAAAGTATGACATGAGAAATGGCTGGCCTCAGCTGCTGTTGTGGAAACAGATATCACAGTAAAATGTCCTGTATAAAACGAAAAGCAAACCAAACAAAAATATTATAGCAAGTTGGAAGATTATCCCTTGACCTTTCACTATTAACCAAACAATCTGATTTTAATCTGATGACAGAACACTATTGCCATTTTCGTGATAAGTGGCTATTCTTCAATCTTATATTCATCCTGATGAACAAAGCAATGCTGCTGTCTAATCACTGCATTCCAGCTGCATTATTCTTGAATCTATCTAATATCTTCTGAAAGCTATCCAAGCTGGTGTCCATTATTATATTCCACAGCAGTGAATTCCATACCTTGCTCACACATTGTGTTTTTAATTTGCTGCTATTTAGATTGATAGTACAAATGATCCATGATCCCTCTCCCCAACATCATCTTTATAATTGGTAGCTGCAGCCCAGGACCTAGACATATTAATTTATTTATTTTTAGATACCATATTTAGAAACCACCCATCTTCCGCATAGAGCCACTCTGGGCGGTGCATACGAGTCTGAACCTGTTGGGCCTTAGGAAGCAGACAGAGCCCTTATGACAATGAGCTCAACCACCTGCTTACTAGATTCATGTCCTTCCTGGCTGCCAAAGGCCTCCTAGGTGGTGAGAGCCGAGGTGGTGCAGTGGTTAGAGTGCAGCACTGCAGGCTACTTCAGCTGACTGCTAGCTGCAGTTCGGCAGTTCAAATCTCACCGGCTCAAGGTTGACTCAGCCTTCCATCCTTCTGAGGTGGGTAAAATGAGGACCCAGATTGTTGGGGGCAATATGCTGACTCTGTAAACCGCTTAGAGAGGGCTGTAAAGCACTATGAAGCGGTATATAAGTCTAACTGCTATTGCTATATGTGGCTGGATTATATAGCAGTGATAAACTGTTCCTTATGGATTGTTTTTCTGTTTCTTATAGAGGTGTTGATTCACACACACACCTTTCTCAAGAGCACTGTTAGACCCAACCATACTGGATAATTTTCATTGAAAAGGCGGTATGCAACAGCTTCAGCAGGTCCGGGATGAAGCAGATTATCAGAACCCCTTTCAATCATGTTTCAGTCCTGGCTATTTGATGAAACTGCAATGGTTACCTGCTGTATGATATATAGCAAGAGCACAATGGGGGTAGTACATCCATCCTTGCTCTATTTACCAGTTGCTTTCGATACCATCAACCATAATATCCTTATGGACAAGCTGTACGGGTTGAGGTGGCCTGAACTGTATTTATTGTGCTGGTTTTCTTCCTTCCAGTCAGTGTTCATCAGAAGTCCCCTAATTGGCCCCTAATTGAAAGTCTAGTAAATTTTCCTAAGGATCTGTTTGATCACCTGTCCATATCAATGTCTCCTATGCAAACCTTTTGACCTTCAAATTATGTCTTCACCATGAATATACTGCATGCATTTCATAGTCTATGTAGCTATACTTATATTGCCTCAACTGATACATCATTCAAGGAAAAAAATTACAGATCTGAGTAGCATCAGTAAATATATATTTCAAAATATTCATGTCACATTTTTATTTTTTGGTAGCTGCTTTATAACACATGATAAATCCTGGTAGAGTTTTTATTAAAATCCCTTTGATTTTGTTAGTAATTCATGTGCACCTGAACAGAAAGGTGATATTAATGACGTTTTCAAGCATTAGTACTATTTATAGGGCTTTGCAAATTCTTCCAAAGAAATGCTTTGCAACACTGACTGAAGAATCGCTGTTCAAATACTTAAGGAAGCACAAGATCTAAGAGCAATATGGGGCCCAAACAAAAAAGAAATAGAATCTGGTTAAGAAATCAAGAATAATTTCAGTTTCTAAATGAAATGAAAGGAGATTATTGCTACAATAGAATCAGATATGTGTAGCCTTGAGTTTTACAATTGTGGAAAAACCCAGTTACTTTTAATCCTAAGGAGACAAAGTGCTGTCCTTGAGAATGCGGATAAATTGTATATCTAGTTCAATTTGTACTTTTTTTCTCCAAGAGATTGATGTCTGAAAGGGGAGGGTAATATTGTTCTAACCTTTATCTTAAGGACACTCTTCTCTCTATTCTTGGTGATTGTGATCATCTGCAATAACAACACTCTCCTGCAGACAGAAGTAACCAAAATATGTGCTTGGTAAACACTGGAGTGGCATCATAAGAATGGCAACAATTTGAAAAGTAGATAAGTTGTGTGCCTGAGTGTGCATAAGAGAGCTGCTTTATTTAGGGATAAGGTAAGGAAACAAGCAGAGTGCTGCAAGGTATTAAAAAGATGGTGGCCCAGACACATGGACACAAATCTGTATTCATTAGGTAGCAATTTACATATGGGTATACCAAGTTTAACAAACAAAGGGTATTCTTTCACCTGCAGTCAGTGTTCATTCTTGAATTTAATTTAATTTAATTTAATTTAATTTAATTTATAAAATTTATATGCCGCCCAACTCCCGAAGGACTCTGGGCGGCTTACATCATGTAAGAAAAAAAACATATAAAAACAATTTTTTTAAAAAACCATCCATATTTAAAATAAAACATTTCACACAACCATGCATGGGTCAATCAGAACCACTATTGGCCCCAGGCCTGCCGGAAAAGCCAGGTCTTAACGGCTTTACGGAAGGCCAGTAAGGTGGGGGTAGTACGGATCTCGGGGGGAAGTTGGTTCCACAGAGTCGGAGCAGCTACAGAGAAGGCCCTCCCCCACGCCACCCCCAGCCTGCACTGTCTGGCCGACGGCACCTGAAGAAGGCCAACCCTGTA
>QLTV01004082.1:1044213-1064684 GCA_003457575.1 Thermophis baileyi | reverse complement strand
GCATTCTTTTAGCTTTCCAAAAATCAATCAAAGTGGAGCTTTTAAACCAGAACTCAAGTCAAACAATACACTGTAAAGTTCAGTGGAAGTGCTATAGATATCAGTACTGTTCCATCTCCTTATATGGGCATTTCACACTGAATTATCCAGCCAGTTTGGCCAGTAGTCATGGAATCCTAAAAGCTGTAATCCCAGCACAACTGGAGGGCACTGGGTTGGGAAGAGTGCAAATTTAACAACAATTATCATGGCAAACAATATTTAACAACTAATGTGTAGTATACTTCTAATCTGTACTATTTGACTGTGGTTAAGGCAAACTCAATGCTTATATGGAAGCACATGTCAGATAATGTACTGATTATATTTTGACTTTTAGCCAATGATACTGCTTTCATTATATATATATATATACACGTGTATGTGTGTGTGTGTAAACACACACACGTGTGTGTGTGTGTGTGTGTGTGTGTGTGTGTATTAAAAGCCATCTTGCATACCTTCCCCATCTGCCCATCAAGCAGTTGTCACAAAACTATGAGAAAGCTATGAGAAAAACCAAGTGATGGACCTGCCCTTGTAAGGCAATTGCTACCCTACCTACAGTAACCAAATGATGTTTCCAAAGGAAACAGATGATCTCTGGACAAATAGTAAGTCCTTCTTGTTTGGATAACTGTTGGATAACTGAGGAGTTGGATAACTCCTCAACTTCTTTCATTCTATCCAGCCCCTCAAAGCCTCCAGGCACTAACAAAGACCTCAACAGCATCTCTGGCTCACTGATATAATTGGGTATCATAAGCATACTGATAGTACCTCACCACAGACTGATGGATAATTTCTCCAGCAGCCTCATAGAGATGCTAAGCAGCAGGAGTAAGACAATCAAACACCTGCAGAACCAACTTTTCTTCCTCCACTACCACTGATTGTAACTACTCACTTAGAAGGAGGAAAATCATTGTGAAACAGTGGCACCAATCCTGACCTCTCAGGCTAGCAAAATCACATTGTCAATGACACCAAAAGTCACTGAGAGGATCAAATGCATTCCTGTCATCCAGGTTGTGACAAAGCTTTTCTACTAGACTAGAGTGATTAATGTTGTCTCAGTCCAATACATAGCCTGGGATATACTTAACCAATTAAAATGGATAGCAATAAACTTCTTCTCAAGCAGTCTACATCTGGAGCCATAACTTCTTTTTCAATTACCTTAATTGGAATAGGAATATTGGAGACTAGACATTACCCAGATTTTGGGGTCCAGGGGAGCCCCCTTCAGAAGGAGGCAGATTAATGTCTTGTTACAGGCAACTGGGATAACCTCGTCCACCAAAGAACAGTTATGAAACTCCTGTACCCCACTGTTCTCTCCTGCTCTGGCTATCTGAAAGAGCCAGGAAGGGCATGGATCTACAGGTGGCCGAGTTCATGCCACAAAACCTTTTTATTTGTTCAAGTCTATAAGATAGAATAAATTCCAAGTAATATAAGATGTTGTCCAGTCACCATTTCAAGCCCCACTGATGTGGAATCAAGATTCTGGTGAATTTGAGCAACTTTATCAGCCACGCATTGTACAACATCCTTAAAGCAGCCAGACAGTAAATGCTCCTTATTCCCTCTGCAACAGGATATTAGTAACTTTAAATCAGACATCTGGACAAGAGTCTGATGATGGAATAAGGGTGGAGAAGTGAGAATGCCTCACCACCCTTATCATCATGGTACATGATTGAACATGAACTCTTACCTATGCTCAGTTTAAGTTCATCATTAATCACTTATCAAAATATATACGAGACTGAGCAGGCGGTCCTGCTTCCTGCACATTGATAGAACATTACAAGTATACACATTGCAGCCAGATTATATCCCTTTCCAAGGAATATTCTGGCCCAACGTAAGGAAAATCTGGTAACCTATCCTACCCAAAGCTTCAATCTACTTCAAAGAAAAGGAAATTTTGGGAGAGATTTTGAAGGACAGCTGCAAAGTGAACAACTACCATGTTTCCCTGAAAATAAGACCCTGTCTTATATTTTTTTGAACCCTGAAATAAGCGCTTGGCCTTATTTTCGGGGAGGTCTTATTATTTTGGGGCGCGTGGAGCAAGACGGGGCTCCTCTTGCCATATTACCTGATTTCCAGCTCTGTCTCCCTAACCTTCACCAGAGGAAATGGTATTTTCGGGGGAGGGCTTATTTTCGGGGAAACACGGTAGCTGCAATGTTGTGTGTGGATCTAGCAATGTGTGAGTGATTCTGTAGAAAAGGAAAAGCTATACAGCAAAAGTTTAATACAGGTAGTCCTTGATTTATGATCACAACTGAGCCCAAATTTTCCAAATTATATTAGTGTTCTGACTAATATAAAATCTTTTAATTTCCCTCAATAATCTATGAATTGAGACTTGCAGGATAGTACTATGCATTTTACATTCAGTAATGATTACTCTAGGAAATATGTATACTGTATATGCATGAAGTCTTTGAATGTCAAGACTTGAGGGCCTTACTGAACACTCAGCTGTAACATCAGTGTTCATCTTTGTTTTGAAGGATTTAAGAACTAGAAACAGGAAGCTCCATTTTTAATTAGATGGGGGAATATACATGCAGAAAAGCTGTCCAAACAGAAATAAAATTTTGCTCATATAGACAGCATACTAATGGTAGATCCTATCTCTATGGAATGGTAAAAATTACCGTTTTACGATTTCTTCCTTGAAGCATTCATAGCCACTACTTTAATTCCTTAATAAAACATCAGTAGATCCTTGGAGTCACTCCTCATCTTTTAGGGCTTTCAGATAAATGGATCTGTGAGTGATGAAGTTCTGAATCACATCTAATAGAATTCCAATCTAATTAGCATTCCAGAGCTTCCTCCATTATCATGTTAAGACAAACAAACTATAGATTAATTTAACTTCCATTCCTGGGAAAGGACCATTTCTCCACTTTCATGGCCCTTTGGACAAATGCCACATTCAAGCTCGAAAACCTTTCAATAGCAAAAACAAAAACACAAACAAAAACCCAAATGAGAGATAAACTAGGTCAACAAATAAAACATAGTCAAAAATTCATGTAACACTTCTTACAATACTAGTTCACACAAGCATGATGTTAAGAGATGCTATTCTGTGCTGACACTTTCAGGTCATTTTAAAAACAGAAACTAATTAAAATATGTCACAGACCGGGTATTCTAGTCATTTGCTTTTCAAAATGAGTTTTTAGAAGGGTATCCCCAAGGCATTTGAAGCACCTAGGCTTTATGTCATGAAAAGGATTATAAAAGTAACTTGTTTTACTAAAAGCAATTTTATAAAACCCCGACATATGGAAATGCTTTTAAGAAACCGCAGAGGAAAGAAATGACATTACATAAAGTAAGATTCCCTCAAGGTCTAATTCATGCACAGTACATGCCTTTCTTTGCCTTATTCTTTTGTGTATTTGTTTTCAGAAGAGAATTTAGGGACACAATATTTTTGAAGTGCATCATAATAGAATCTGGATCAGCTAGGCCACTTTATGAAGATTGCAGTTTTGAAAAGCATCTTTAAATGCAAGTTTATTATGACATTACTGTGACATTACTAAATCCACAGGAAGAAAGCCACAACAGAAGAAGCTACACTCTTGCCTGAAAATCAGAATATTCCTCACAGTTTGCAAGATATGGAAACTCTATAGATCAGGGGTTCCCAACCGGGGGTGCGAGATGATATTCCAGAGGGTGCAAAAACTTGGATTTAGAAGTCTCAAAATTGTAGTGTATATGCATAATTATATGCATATAATTATTTACTTTTGTAAGGGGTGCGAAAATATATCAGAAGTGCTCTAGGGTTGCGGAGTATAGAAAAGGTTGGGAACCCCTGCTATAGATGGAATATATGTAAAGAAAAAGTGTATAAAAAGCCAAAGTCAAGTAAACTAGACATGTACCCTTGTCCTGAGTTCTTTTTGAACCCATTTGAGGGTCATCCCAACCCCTTGAAGCACATTTGAAGCTGCAGGGGCACCAAGTAGAATACATACAAACCAAGGAATTTGAATGGGTTCTGCATGTTGATCAGTAGTGTAATTTAGCATAGGAGCAGTTTCATTTGTGCCTGATGTCATCTTACAAATCTCCTGGTTAACCATATTGTGCCCTACTCAAGTATTTTAAATATCCTTCAAAAGCCTCTTATTGTAGCATTCATTAGATACAACTCTTCAAGATTCAGGTGGAATACATGGTGTGGGTTTCCTAATTTCTATCCTCAAAACAGCAGTCCTGTGGGATAGGTTGGTCTAGATCCATGATGGCGAACCTATGGCACGCGCGCCACAGGTAGCACGCAGAGCCCTCTCTGCATGCACGCCAGCTGTCACCTCAGCCCAGCTCCATCGCGCATGTGTGTGCGCCTCCCGCTGGCCAGCTGGTCTTCGGGTATCTGCCGCGCATGTGCGGGGCGGATGCGTGGGACGTGTGTGCGCATGCGTGGGATTGGGGCGGATGCGGGGGATGTGCATGCGCATGTGGAGGACGCATGTGCAGGGGGCGCTCGCATTGCATTTTGGGGGTTCATGCGTGTGCGCGCGCCCCCCGTGCCCCTTTTTGGACCTGGAAGGCCTCCTGCACCAACCTGGAAGCCAAAATGGGGCAGGGGGCACGCGAGGCCCCCCGTGCCCCGTTTTGGGCCTGGAAGGCTTCCTGCACCAACCTGGAAGCCAAAAATGGGCAAGGCACATGCTCGGTGGGGCAGGGCGCATGCACGGGGGGCAGGGGCATGCACAGGAGGCGCTTGCATTGCATTTTGGAGTTTTGCGCGTGTGCGCTTTGGGCGCTCGGGACCAAAAAGGTTAGCCATCACTGGTCTAGATAGTAACTGGTAGTCTTCCTAAGATTCAGCTCAACCAAGAATTGGTTCCCTCAGTTCCCTGGAATGCAATTAATTTAGTCCTGGAGATTTAAATTCTCACATTAAAGAACTATTATTTGACCATGGTTCTATCACTCTCAAGCTTCAATCCTGTCTCTTTACCTTGCTCTTCATAACTTGCTGGTAGTACATATACTTTTTTTTAAAACATATCAGAACAGGAGTTGAGTAGTGCTGCATCTTCTTTGCTATTTCTTATCATCTATTACCTTCATTCATTAGCTGGCATACTGATTCTTTTCCAGTAATTTTGAACAAGAATCAAGATGCTCCTTTTGTATTTCTTAACATCCTTTGCTAAATTAGCTTAGTCGAGGTTTTCATTTTCTACAAATTATAGTATTAGATTACCTGTCAATACTCTCCCTATATGACTGGACCTCTTTCCACTTCTGATATGTACCCTTTTTACCCTTTCAAACTGAAAACAATCTAGTTCCAAAATACCAAGCTATTCAGAGTTAGAACAGAGAGAATCATCTCCCCAATTATGGTGTTTCACAATCACACTTAACTTTATAACATCTTTTTCTTGGTAGGACGGATGCTTTGAATAAAGCTTTGGACTGCACTACCTACCGTATTTTTCGGACTATAAGACGCACCGGACTATAAGACGCACCTAAATTTACAGGAGGAAACCAAGAAAAAAAATAGTTTTTGGCCTCCACGCGTCGCGTTTTCGCCCTCCCCGGCCCCCAGAAGCATTCTGCAGTGCTCCGCACGGCCCGTTTTCACCAAAAACGTGCCTGTTTTTGGCCTGCAGAGTGCTTCTGTGGTCCGGGGAGGGCGAAAACACGACGCGCAGAAAGCTTGGGAGCCCAAAAATTGGTGGGTTTGGAGAAAACGGGCCCATTTTTGGCAAAAATGGGCCATGCAGAGCACTGCAGAGTGCTTCTGGGGGCAGGGGAGGGCAAAAATGCGACACGCGGAGGGTTCGGGAGGCCAAAAATGCCCGTATTTGGTCTATAAGACGCACCTAAATTTTCACCCACTTTTAGGGGGGGAAAGGTGCATCTTATACTCCGAAAAATACAGTATACTACTGCAGACATATTGAAACCAAACACCTCAATCTTTTTGGGTAAGAGAAACCATAAAGCAAAAGAAATACAAGCATCCTGTCTCAACTATTAATGCTCTTATATTAGTTCAATGATTCTCAAAAGGTAAGCTGTGACCTCCCAGGGAGTTGTGAGCAATTTAGAAGATAGTCACAACTAAAAAAAATGACATTGGTATGGTAATCAAGTTTAGGCTTTTGAATATTACCAAGCTTATGAATTGGCTTTCACCTTTCTTTTCTTGTTAATCGACAGCAATACTGTATTCTTAAAAGTATTATTTATGTAAAAGAACATTACTTTGAAATAAAGTTTTTTTTTTCATATTTTCATATCTGTTTATTCTACAAAATGTTTAATCAATTAAAATCCTTGTTAAATCAAACTTGTCAATTTTTTTTGTACTTTCCTTTGGTGAAAATATAATGCATTTGTGATAATAATAATATAGATGTAGCGGTTAAGGCACCAGGTTAAAATCTGGGAGACCATGAGTTTTATTTCCACCTTAGGCATGAAGCCATGAAGGTGGCTTTAGGCCAGTCACTCTCCTTTCTCAGCTCTAAGAAGGCAATGGCAAACCATTTCCAAAATCTTGCCAAGAAAATTGCAAGAATTAATCTAAGCATTAATTTGGGTTTGGCGTCTCCTAGAAATATTTGTATGTTTCAGGCATTTCTGCTCATGCGGTATAGTAGTAAAGCTATAGATCTTGGAGTGTCTGTAAAAATGTATGTTAGTGACATACAAGTTTGATATATTTTATAAAGCTGTAAGATTATGTCATGGTTTTATTTAATATATTAACAGTTAATTATTAAGAATAACTGGCATATTTATTTCTTATCTGGCCCTAACCGCAATGAAATCATTAGCTTTATTTGGTGGGAAATCACACAAATTCATTCATTATTTAAAGGAGCTGCAGTATTACAGTTTGAGAACACCACTTTTAGTTTTTAGGGGAATTGTAAAAATTATTGACATAATTGAAATCACATATTTGTTTTTTCCCAGAGTAAGAAATAAGCTTGTTGATATTTTAGAAAGAGAGCGTCTTTTGAACCCACTGTTTTTCTAAAATATTTACAAGCTTATTTTCTTACTCTGGGAAAAAAACAAATCTGTGATTCCAATTGTACAGAGAATTTTCCTTTCTACATTCCACTCTCTCTCAGCCCTAGTAATCTTCTTTTAATAAACTAATTGAGATGATAAAAGAACAAAGCTCTCACTCCTATCCTGTTTAATTAATCTATTCTCATCATTTTATGTCTTTACCAATCATAATATTGCCACCCAGAAATATTCCTCTTCTCCGATTTATCCCTTTAGGGTTTATACATGATCACTCAGTCAGTGATTGAGCAAGACAAAAGGACTTTTGATTAAATGTTATATTAACAAGCACCATGTTGAACTTAATGATAAATTTAAAGCAATACCTAAGCCCACAATACACAGTTAAAAAAATCTTATGCATGCAAATACAAAATACTACCGGTATTAGCACAAATTGGGTCTATAGCTTTATCAACATAAAGGCCAATTACATTTTGACAGCCTGATGACAAAAAAAAAAAACACCACAATTCCAATTCAAAAGAAGCACTCACATAAATTGTATTCTTATAGATTTACTGAAGTCCATATTTCATTCTTGCTCTTCTTCTCATCAGTGTCAACCTCTCCGCTTCATAAGATATAGACATTTAAACTAAATACACATCGCTTCATATCAGCTAATGTCAACAAAACAAATTAAAGTAAATGGCAGTCTAGTTATTAAGTATATTTTCACCCGGAGGGCAGTATTAATGGAGTGAGCCATTTGGTAAGTCAAGGTATGGCATCTGCTTTATTTTAACAGAAAATTATTAGAGGTGATACAGACTGGTCATCTCAGTAAAAAGGAGGCTTGTGTCTTCCATTTGTAACTGCACTTGAAAACCATTTAAATGTGAAGCTAGCTCTCACAGAAACAATAGAGCAAAGAATTCTTTTGAGTCATATGATTTTTGGCTACAACAAAAGTCATCATAGCATGAAAATCACTGAAGAATTTTAGCCATTGTTCCTTGACACATGATTGCCTCTCTGACTATAATGTCATATCTTATCTGAGAGAGAGCATGGAAATTGATGCATTCATTTTAACTTCACTTAAAGCTTGATATAGATTTTATCCTGAAGGGAGAACATACAAGATATTTGACTGATCTTTTCCTACATCAAATCAGGAAGACAGAATATTGCTAGAAGCCATGTCCTAATTATTTTCAAGTGCACATCATCTCTTTTCTGATACCAAATTTTGACTAGAACAGAAGTTGCATAATGGCTTTTCACATATTATCCGGACCACATAAGGCATTTGTGCATCATTTTACAAATATATTGACTGAAAATGAAAGGATATTATTATTCACTTGGAAAATACTACTGTTAGCCTTTCTGCAGTGAACTTTACATAAGAAAAGGAAGGTATTATATCACTTCAGAGTTTACTCCCTCTCATAATTTGTTAACACATATTATACTACCAAATGTTTCTTCTGTAAAATAAAAGCTGCCCAAGTGATTTATCTTGTACATTCATGTATGTTAGGTATAAGGAATAATATATTGAACTGGACTTGCCAAATACATTTTGGATTCAGAGAAGAAAAATCCAAAGCAGCTTGTTGATATGGAACACAATTAATTCTTTCTGAATGTCTCATATTTCAACTTTTCCTAAATGAATGAGAGCTGGGTAAGATCATTTACAGTATGTAGCAGAAGTTTTTATGAGGAGAACTTCCCAATAACGTTGGGATCAGTTTAGCTCCAGTGGGAGCTAAAATCAGTAAATTATCTTGAAGTTTGGTCCTGAATATCCACAAGGCAACTGAGATGAGAAAAGAGAGAGTTGTGTCAAGCTAAAGGAGTTGCAAAATCAAACAGCAGAACAGTGTCCAAAAAAAGAAAAGAAAACCCCCCAATAAGAGTGGAATGCTTAAAGGTTGATAGGAAATTGTCTACTTTAACTCCTCTCAGGCCTCCTAGATGGTTCCACTTACAGAAATATTCTGAGTTTCATTCAAAAAGGATTAAAATCCTCAAAAGTCATTTCTCACAATTCTCCTAAAACCCCAGATATTCTAAATATATATTAAATGGCAGAGAAAATGCAGAGAGCATTAAAAACATTTTCTAAAATAAAGCAAGAGTTAATTATGTTCAGATATTTTGGTATAATGTCATGCTTTAATGCATGTAAGACATGACATTGTACCAAAATATTTGATTAGATATTTGATGATTAAATGATTAGAACGATAGTCTAATTAAAACCAGTTAAAATAATACCTGTTTTTCTAGGAAGAAAATAGGCACTGACCTTTTTTTTTAAAAAAAAAAATTCTCTATGTATCTCCAAAATGATCTGCCTGATTAACAAAGCACAGCATGAGACCAAAAATATTTCCTTATGTAGTGTAAACATGGCCAAATAAGCTATCCAAAACTATTTATATATTTTGTCAGCTAAGAGTCAGTAACAGCCAAACTAACTTCACAATATAAGTGGGCAGGAACAAGAATTCACATGCCCTATGATTTCTCCAACTTTTAGTTTTTATTCTAAAAGAAGCCGCCTCAGGATGAAAACATGAACAAATGGCTTTTGGAATATTGTCAATAAATGTCCCCACAGATGTCTATTTCAATTAGTCTAAGTGACATTTCCATGTCACTTAAACTTTAAAAACATATTGAGAAAGAACTCCCAGATGATGAAGAGAAATAAATTTCTAACTTTTTAGAACTACAAGTAGGCAAATCAAAGCTCTTTAAAACAAAACAGGTGCTTGTTCTAAAGATGAGATCTTCTAACCTTAAGACCTACCATTCCTTGGCTAAACTTAGAAGGTGGATGCAATCACCATGATGCAAATACCGAACTAAACACAGTAAATATTTTCCATGAAATCTTGCACTTCAAACAATCAGCAATGTAGCTATTTGCCACAGGTTGTGAACATTTTATAATATGCACCTCCAGAATTTTAAAAGAAACTTTTAAAATGATAACTTTATTCTAGCATAAAATTTCATTTTTTAAAGAAAAAAAACTGTTTCCTTTAACTGTTTTTTAAAAGTTATGCTGCTGAAATGATGGCTGTGGCTATGAAATTAACACTGAAACTAATTTTCTGTTTGCTCCTTTTCCTCTAACCACCAACAATTGGATATCTATCTCAAATTCAGTTTTTCTCCCCAGGATTTAAAGAAACATTTCACCAACATCGTGGTCGCTAATAAAAGTTGAGTATCTTTACTGGAGAGGGATAACTTTGTCAGAATGAACAGATGCCAGTTCTTTCCATCTTCCCCTCCCTCCTTCCCCATGCGTGTACATGCTCACCTGCTGCTCACCCGAAGGAACATTTTGAAGGGATGCCAAAAAGCAGGGAAGAAAGAGAAACCTCGTCCAAATACCGTGGCACTGACAGGCACCACTGCTCGCCATCAGACACAAAGGATGACGGAGCAACTGCACAGCTGGAGGAGGAAGAGGAAGGATCGGGGCTGAGGGGGTCCAAGGAGGAGAAAGGAGGAGAGAAAGGAAGATGTCGGAACTGAAGGGGAGGATCTTTAAACCTTCTGTGTGTTGTGTGTGTGTGTGTGTGTGTGTGTGTGTGTGTGTGTGTGTGTCAGAGAGAAAGAGAGAAAAAGAGAGAGAGAGAGGGAGGGAAGGAAGGAAGGACGGAAAGGGATTGAAGGATGAGGATTGAGAAAATAAAGAAATGGGGGAAATTGAAGTATGGTAGGAAAAAGTGGCTGAAGATGGATGAAAGTTAAGACGGAGAAGCAATAGCTGCAATTCGAAATCCATTCGTTTGGGAGGAAATCCCTTTACGATACATGGAAGGTTATTTCTGGTTACATATGGTTGCAATTAAGCTGCAAAGGAGAGAAGGCTGGGGGTGGGTGGAGAAGATCTGGAAAAGCTCAAGAAGTCTCGATATATGGAGAGGGGGAACAGTAAAAGGGAAAAGGGACCGTGGCCAAGAAAGCTGCTGCTACTGCAAAACAGGAGCGTGTTTTCTCTCTCCCCCCCCCCCCAAAATCTGTGTCCGAAAAGAAGCGTGGGAAAGAGTGCAGAACGGGGCAGGACAGGGAAGGAGAAAGAAGGGCGACAGAGGGAACGGAGCAACCCCACGATTTCGAGGAAAAAGGGGCTAAGAAGGACGCGGAGCCAAAGAAGCCCGGCGGCTTGACCTCCCTCCTCCTACCCCACCCTTCCCGCCGTCAGTCCGTCCCTCAGCCGCGCTGCCCACAGGCGCGGCTTTTCCTCTCCGCCTTCCAGGCGGTTATGAAGGCGCAGACGCAGCCCAGCCCGCCCCGCGGCCTCCCAGGCAGGATCCAGCCGGCTTCCCAGGGTGGGGGTGGGGGTGGGGGTGGAGGCGGGACCGAGCGTGGGACGGAAAGCGCAACGGCCCAATGAGAGGGCCAAGAAAAGCACGGCCCGGCCTCTGACGCTGTGATGTCACTCGGAAGCGAAGCGCGGGAAAGCTCGAAGGACGGCGGGTGAGTGAGGGCGGCAGGACGGCGTAGCTTTGCCGGTGAGGGGCTGTGAGCCGCTCTTTGGGGCTGTGCTTGGGGAATGAGCTTTCCCCGTCCCCGGTAGCTATTCCCACGCACGTTCTCAGGACCCGGAGGGGGAAGGTCCTCTCGCCGTTTCTCGGGTGACCTCAACGGGGAAGGGAAGAAGGCGTGTTATATTAGCTGAGCCATAGACAGCCTTTCCCTCTCTTGGTGTATTGGACGACATGTCCCATCATCCTAATCCGGCGTGGCTTGAGGGAGGTCATGCAGCACACTTGGAAGGGCACCTGGTTGAGAAAGTTTGAATTAAAATATAACCTTTAGGGTTGCTGTCCCTGATCCTGAAATTGCAGCCCTAATGATCGTATAATTTATACAATTCTGGATTGCATGATCAGCATCAGTAAAAAAGGGATCCTATGGATCATTCTTCACTAGGAGAGGCCTGCACCGTATTTTGCACTTGTTTTATTTCAGCATTTGCATTCTATTTCTGCTAGACTCAGGGTTTTTAATTGAAGGATGTAAAAATGCTGCTTTTGTCATCGATTAAGGCTGAAGTCTTTTATAATGTTTAAATAGGCAAAGAAAATGTCCTCACAAAAACCAATGAGATATGGACATACAGAAGGCCAGACAGATGTCTGCTTCAATGATGCTGGAAGGTGAGTAATTGAAGCTTATCTTTGCTTATCTAGTGATTTACTTCAGAAATATATAAATATTTTTGAAGTGCTTAGTTGCATGAAATTAGGTAACCAAAACATAGAAATCTATTATTGGTGGGCAGATGTCCCCAAGTGCTTGTCCAAAATGAAAAATTTGCATCCCTTTTTACACAGAAATGATTTTATGCTTTGTGAAATACCCATGGTAAAGCTCAAATGTTCTGTATCTAATTATTGTTGAATTACAAGGCACTCCTTCATAATTATGAAATACTGAATGTTTTTGTAAAAGACTCCTTTACCTAATCACAATGTTCTTTAAATTAGTTGGTGAGGTGAGGTCTTCCTTACCTTCTATAATCTCATTGATTATTTCCATTATATTATCTGCTTATTTTATATGCAATTTTCTGATTTATAAAAGATCTTTATGTTATATTATCTGCAGTCACACTGGGCACCACTGTGCTCATCGATGCCTGACTGAATAATAAGCAGCAAAGGAATTAAGAGAAACTAGTGTTGGATTCATGACAGCACATTATAAAGTTTATTAGTCTCTTTTCAAAGTGACTAGGTTTGAACACCCCTCCCACCCCACCATGTAAGCCATGCCAAAGTTATTTCCCAATATAATTAAAATAAATAACCAAAATAATTCAATGTATATAGGTTGTTAGCAATGGTACCTGGGACCCTAATTGCTATCACTAAGCAATATGGTCATAAAGTGTGGCATCGTGTGATCACGCTGCTTAGTGATGTGATTCCAGTACTCCAGTTGTCATCCTTAAGTGAATCATTGTGGGTTTGCATATATATAATTAGCTGGGTTTGCACATTGTGGTAAGTCATAAACTGGTTTAGAAATCAGATTGATCAGATTCACTTAAGGCAGGAAGACAAAAGCAAGGAAAACACAGGAGTTTAATATGTATATGTGTACATGAGATTAATTAATCTGGGGAACTACTTAGGAAACATCAATCCTATAAATGCCATTCTTCGAGACCAGCATCTTTGATTGTATCATTATTTATTATTCTTTAAAGATTATTTAAAGAAAAAAATACAGTTGGATAATGTATCTTTTGTTACAATATATTTTAATGAGATCTGAATATGTGTGTATGAAATAGTTATGCATATTGTTACTGTATCTCTGTATTTTGATTTCGTTTCTTTAGTTGTATTGTAACTTGTGGCAATGATGGAGATATAAGAATTTGGGAAAGCCTGGATGATGATGATCCAAAGTCCATTAATGTAGGCGAAAAAGCCTACTCATTTGCTCTCAAGGTACTCCTGAAACTGATACAAATGATACCATGTTTTCTTTCACTATATGCATAATTGTTATTTGTGATAGAACATCAACTAGATTCATTTATTATGCTTAGTTTGCTAAAACATGATTAGCAAACTGTACTACAATTGGCTGGATTCATACATCATTCTAAATTACATAAACCACGGTGTACAAACTGCAGTACTTGGAATCATATAACATTACAAAACAAAATCCAAATAAAACACTTACCGTATTTTTCAGAGTATAAGAGGCACCGGTGTATAAGCACCTTAGTTTTGGGGGAGGAAAACAAGGAAAAAAATCTGCCTCTGCCTCCCAGCAAACAGCAAAGATGATATACACTGTTTGCTGTGTATTTCTGTGCATGTGTGCCTGACCCATAGAAATAGCAAAGAATTGGAGAAATGTACATTATGGCAGTATATTAATGCCAGAAAGTTTTCTTAAATGTAGTCACACTAACTCCTCCCAATTATTTAAATAGATCTCCAAACATGACTAAGTCAGGGTTTTTTGTTAAGTTGTCTAGAACAATAATAAAGCAGTCTGTAAAAAATAAGTCTAATAATTTGAACATTCTATAGACATTTATGGTTATTGACTTACCTCCTTGCATCCAGTTTCAGCAGTCTGATTTGCACAAGAAAATAAAATGCTGCCTCTGCCTCCCAGCAAGTTGCCTCCTTGCAGTTCTAGTTTCACTTTCATTTTAGCAGTGGGCCTGCCTGCAGCCTCTCAGCTGATGGTCGGGAGGCCGATAATCAGTTGCTTCTGCTAATCAGGCTCTGGGCTGTTTGCTGCAAGGAGGTAAATTGCTGGGAGGCAGAGGCCAAAGGGTGGGGGTGGCTGGGTGGGGCTACATTTGGTGTATAAGACGCACCCAAGTTTTCACCCTCTTTTTGGGGGTAAAAAGGTGCATCTTATACTCCGAAAAATATGGTACATTTATATTAGGTGTGAACCAAGCCATTGAATAGACTTGTATGGTGAATGTGATAACTTTTTCTGCAAATTACAACACTTCAGTTCCATAGAATAGATAGATTTATTCATTGAATGGAATTTAATTTCTTTGTGTTACCACCTACATTTTATTGTGAAGTGATAATATAAATGTTCTTGCTCAGATGCAGAAAGTCAAATGTATACAAATTAGTTTTTCCCTGAATTACTATGTGTCTCTAAGCTTTAAGTTTGGCTTTCTGTTGGTGTCTAGATCAAAATTCCTAAGAGAATTTCAGTACATTATTCAGTATTGGATGAAGTCTGCCCCCTGGTGAATATGGCATATCAAAGCAAAGCTAGTGCTTTCTATAAGACATCCAAGTTATCATCTGTTAGACTTAGGGAAATTTAACAGATGTTGCATCAGCTTTAAGCCTCTGCAAAACCTAAAGCTTCTATTTCCTCCCTTAAAATAGACCCTCAAATTAAAATGTATTGACCCCACATCCCTTGGAAGACTCAGTCCCAAAGAGGAGACTGGGAGGCCAAATTTAAAGTCTGGTTATTTTTGTATGTTTATGTATGATTAATGTGCTATGTATTTATCTAATTGCTTTTAATATTATGAATGCAATCAGTCTTTTATTTTTTCCTTCACCACAGTTTTGCAGTTTTCTCCCAAGACTTTGTTCACTATTGATCTTGTTCAGTAGTTAGTTTCCTAGTCTTTCAAATATGAGTATGTAGTCAGTTCTTTCTTGCCATTCATCTACATATTTTCAGAATACACTGTTTTCATGTTTCTTCCTTAACTTTATATTTGCATACACATATATGAATCATTATAATTTGTAAAGCAAACCATCAATCTAGGTCATCCTGGTTTTTTAAAAAAAAGATCAATTAAAAAGGGATGTTTAAAAACAAGAAATTAAACAACAAAAATTTCTGAAATATTCTAAAATATGCAAAATATCTGACTTTTGATACTTTTTTGATTTTGTGAATAACATGTGATATTGGGCAAAATCATACATACCTGCAATGCAAAGTGGTGGCTGACTCTTGTTTTAAAGCATAATCTTAAGTAAATATATCAGCCTTAATAACATCTACTGATTCTGCGCCTCAAATATTGTCCTATAGTTTTCAGCTTTGGAGCTGTGTATAGAAAATAATTGACTAAACTTGAGAATAGCATTTGTAGGTAAAAATAATAGACTAAGGCGGTAGTTAAATGCAAGGTTTAGCTTGGCAGTGATCTCTCCAGTCTCTGCATGAATATTCTGAGACAGAAATGAGGTTGGATTCCTTATTTTTATCTCAATACATGTACAATAAGTCCACCTACAGTTGCTTGTGTAATCAATGTCTTTAATATTTGAAAAAGAAGTTGGAGAGAAATCACTGGTCCATCGTCGTCGTCCCCCCCCCGCCAAGAACTTTCCTTTTGTATCTGTCAAATTACATGAAATATTCTGTTCAAAGCAATGAAGGATGGACTAGTCTATGATCCTAATACTGCTTTATTTTTAGAATGGAAGGTTGATTACTGCAGTATCTAACAACACTGTCCAAATCCATACGTTCCCAGAAGGTCTTCCAGATGGTATCTTGACCCGTTTTACCACAAATGCAAACCATGTTGTTTTCAATGCTGATGGGAGCAAAGTAGCTGTTGGATCTAGGTAAATATATTTGGGAGTTGAAAAGAAAAGTACCCAAACTGTTTCAGCTATGGATTATTTTTCCTACCTGAATTTGCTGCGAAAGAAGTATTCTTTTAACTAAGACATAAGCATTCTGTGCAAACAACTTTGTATGTTCTGCTCATTTATCTTCTGAGACAGAATTTAACCCATCCTTCCTCTATCTGCTGTCCTCCAGATGGGTGATTTTACATTTTCCGCTTTATAAGTCAAGAAGCCAGTGGCAGACCAGAATAATGGAATTTACAGCCCAACAATATCTGGAAGCTTTAGGATAGAGAGGTTGCCTCAGATTTTTAACATTTTATAGAGACATAGCAGCAGTTTACAATAGTTATCCATTTTGTGGGATATGGAAAGCTGTCTTCCTCATAAGAAATTATTTCTGCACTCTTACTGTGATTTGTAGTTATCTGAATACGTAAAAGGGAATTTTGATGTTGAGTGTTTCATATAAGTAAGACAATAGTATTTGCTATGGGAGATTAATAAGTTTCAGAAAGTTGGTTTTAAACTGCCATAGCCATTCTTTAGTTCTTGCTGTTATAAATAGGTTGTATGGTTTTATTTATGGAAATTGTTTTAGGGTTACTTTAATTGATTTGTTATTAATAAAGTGTGTTTGTGGTAGAATTTTCTTTAAATAATTGCTATTTTAATCAATAATTAACATGGTTTAATTTTAAAATTAGAACCAGTTTGATGTAATAGTTAAGGCATCAGACTAGAAACCGGGAGACTGAATTTTGGTTCCACTTTAGGCATGAAGCCACCTTGGTGACCTTAGGCCCATCACTTTCTCTCAGCCCTGGGAAACAGACAATGGCAAACCACATCTGGAAAAACCTTGCCAAGAAAACTGCAGGATCTAGTCAGCCAGTTACCAGAAGTTAAAAATGATTCAAAGGCAGACACACCAAAAAGTTTAGAATAAATAATGTGAATTAATCTATTACTTGGAGAGATTTTACTTCTATAGTTTTCTTGGCTAAAACATTTATATGTACGTGTGTATCCATAGGTGTGCCCAAGAATGACACTAAAAAGGTAGTTAAAATACTGTTTAGAATGGTGGTACAGTGACAGTTTATTCAATTTAAAAATATTCTTGTGTTTTTTTTTTAAATTATAATTATCTCTAGTGATTTTTTGGTGAAAATAGTGAATGTAACTGACAGCAGCCAACAAAAGACATTTCGAGGACATGATGCACCTGTTTTGAGTGTGTCATTGGATCCAACTGATACCTTTCTGGTATGTCCTCTACACTTTCTTTTCATTGCTTTTTAATAACACATTCTATAATTCTATGATTTTGCATTGTCGTATTTCCCCAACGCAGCATTTCATTTACAGATTCTGTTGCAAGAATTTGTGGATAGCAATTTATTAACTTATGCCTTATGAGTTAATCTCATATTTACTTAATGAAGGGAACTTATTTATTTCTTTGTCTTTGTTAAGGCTATGTCCAAAAAAGATTAAATGATGATAAATCAAAGTAATATTAGCTCAAAATCAAATTTGTGGATGATATGTGCATGCATGAATACATTTCTGTAGAATTATACTGTTAAAGTGATGTAACAATTATCTTTTACCTAAGAAAGTTTAATATAGATTTGAAGGGGTTGGTTGTGGTTCATACTTAGATGGAGATATTATTGTACCAGTATATCTTGTATAAATAAAAATACCATCAGGCACAAAACAAAAATGACACATCTTCCAAGATGAGTTCTTTATTGTTTTCATACCTATAGACAAAACCTTGCCAGACTGAGGACTGCTATTTTCATCTACAGCAGAATTCCCCAATCTTTCTAGCTTGGCAGACTGGTGGGAGAGGGGGTGAACGGTGAGAGGGGATGGTTCTACGCGAGCGGCAGGCAAACGCACACAGGCAGCTCCATTTGCAGGAGCGATGGACACACTCCTGCCGCTCGCGCAAATGGGTGTGTGTGTGCGGGCACCCTCGCCCACCACTTCCATGGCCCAGTTCCGAATGGCTCAAGGCCCAGTAGTGGGCCACGACCTGGGGGTTGGGGGACCCCTGATCTACAGTATACTCTGTGAACTATTAGGGACGGCTGTCTTAGGACTAAGTTGCCACTTGCTTCTCTGGAATGCACCCCCACATTCTTGGGGATTCACTTTTTAAATATATTTCATCACAAATAGATAGATAGCATAAATAGGTGAAAAGGTATATTTGTTGGACTACGTGATAGTTTAAAAGTACCCAGTTTTTAGAGTTTTTACTACCAGCTTTTACGATATATTGTATTTACTTACTGTATTCCTTTTCTAGAATAGGATAGTAAAGGTTCTTAAATACCTGTTTCAGATTTCATCCAGCTGATTCCTACAGGCAAGGAAATCCCAGTCAGGTGAATGAATTAATAAATAGTAATTTATATATTAAAATTACATCCTGCCTTTCGGCTTAAAAAAGCATTCTCCTCCAGAGTGGGATGTTTCAGGAAAAGTATGTCAGCAAAGATGTGGTTTCATACAGTGTCATAATACTGAACTCTGCCATTTTAAATGTAAATACTAAGCGGTAAGTAATGCTAGGTGCTATTATCTTTAAAAATATTCCTTTTTCAGGCATCGGCTAGCTGTGATGGATCTGTCAGAGTGTGGAAAATTTCAGAACAGGTAAATAATATTTTCTGTTTCCCATTTTAAATCTTGATTTAAATCCTAATGCAAGTTTGGAGTGTCAGAGTGGAACTAAACTTGCAGACTATAATTCTTTTAGCAATTTGGAATAAACCTTTTTGGATTCAATCAGGCTTGGAACACAAACCTTAGCATATATAGTGAGTTATAAATACTACATTTAGGAATGTTTGTCTTGAAAATCGATTGTGATAGTCCAGCTCTTTTTATGGAAAATGCATGTTGTTACTTGGTTGTCAGTGGGGAACTCTTAATAATTCAAGAAACCCCAGGATATAGTAAGAAAATCATAATGTGAGAAGCAGTAATTAATTTTTATTTACATTGGAAGAGGAACCCCTTTTAAAGCAATTGACTGAAAAACAGGGCTGTCACACATGAATTAGATTGATAAACTTGTTAAAATTATCTAGGGAGTTTTGTGTCTGGATGGTCCTAAACCTGGATCTCTAACATTCCAGGAATGGCAGTGTAAGTATTCCATGCTAAAAAAATCAATATGGCTGCTGACAAGGATGACCCTACACCTACTTCTTACAACTTGCAAAATATTTTATATTTCAGAAAGGTTTCTGTCAAGCTAGTTAACGACCGTTATCTTATTTTACTTCCAGAATTGTGAGATAAGCTGGCCGCTGCTGCAAAAATGTAATGATGTGATAAATGCAAAATCCCTATGTAGACTGGCCTGGCAACCGAAAATAGGAAAGGTAATAAGTCACCTATCTATTTTTCTTTTAGTGTATGTGTGTGTGTATGCACATGCATGTGTGCACATAGGCATGCGCTATGAAGGTCTGCAAGAAACGGTACTGATGACACATGTCATCATTTGGATGTCACTGCTGTTTTATATGGATGCCTCTGGGGGTGAGTGCATGTGTGCACACACATGCTGACTTACGTAGGTGGGTAGATGGCAACACCAAAGCTTCATTCTTGATTTCCTTGCTTGTGAAAGATATCTGCAAAGTAGTAAAAAAGTGAAAAGACGCAGTGGAAGTCCAGGTTACCCATTGCCCCATTTCCTCTTTGCTGCTTTGCAAGAATCAAGGAAAATAATGGGAGAAACTATGGGAAGGAAAGATGCCCTTCTTTTTCTTTATGCCAAGAAGTCAAAGAATCCTGAAAGTTCTAGGCTTTCTTGGATGACTCATTATTCCTTTTGCCCATTTTCTGAGTACGACACCAAGCTGGCAGGAATAGCCAACACTCCAGAAGATAGGCTTAAGATACAGAAGGATCTTGACAGACCTGAACATTGGGTGCTATCTAACAAAATGAAATTCAATGGTGAAAAAAGTAAGGTTCTACATTTAGGCAAGAAAAACAAAATGCACAGGTACAGTATATGTCGTACCTTGCTCAATAGTAGTAACTGTGAGAGGGATCTTGGAGTCCTAGTGGACAACCATTTAAATAGCCAGCAGTGTGCAGCAGCTGCAAAAAAAGCCAACACAGTTCTAGGCTGCATAAACAGAGGGATAGAATCAAGATCACGTGAAGTGTTAATACCACTTTATAATGCCTTGGTAAGGCCACACTTGG
>QLTV01004082.1:1025362-1044069 GCA_003457575.1 Thermophis baileyi | reverse complement strand
CAATTATGAGAAAAATGTTTTGTAGATCCAGCATAAATGGTATTTATACACATGCTGCTACATACATTTATTTCACAGGAGCAAGATTTTACCATTTTTATCCTGGTCGTCTTAATTTCACTTAAGGCAGTGGTTCTCAACCTTTCTAATGCCGCGACCCCCCCGCCGCCGCAACCCCCTCCCCGCCCCCTCCCCACGCGGGATGAGGTGACAAAGTGGGCGTGGCACCAGGGGTGAAATGCTCCCAGTTCGGGCTTGCCTGCTGGTCGCCGAACAGCTGATAGCAATGGAAGCGGGACACTTCGCCCAGACGCTGCCATTTGGGTTCTTTTACCCTCTGCGCATGCGCAAAGCGTTCTGCGCATGCGCAGAGGGTAAAAGAACCCAAATGGTGGTGTCCGGGTGGGTGGGCGAAGTCTCCTGCTTCTGTAGCTACCGGCTGTCCGGCGACCCGCAGGCACGGCCGAACCGGGAGCATTTCACCCCTGCAAGTGATGGTGGCACCAGGATGGCGGGCTAACGCGTGCGGCGACCCCTGTGAAATGGTCGTTCGACCCCCAAAGGGGTCGCGACCCACAGGTTGAGAACCGCTGGACTAGAGGACCTCCAAGGTCCCTTCCAACTCTGTTATTCTGTTTTACTTCATTCACTTGCAAGAAGCGTTGTAGTGAGAAGAGAGAAGTGAGAAAAATTAGCAGCAGTGGAGAGAGGAGTTGGAAGGGAAATTCAATTCATTTTTGAAAAGCATCAGAAAAGTCATAAAGAACTGGAGAACAAGAAATATTCACCTGGACAAAGCAAGTGGAAACAAAAAATATATCAGAGGAGATGAGAGTTGTCTAGTAAAGAATACCTCATGAATGGTACTATAAAGCTAATAACAGCATTTCTCTGCAAAGCCCATTGTATTTAGGCTGCATTCAGAAAAGTGTTTTAGCAGTCAGTTCTGGAAAAGAAGTGAGCATGCAGAGGAGCCCGAAGCAAAAGTGTCTGCATATCATGCTTGCCCTGGATTGTGAGGATTGAAGGAAAGTGGAGTCTTAATAATTTTGGTGAAAATCCCATTTCTCATCTAGGCTAACTAGTCATATCAGTGGTTGAACTAGAATGGGCTAGAGGATTCTCATTAAAGTAGGCTTGATAAATTAAGTTGCTGATGCTTGGCATGTTACATCATGCAGTTGTTTGATTGAAATAGGACATTTATTAGAACTTTATTGCTCTTGAGGACTCACAAAGGGATTTTAAAATCCTGTTCTGTTCTACCTCAGCGTAACATCTGTGATTGCTTGACATTTATTATCTCTTGAGATTTGGTTCAATACTTTATGAAAAGCTTTTCTGGAATAGGATACAATCCATATGACTCTGAAAAAGAATGCAGAGAAGAGAAACAAAAATGATTTGGGGGCTGGAGGCTAAAAAGTACGAAAAACGGTTACAGGAATTGGGTATGTCTACTCTAATGAAAAGAAGGATTAGGGCGGATATGATAGCACTGTTCCAATATTTGAGGGGTTCCTGCAAAAACGAGGTGGTCAAACTATTTTCCAAAGCACCAATAGGCAAGACAAGAAACAATGGTTGGAAACTAACTAAGGAGAGAAGCAAACTAGAACTAAGGAGAAATTTCCTAACGATGAGAGCAATCCATCAACGGAACAGCTTGCCTTCAGAGGTTGTGGGTGCTCCATCACTGAAGTCGTTCAAAATGGACAACCATTTGTCTGAAATGATGTAGGGTCTGTTGCTCGAGCAGGGGGTTGGACTAGAAGACCTCCAAAGTCCCTTCCAACTCTATTCTATGTTCTATGTGGTTCAAATGTATTCCACAGTTCCTTGAGTTGAAACCAAGATATTTAACTATTTATTTATTTATAAAATTTATTGGCCATGTTGAACAAGCCATCATGTCCAATATCTATGTTCACAAATCACACTAAACTAAAAACCAGTCCCATTATAGCTCATCCAGATGTGTACAGAGCAAGTCTTTGGTTTGTGTGAGTTTGTTTGTAAACAAAACCAGGATAGAACTTATTTAAAATAGCATTTAAAAATCAGGTCCATCTTATTAACATTTTTTTCTCCCCAAATAGCTACTAGCCGTTCCAGTAGAAAAAACAATCAAACTATATAGAAGAGAAACATGGGATCATGAACTGGATCTATCAGATAATTTTATCACACAGGTTGGTATCCTTTTAGGCAGCTGCTTTTTAATCTGCTCTTGTTCCAAGTAATGTTTGCTTGGTATCAGGGGGGAAAAACCATATTTTCCTAAGCTTATTGATTGTTAGTGAGTCAGTCTGTTTGCGAAAGAGTTTGGTGCTAAATGGGAAGTCTGTTTGATATTTGGCTTATGTATGTATGTATGTCAGAGTAAAAGCAGAGACCTATGATCAATAGTAGTAATCAGAGGTTAAGGTTCCTTTGTTTTATGAGCTGTATAAAATCTTGCAAAAGCAACAGTTGTTCTGCCTCTTACAGAAGTGTGCTTTCCTCCTAACATTGACTGTGTACATTTGTAAATAGATGATTATTAGGGACCTACAGATGTAAGATCCAAAGCCCAATTGGGCAGATCACTAAGAAGCCGGTATGCCTGCCCTTGACCAGCCAGATCTGGTCTGCCTGCTCCTCAGCAGGTTGTGAATGAGGACAATCTTACTATACATGATTTGAAGGTTTACCAACAGCAGGATAAACCCAAGGTCACCAACAATCCAATGACCAGAATCCAGGATTAGGTCACTAAGCCAGAAGTGGAGATTGACTCCATATTTTTTATTTCCTTTCATCTAGAACGGCCCGCATGGCACCCATTAGCATATCTGTCCTGGCCTGTTAACAACCAGCATTGTGCTTGCTTTCATCTCCTGCTAGTCCCCACGTCCTGCTGCTTACAATCACACCCATATTTCACAATCATACCACCATCTATACTAAAACTCAATATTGTTAAAACTTAAGACTTCGAGTTCTTCCCCTAGCACTTGCCAACTTCCTTTATTAGAACATCCACCCCCTCACTAACTTCAGATTATCACTCACATATCTTTACAGCTGCCAACTCTGTTTTTGGCAAAGACCATCCAGAGTCTGGCGAACTACTTCAACACACCTATCCTTACCAAAAAGCAATGCAAAAAAACCTGTTCTCTTTTATTCAGTCTTCGCAGTCCTTTACTAGGCTCCTGGCTGAGTGGAAAAAAGAAGTCCCTGCTTGCCTACTAGAGGGGCATCCAATTCTAATTTCAAAGTTTCTACCTTTCATATGGATACTGACAAAAAAAAAATACCACCAAACCAATTATCTCCCTCTATTGTCCACGGATCCAAATAGAACTTATCTTTTGACATGGCTGAAACCAGACAATTCAGCCCACGTTTTACTATGGTTATAATGGTAGGCTTCCAAGCTGGCCTCCACTGCTCAGTCTGCTGAGGCTCCTATCTCACCACCATTAGTAGTCCCAGGAGTGGGCTGTCCAGGCCATAGGATGGACTCTGTGGCTTCCAGTTTGAATCCTGCAGCTGTTTCTTGGCCTTCAGGCTCCTCTAGTGTCCAACATCCCTAAACTAATTTCTTCTTGTTCCAGGAGATAAGACTCCAGGCTGCCACAGCTGGTTGCTTCTTGCTTCTTGGTTCTGCACCCTCCTGTGACTAACTTGCGTTGGGGCAATCCAAACTCTCATCATAGCTAAACCCACTATGATGCACTGCTACAATGAATTTCTGGGATGTGGGCACCAACACAACTCTGCCATTGCCACAGGTTTTCTATCCGGATATAAGTTTGTTGCCTTGACTTTCTCAATGCCTTCCCTTCATCTCTCTGTCTTCCTCCAAAACATGATACTAACAAATTAATAACAATAAAAAACCCTAAAACATATTTCACTCTTTGCTCAAGGGATGGATACATCAAACACAATCTTAGCCAAAGCTACAGAATTTATAATAAAAAACTTATTGTCTTTTTTTTTTCATGTTAGCCCCTAAATGTTGTGGCCTGGTCTCCATGTGGACAATATTTGGCAGCTGGAAGTATCGGTGGCTATATGGTCATTTGGAAAGTGGAAACCCAAGAATGCCTGGAAAGGTACCAGATGGTTTCAGTATCTCTTACAAAAATGGGCTTTTGCAAAGACAAAGAAAATTTATGGGAGCCACTAATGTGTGACATAAAAGGTTTGGATAACCTACACCAGTGATGGCAAACCTTTTTTTCCTTGGTTCCAAAAGCGTGCCCACACCCATAATTCAATGCCCCCCCACGCACCACGCCCCCCTGCGCATGTGCGCGCGACCCCCACCTCCGTGCATACGCGCACGACTCCCCCTCCCTCATTTCCCGACTTCCAGTGGGCCCAGTAGGCCCATTTTTCGTCCTCCCCAGGCTCCAGAGGATTCCCTGGAGCCTGGGGAGGGCGAAAACACCCTCCTCCGCCCCAGAACCGGTAGCTCTGACTCCAAGCCGAGAGAGCCTCGGGCCGGGGGCCTGCGGAAAGTGCACCCCCCCCCCCCCCCCCCCCGGAGGCCCTCCGGAGGCCGAAAATGCCCTCCCAGAGTCTCCACGCGAGCCAAAAATCAGCTGGCCGGCGTGCACATGCGCGCTGGAGCTGAGGTAGGGCAGCTCAGCTCACGTGCCGGCAGATATGGCTCCGTGTGGCATGCGTGCCATAGGTTCGCCATCACGGACCTACACCATAAAATCAAAACTGGCAAATTTTGAGACTTTCTGCATTTACATGGCTTGATCAAGTAGCATAAAGTTAATTGTTTGGTTTTGGTTTAGCACGATGTATAAGATCATAAAGCCTGAGCAGCTGCTTAGCAAAAGTCTTCCTGTCAGAATGATTTCAGATGCATCTTTTATTATTGCCTTTTTTAGGGTGAAACATGAAAAAGGTTACACTGTCTGTGGTCTGGCATGGCATCCCAAAGGTGGCCAGCTTGCTTACACAGATACAGAAGGCAATCTTGGACTACTTGAAAATGTCTGTGATGTAGAAAGGAAGAAATCAATCCATAAGGTAATATAAACTGGAAGTTTCCTTGGTTTTTTTTTATTAGCCTTGTGTTTATGAACCTAAACATATGAATCTGACATTTATTGACTGGAAGGTAATTTCCTTTTTTAAAAAATGTTTGCTCATTTGGTATACATATATTTATTAACTGTTAAATCCTGACTTCAGGCACCTAATTCTTCTATCAAAAGCTACGATGATCTTTTTGATGAGGATGACAAAGAGGACTTTCTGAATAGGGATTTCAGTGAGGATGACTGGGGCTCTAAGGCAGCAACAAATGATGAAGATGAAGACGACTTTAAGATGGCGTCGGGATGTCCCAGAAACCGAGGCGCAATAATAGAAGATGATGAGAACTCTCTAGGTTAGAATTTCCCAAAATAGGTTTGGAGCAGAGGGAGGGGCTGAATGTTGGGGCAACTATAAATCTATAATCATCAAAAAAAGAAAAAACAACAACACATTATACACATATTATCCCCTCTAGTTGAATACTGATTAATATATTGCTACAATGTTAGTTCCCACCCCTTGCGAACCATGATTATAAATCTATAATCATGTAATGCTGTCAGTTTGGCTGCCAGCATTCTGAAGATGCTATAAAATGTCTTGATATGATCTATCTGCCTTTCATAGATACTGGATTGCTGAAAGCTAATTCTGCCCTTGATAAGGAGGAAGAAGAGGATGATTTGGACAATTTTCCAGTTCAGCCACTGCCATCTGTCCAGAGGCCGCTCTACAGTGGGCCATTGCCAACTCCTCGGCAAAAGCCATTCCAGTCTGGTTCTACCCCAACACATCTCACTCACCGCTTCATGGTTAATTTCAAGTTTTAAATTGCTTCATTAGCCGATCTTTTAAACAATAAGATTATTAATATTTTAAATAATTTGTAAGAACAGCTCAGAACTGATAGGAGTAAGGCAGCATATAAATTTAAATAATAGTAATAATAACAGTAGTTGTTATAATAATAATGCAGCTTCTAAATAGTCTACATAAGCAGTTTCACTTAGTACAAAACTGAATGGCTATTAACATATGTGTGGGTAGTGTTGGGATCAGCCTAAATTGATAAAGGGCTGCAATTCTCACAAAAAACTTCAAGAGCAAGTTCATTTCATAAGTAACTACTATAACTATATACCGGTAGTAGGTAACTACTATAGCTATTGACTATAAACTTGCTCCTATAAAAACAGGATAAGTATCATCGGTTGGTCCCCTTAACATTACTGACTGCACTTTTTGTGCAATCTTTTCTTTTTAAAGCTTTGAATATTTATAGTAAAGTGAGTTGCAAAAAAAAAACCCTTTCAAAAATAGAAGTAGGTGTCTTTGAATTTCTGACTATGACTAAAGTAATATAGATTTCTTCATAAATAGGAGGGAAAGAGAAATGTATTTTAAGTATATTTAGATAAAGTTAGGATTAGAATCTATTGCTGCTTCTAGAGAGAATGGAAATTTGTTTCAGAAGTTAGGAATTTAGTTTCTCGCTCAGATGTTAATCCTGTGTTTTGCTACTTGCCTATTCTGAGTTTACTTCAATAGCAAATTCGTGTTGCAACTTACCTAAGGTATCTATCTTGTTATATAGTCCTCCACTGATGGTGCAATCATCCCTCATTCCCTCCATCTCAAACTTCACCTGCTGATTAAACACCCAGAGAATATGAATGGGTTGTGTGTTATATGGCGTGTGTGTGTACATACATACATACACCCACACACATACATACATACATACATACATACATACATACATACATACAGTATGTGCATATATACATATGGCAGATCTAAAGTCCACCTTGCAGAACTATTTCTATCTTCTTAACAAGCCTTAACATCCCCCTTATAGGTATGGAACTCTGTGGGTATTATTCGCTGCTATAATGATGAGCAAGACAATGCTATTGATGTTGAATTCCATGATACCGCAATACATCATGCAATGCATTTGCCAAATAATTTGAATCACACAATGGCAGACCTTTCCAGTGAAGCTATTTTATTGGCCTGTGAGAGCACAGAGGAACTAGCAAGGTAAAAAAAAAAAAGACAAAGTACTTAATTGTGAATTGTAGCCAATAAAAGTAACCTTTGTATTCCATGAACTCGCAAGGGAGTGAGAGTGATGAGGATGGGATCAGTGCACTTCAGAGCTGCTGTTCTGTTCTAATTGCTTCAGATTTTCCTTTTAAAAAAAAATCACACGGAGAATGAGGAAAAAGTGAAACTGATAACTGCAGATCTCCAAATTGGAGCTACTTAATATTAATTCAAAAGCATCAGTGTAATCAACAAGCATTTTAGTTTATAATGCTCAAAAATGCAAGGCTAGAGGCGTGTATCTGGACTTCCCTGTATTCATGTTTTATTTACATTCATTTCCCTCTTTCATCTTTAGCAAACTATACTGCATCCATTTCAACGCCTGGGATCCTAACAAGGAATGGACTGTTGATATGCTGCAAAATGAAGACATTGAAGCTGTTTGTTTGGGCCAGGGCTGGGCTGCATGCGCCACCAGTTCTCTTCTGCTTCGTGTGTTCACCATTGGGGGAGTTCAGAAAGAGATTTTCAGTTTACCTGGACCTGTGGTGTCGATGGCAGGACATGGAGAGCAGCTGCTGGTGGTCTTTCATAAAGGTGCTTTCTGTATTCTTTTATTTGTTGTTTAGTTGTTTAAAATGTTGATTATTCAAATCTCTTTCAGGTATCCTTGTAGGATTGGGGAAGGAATGTGGCTGATGGAAGCACAGTGTTTTCCAAGACCAGGAATTTCCAAAAATTTTGACCTTAGAAAAAGTTTAATGTTCAAATGAGCCCTTCCGCATCCTGAGTCTAGGGCAAATTTAAATCAAAATTTGGTCATTCTATATAATTTCCTCTTTAATTTTTTTAAAGACCATGCCGTTATAGCTTTGAATTTATTAAGTCACCCCATTTCCAAATAGAATTGAAGTTTTAATTTTAATCACATGACTAAGCTGTCTTGAAGTATCTAAAGAACTGCATCCGTCACTTTCTGCTACCTTTATCCGAAACTAGAATTTGCCACCTAGTTCTAGTGCTTGTATTTACGAAATCTTGGGCTAGGAAAAAATTTATTTTAAGTAAAATCAGTTGTTAACCAGTTCAGTGCTGTCAAATCTTCCTATAGCAGTAATGTAAAACCAGGAGACTTTATGCTGTGTTGCTGCTTTCCTTCCTTCTGGGTGGAGATATTGAGCACGTAATCATGTACATCAGGGCTGTGAAACTGGTGGCCCGCGTGCCAGATGCATCACATGCAGGACACGCCCACCCCAGCTCCGCGAAGGGAAAAAAGTCACAAAATGTCACGTGACAGCAACGTGACGCCGCGAGTTTGACACTCATGATCTACATGTTAAGTGTCTGCTCTGTCATTCAGCCATGATTCACTCTAGCTTTCTATTGTTTTATCTTTATTTTTTAAAAAAGATGCATCTCACAGTGATTTCTGTAAAAGTAGAATTATTATTATTTATTATTATTATTATTATTATTATTATTATTATTATTATTATTATTATTAGAGTCCTGCGGGAGTTGGGCGGCATATAAATTTTATAAATAATATAAATAATAATAATTATTATTATTATTATTTTCATTTGGACAAATATTTTAGACCTCACTTCATGAATATAATTCCTAAAATAATTTAAGTCCCAAATTATAGTCATATTGACAATGTTTAAAATTACTCAGTGAATAGAAATCCATCACAATCATTCAGTAGCACAAAGAAGAATTTGCATCTGCGCAGCTAAGTCCCTTCCTTTTCTTTGCACTTCCCCACAACTTTTCAGTGTGACTTACTTTGGTTAGAATTAACACTGTACTCTCCCACCCCACTCTTATTTGTAGGCACTGGATTTGAAGGGGATCAGTGTCTTGGAATTCAGCTTCTAGAACTTGGGAAAAAGAAAAGACAAATTTTACATGGTGAATCTCTTCCTCTTTCCAGGAAATCCTATTTAGCATGGGTAGGATTTTCAGCAGAAGGTAAGATGGTTCATTTAAGACATAGTTAAATCCTAATTTATTATTTCATTAGTGAAATAATAGTGAGGGAAGGTGAATGTGATCAAATCCTTTGTATACTTGTAGTCCTCAACCCAGACATCAGGAATGGAAGATATCACATGCTTGGTTGACTAAAAATTATGCATCCGTTATCAATGTTAAAACAATGCTATTAATATCTAAGAAGAAAGGGGGGGGGAAGGAAATGGACGGACTGCACTGAATGTCCATGGATTTTTACTCTGGGTTACCAGAAGAGGGAGTTATTGCCAAAGATAGCTACGAGTCTGTTGATTTTCTTCAAAATGTTTTGTTCTTTTTAATATAAATGATGAGAGATGTAGCATTTAACGTCATGTTCATTCATGAATCTATACAGCTGTTTCAAAGAGAACTGATTGTTGAAACAAAACTATGTGCTTTTCTAATGAATGACTAGGTACTCCTTGTTATGTGGATTCTGAGGGTATTGTACGAATGCTGAACCGAAAGCATGGTAATATTTGGACCCCAGTCTGTAATACAAGGGAGCACTGTAAAGGGAAGTCAGACCATTACTGGATTGTTGGCATTCATGAAAACCCTCAGCAGCTCAGGTACAAAAATAATTTAAAATTGTCCCTGTTGTTCTTTAGAACAGTGCTCAACACAGAAATATTCAAACATCTGTTGAAAGATCATTTTCTCAATCATCCTCTTTTGTCAGCTTCCCACTGCCTTATTTCATTTAAACTAGGGCCTGCCTTCCAGGTTTATTTTTTTTATTAGAAAGAGGCCTGTGGAGGCCTAGCATGCCATATGCACAAAATATTGTGTTCTTCCAATTCCCCTTTCAAGTAACTTTTCTAGGAAATTCATTAAAGCCTCAGAACATGTCAGCCTGGGAAGATGAGTATGAATGAAAGTCATTGTGGCTTTTTTCCCCCTCTCGCTCATCCAAGATAAATGAAGACAGAAAACACATAATTTAAACACAGTTAAAAAACAATGTCTACGAAAGTGTTGCTTTGATTGAAGGCTTGGTTTTAAAAGAATGGCTGATTGGGTTAGATGTTTAGATTGTGAAAACACTTTCCAGCTAATATTTTTAATTGATTGATTGAATAAGAATGATGCATTTACTTTATAATATTTATTTGGCTTCATTCCTTTAATCCCTAATGTAATATATTTCAAAACATAATAGACAATGAAATATAATTAGAATGGCAGTAGTAGACTTGTGGATATAAGAAATGGAATTTGAAACACTGTAACCGCATTTATGCTCAAGCTTCTAGTCCCGTGATGGCGAACCTATGACACGCGTGCCAGAGGTGGCACGCGGAGCCATATCTGCCGGCACGTGAGCCATTAGCTCCAGCGTGCATGCACGCGCTGGCCAGCTGATTTTCGGCCTTCTGGAGGGCCGGGGGAGGCCGTTTTTGCCCTCCCCAGGCTTCAGGAAAGCCTCTGGAGACTGGGGAGGGTGAAAAACAGGCCCAATGGGCCTACCGGATGAACTTCCGGTAGGCCCGTTGGGCCCGTTTTTCACCCTCCCCAGGCTCCAGAGGCTTTCCTGGAGCCTGGGGAGGGCGATAACAGCCTCCCCCAGCCCCCCGTAGGAAATACCAAGCTCAGCTTGGAGGCCAGCAGTGCGGCGCGCATGGGGGAGCGTGGGGGGGGTATGTGCACGCATGCGCATGGGGGCGCTTTGCATTATGGGTGCCGGCACACGCACGCGCTATCGCACGCGCTTGCTCGCATTTTTGGCACCCAACAACAAAAAGGTTAGCCATCACTGTTCTAGTCTCATTTGATGCACTTCAGAGAATTTGGCATCTTGATAAAGCAAAGTTTTTATCTTGGCTCAGCCTTGCAAAGAAGCTGATTTAAGTTAGTCACTGGTTTGCCTAAAATGGCAGCATATTTAAGATGACTGTGACATTATGCCCTCTGTGTGAGGAATCTTTTTGTGTCTTTCACTTTACTAAAAGCTCTGCTAAGTCATTATAAAACATGGCTTCTTATATTAAATGAATTAAAGTGACAAAGGAATAATTCTGCTATTTTTAGAGAAATTCATTTAGATGCTAAATAAAGTATTTGGATATTCAAAGCTTAGAGAAAACTCCAGGTTTTTCCCCCCTAAAATGTGTTAATTTTTAGCCTGATATTTTTTTTAAAATGAGAAAAATGCAAACTTCCTCCTCTTGACATGTATACTACTGAATGTGTAAACAACTTGTTTATGCTATGGTGAGTCTGGGAAGGAGAAAAGGATTGCATTTGATTCTGTATTTTTCTTGAACAGATGCATTCTTTGTAAAGGAGCTCGTTTTCCAGCTACGCTTCCCCGTCCTGCGGTAACAGTGCTTCCATTTAAACTCCCTTTTTGTCAAACTGCAACAGATAAAGGTCAAATGGAGGTGGGTAATCAGAATTTATAATTTAGTTTTTAGATCCATTCTGAAAAACTTAATAAGGGATTGCAAGTTCTGCCCTGCTCTAAAAGGTCCGTTTTGCTTGCTTTTCACTTTGTCCTTATTGCAAGGAAATGGCATATATGATATCTCTAGTAATTTTATCTTACATTCCCATTAAGTATGTACTAAATATCATGCATGCAGATAATCTCCATAAAATGGTCGTCACCTATTAAATTAAGATCATTTGTACAATTTAGCAATAGCAATAGCACTTAGACTTATATACCGCTTTACAGTGCTTTACAGCACTCTCTAAGCGGTTCACAGAGTCAGCATATTGCCCCCAACAATCTGGGTCCTCATTTTACCCACCTCGGAAGGATGGAAGGCTGAGTCAACCTTGAGCCGGTGAGATTTGAACCGCTGAACTGCTGAACAGTCAGCTGAAGTAGCCTGCAGTACTGCACTCTAACCACTGCGCCACCTCAATTTAGTTGCAGTTCCATATAATACAGGTAGTCCTTGACTCACAACAGTTCATTTAGTGACTGTTTGAAGTTAAATAGCACTAAAAAAGTGACTCATGACCATTTTTCATATTTATGACCATTGTAGCATCCCCATGGTCGCATGATTTACATTCAGATGCTTGACCGCCGACTCACATGACGGTTGCAGTGTCCCAGAGTCATGTGATCCCCTTTGCAACCTTCGGACAAGCAAAGTCAATGGGGAAACCAGATTCAGTTAACAGCCATGTTACTAATTTAATAACTTCAGTGATTCACTTAACAAATGTGGCAAGAAAAGTCGTAAAACGGGGCAAAACTCACTTAACAAATTTCTTATTTAACAACATAAATTTTGGGCTCAATTGTGATCGTAAATTGAGGACTACCACACACACACACACACACACCATATAGAAACAGTAGCCCTACTTGCATATGTATGTCTCCGCTTTAGGAAGATAGTATGCATTCTGTGGTATTATTTATAGAAAATGTATAGTGTACATTATGTATTAATTTCTCAGGTGTTCCCCCCTCCCCATAAAGCAAGCTAGCAAGTTTCTAAACGTTAAAATTGCAAAGTTACAGTTGGAAGCGTATGGATGCCACCTGCTGAAATCTTGAAAGCAAGAGGAGGTGAAAATGAATAATCTCTCAAATAGTTAAAAGCAAACCTTTTGAAGCTATGTATCTAACTGTATCCATCATTGAAAGGTTGCTTTGCTCTACATTATTTTGATTTTATAAAGTTTCCTTTACATTTTCAAATTAATTCAAATTCCAGTTAATGTGGTCTATTTTGTTTGCCTATTTCTACTCCTTTGGAATTTATTTTTTTTAATAGTTTTTATTGAGTTTATATACATCTAAAAACAACACAATAGATTAAACAAATAAATAAAACAAATTCAAATAAAATAAAACACAATATAATCAAACATAACAAAACAATACTGTCTATACTGACAGTTATTCTAAACTTATCTTACGGTGCTAATATCGAAAGTATATGTTAAACTTATATGCTTTATATATTACACAAATAATATTCATATTGCTGTAGTTTCTCTTCAATATTATACTTCATATTTGCTCATCCGACTTATTAATAACCTTATGATTCTTGATGAATGTATCTTGTCTTTTTTGGGGGGTCACTATATATAGTTTTCTTTCTATTCCCTCTTTTCTAACCATTCGTAAAATATGTTCCAAACTTCGTAGAATTTCGAGTCCTCCTTCTCGTTCAGCTCCAGAGTCATTTTGTCAAGCTCTGCACACTCAAAAATTTTCTTAATTACAATACTTTCAATTGGTACCTCCTTTTGCTTCCAATGTTGTGCAAGACAGATCCTTGCTGCAGTTAGAATATGTTGTATAATATGATAATATTTTTTCTCCATTTTTTTTGGTCAATAATTCCTAGTAAAAAAATTTCTGGTTTCAAATCTAGTTTTTGTTTAGTAATTTCAGTTAGCCAGGTCCAAATCTTACACCAAAATTTCTTTATATGAACCACATGTGGTAATATGATCCGTTTTTACGGTCGCACTTCCAGCAATTGGGGGGTTATTTGGATACATTTTGGCCAATCTCGCCGGGGGAAGATGCCATCTATAATACATTTTATATATGTTTTCTTTATACGTAATTGATTTTGTCAATTTATAATTTCCCCCCCAAATTTTGTCCCATTGTTCCAAATTGATATTGTATCCAAAATTCCTAGCTCAGCTAATCATATTTCCCTTTACTATCTCTTCTTCCATTTTATAATTTAGTAAGCATTTGTATAATTTAGTAATTAATCAGAATTTTAATTATCACAATTTCAGAGTAATTTATAAACTTGTCCTTGTTCAGTGCTAAATTTTATATTTTATATCTTACAGCCATGATAAAATGGTTGTTATGAACTATGTTTTTCTTTTCTTTCTGTGCATGTCATAGGAGCAATTCTGGCGCTCAATCTTGTTCCACAACTATTCAGAGTATTTATCCCAAAATGGATATGAATATGATGAAAGTGTGAAAGGCCAGGCAGTCCAAGAGCAGCAGAATCTCCTGATGAAAATGTTTGCAGTAAGTGGGTAAAGTTATAAATCTATCTTCTTCGATCTAATGCCTTTCAGATGTACTAGATATCAGCTTCTATTAAGCCTGAGCCCACCAAGCTGATACAGGAGTTAAAGTGAAACATTAGAAGGGCACCACATTGGAGACGATTATTTCAAATTTACCCGAGTAAAATTTCTTAAGACAGTTGACTATTATATTGCTTAAATAAAAAATCCTATTTTTTTTTCTTTGTAATTTTTTAAATTGTCCGTTCCACACTATCATTTATTCTATGTGACTAGTTGTTGTATTTTATTAACTCTGAAATGGACAAGGAATGTTTAAAGCACAAAACTAGGCAAAATGTAACTTGTTAATGTACAAACTGTAATGTTCAGTATAAGTTAGATAATCATCGTCCCAAAGGTGCTTTTTCAAGAGACAACTGGACTTTCTTGTCCAGTTGCCTCTTGAAAAAGCACCTTAGGGACACCATGACCTGGATGACTGAGAATCTCCATAGACATTTAGATAGTCATCCTGGACAATAAGTAGACATTTGCCAGTCAACAGAAAAAAATATTGCAAGTGCAAATTGAAATAACATCAAAAAGATGAAATGTGCATCTTTTTGTGAGTTTTGTGTCATGGTCCTAATTTGACTGAGGACAGAGCTGCTGTAAGAGAGCACTGGCATAAAGCTGGCAGCAAGGCACAGATAAAGAGAGGATCTAAGACAGAAGAAACTTGAACTAGAGCAGATGAATGTGCCTAAGCATTTGTGTCAGGAGTAGCAAGAGCTTTGGGAACCAAAGGCCAGATCCAGAGATAAAGGAAAACCAGGCTCAGGAAATGAGTCGCCTTGACCAGCAATTTATGTTCAAAGCTCAGGCTCTTAGTGCCAACCTAGAAATTAAATTAAATTAATTGTGTGACTATCCTACCATGTTTTATAAATAGGCTCAGGAAGCCCGAGTATTCTTGTAACTATGGGGTGAAGACAGAATTTAACACTTATCTGTACTTGCCAGGATCCTAATAAAAATGGCTTATCCTGGCCAAACCCATTTGTTTTTCAAGATAAGCCTGTTTCAACTTCCTTGAAATATAAAAGAGAGACCATTTTTGGAGAGGAACCTGTGAAAGAGAAAGACCCTTAAGAGAACTTTCCTTAGCCCATATTTCTATTTACTCAGGCTTAGTAGTGGCTTTTATGTGCTGTGCAGGTTAATTATTAGACAGGTGAAGAGTTTAGTCCTTACCCACACTATATTATAGCTAACTGGAAACAAGGCTCATCATGAAATAGATGTTTGAAAAGCAGAAAGAGACATGGATCTCTTGATCTCACTATTTTTTAAATTCAAAAAACTACTATACAATATGGATGTTCTCTGTCTCTTAAATATAGTTTTTCTTCAGTGGACGTTTCACATGCAGTTTTCCTGAGGTTGCTCACTTTAACTGTTACATCATAATTGGAGTTATTTTCACAACTACGAAATGGCTTTATAAGAAAATAGCTGGGACTCATTCTGTTCTGTCATGGATGTATTAGGATTCCTTGAATTTCTGTCTAGTAAAGAATGAACGAGAACTGAATGTTTTATTCTCTTAGAGAACAAACATTTTTTATCCTCTCCCCCCCCCCCTAAACATTATTCTTTGAGATAACAAAAATTTTTTACTCTCCTCCCCCCCCCCCCTAAACAAATATTTCTCTGATAAATGTTAAAACTTTTTTTCCTCCTTGCTTTAAAAATAGTTATCTTGCACACTGGAACGTGAATTTCGCTGTATGGAGCTTGCTGAACTCATGACACAAAATGCCACGAGCTTAGCTATCAAATATGCCTCTCGCTCGCGGAGGCTAATTCTTGCCCAGAAACTCAGTGAACTTGCCGCTGAGAACGTCTCAGAGCTGGCATCTGCTGAAGAATATGCTGAGCAAGAAGAGGAAGAAGAGAAGCAGCAGCCGGATTTTAGAAACCACCTGAATGCTGGGTAAAAGTGAACTCTGAAAGGGACAAAAACATATAGCAAATTGTTATAATTTTGTTTGTGTTTGAAGTTAGGCAGGTGCTTTCTAAGTCACTGTGGAGAAAAATGTTTCAGTTGCCTCATCAGGTCAGATTAACTCTACAAAGGCTCTCAATTGCAGATAGTGCTCGACTTACAACCATTCATTTAGTGACCGTAGTTACAACAGTGCTGAAAAAAGTGACTTACAACTAGTTGGTCCTCGCACTTAGCATCCCCATGGTCATGTGATCAAAATTTGGGAACTTGGCAACAGGCATGTATTTACAACGGTTGCAGAATCCCAGGGTCACATGGTCACCATCTGAAACCTTCCCAGCGAGCTTCCAAGAAGCAAAATCAGTGGGGGAAGCAGCATTTGCCTAACAGCTGCCTGATTCACTTAGCAATCGCAATGATTTTCTTAACAACTGTGGCAAGAAAGGTCATAAAATTGGGTGGAACTCTCTTAACAACCACCATGCTTAGCAACAGAAAGCCTCATTCCAATTGTCGTAAGTCGAGAACTACCTGTATAATATCGAAAACACAAGACCTGGATTCAGTAGTGTACTTTCAACCCAAGACAGTGCAGGGGTGGGGAAAGATGGCTCTTTTATGACTTGTGGACTTCAACTCCCAGAATTCCTGAGCCAATCATGCTAGCTCAGGAATTCTGGGAGTTGAAGTCCACAAGTCATAAAAGAGCCATCTTTCCCCACCCTTGCCCTAGTGCAACTGCAACTGCGCTGGTGACAGGATGGGGAAAATCAGCAATCCAGCCCTTTGAAAGGCCTGTAGGCAAATGGAAAGAGGAAACTTTGTAAGCAGAATGGAAGAAAGGGACAGATGAAATTAAGAAAGGAGAAAGGCTCTGGACAAACCCACTGGTGGCTATTGCCACTGAAGGAAACAAAGTACAGTAGCCTGTAATGACGTGAATCTTCTGGGCAGTAGCACAGATGATCACATTTTCAGTTTTCAGAAAAGTAAAAAAGTACTATTATTTTAATGGAAATGACTTAGTAATTGATTCCATGAGGACCAGGATAGTCTGTATAATGGAAACGAAAGGAGTTATTTTATCATTCTTGTTAAACCTGGCTTTTCTTGTAGGGGATGCGTGGCAGTTGCCCTTTTCTTGATAGTTTAAGCAAAGGAATAGAAGTCATTGGCTGACTTGGTTTCTCTCTATGCAGGTACAGTAACAGCCCCACAGAATGGAGTCGTGCTCGAGAAGGAAACATTCAACACCAGCAAAATAAGGAGACCCACGAAGAGGATGAGGAGAAAGTGAATACCCTTCATGAGGCAAAATCTAGTAAGCTCAGCAAGCATCCATGAATATTAAAGCAGAAGGCTACATGGTTATGAATTTGGACTCTGAAGACTGGGTAGTCCTTTCAGAGAAGGATCACCCCATGGAACAGAAATGGGCAATTTGTGAGGAGTTTGGAGCTCCTCAGGCTTCCAAGCTAAAGGAGGGCCCCTTAGGAAGCACAGTGATGACATTAGAAGAGGACAGTGAAAATTTTTATGTTATGGGGAGTAGAGAAGCCCCCACATGGAAGGCTGAATCAAGATACAATAAATGCAGACATGAAAAATGCCCAGTTAGACCTGGATGCTGTGTTTGATCACACAAGATTGTGCTTGTTGATCCAAAAAGCAGACTGCACCTGCGGAAAAAATGCTAGGAGGAGGAGGAGTGGGTAAAAGAGAGTATGAGAAGTTCAAAAGTGCTAGTGCATTTGTAGCCCTATTGTACATCCTTTCTGTTTCAATATTTATCACATATAGTCATACTCAATTAAACTGGGAAATGTTTTAAATATTTCCACTGGACTATTAATGTTTCCTCTACTTTAATTCTTCTGAAGGCTCTCCCACGCTGCATGGAAATGCATCTGCTTCGAAGTCTGGTAAGTCAAATAGAATTTATTTTAGGCAAGGAAAAACCCCTTAATTGTTAAACATTTTGTCCAAATATTAGATTTCAGCTATGCAACCATACTCCCACACAATTTGTTAAATGATTTTCTTCTCATGAACATCTTTTAAGCTGATGAAATAAATTGGAAACATTTATACATCGTTCAAATTTTTCTTCAATAGTTCCTCCATTGAAATCTTGCTGCCTGATTAATAGAGAGCTCTGTTACTTCCAATGTTGCTGTTGTATAGTTTACCGTTGGACTATGATGCATCGGTTCAGTTTCACAAATCAAGGGCTACATTCTCCCAAGAACTTTTTATCCAGAACACTTTTTATCATGCAAAAGAATGCTAGTTTGGTGGCTTTTAGCATAATCTTGTGCCACTCATTAGAACCAAGTTTCTCCTTGCAACATTGTAATAAGGTTATGTAAATTGCTGAGAGACCATAGTATTTAGTGATACAAAAAGTAAAGTAAATTGTACAAATATTGCAAATCAGCAGATGTATAAAAAGGAAAAAGTCAGAAACTTAATAGTTCTTTTTAAAAAAGTTCTTTGTTCATTTTTTCCTTTTATTGTGTGTTGTGGGTATCACATATTCATATTCTCTCTCTCTCTCTCTCTCTCTCTCTCTCTCTCTCTCTCTCTCTCTCACACACACACACAC
>QLTV01004082.1:998985-1025293 GCA_003457575.1 Thermophis baileyi | reverse complement strand
ACACACACACACACACACACACACACACACACACACACACACACCAGGACAACAGAGATCTTGATATTAAGTAATTCAGGTTAAGACCAAAACCTTTATAGGTAGTCCTCGACTTACGACCATAATTGAGCCCACCATTTCCATTGCTAAGCAAGGCAGTTATTAACTGAATTGCACCTCATTTTACCACCTTTTTGCCACAGTTGTTAAGCAAATCATTACAGTTGTTAAGTGAATCACATGGTCGTTAAGCAACTCTGGCTTTCCCCACTGACTTTGCTTGTCAGAAGCCAGCTGGGAAGGTTGCAAGTGGTGATCACATGACCCTGGGACACTGCAGCTGTGTTGGTTGCAAAGCACTCAAATTTTGATCATGTGACCATGGGGATGCTGCAATAGTCATCGATGTGAAAAACAGTCATAAGTCATTTTTTTCAGTGCCATAACTTCGAATGAATGGTTGTAAATCGAGCACTACCACTAACAAATACCTTAATGCAAGTCACAGTGTGTTCATTTTTTTATTTTTTCCTTTCCAATATTATATTTAAATGAAAAAGCCAAATAATTCTAATGCCCATAACATAGCTTAAATTTTAGCTTATATTTATATAATAACTACTTTTTCCCTTTAATTTCCAATTTTCACGTTATCTAATTAATAGAATGTAAAAAAATTGTAATTATATCAAATTTGATATGAAATAACGTATCAAGATTTACAACACAAAAAGGTGGGGGAAATAAAATAAAATAAACAATCATAAAGCATAAATGTTAATGCCTGGGCATAACTCAGACATCCTCCGTATGCGGATATGATATCAACTCAGTTGGGAACATCCATGGACTCCAACTCACTACCATTCAAAAGGAAGCACTTTGATTAGATGGGAACCCTGGGAAGGACTTGAGCACCACGGTCTACCGGAGAAGCAGCAATTGTGAAGGGAGACAGTAGAACCGATGCTAGATTTTATCTGGAAATATCTTTTCTTAAGCTGAAATTGTCAGAATGCTAAATTAACATCTAGAGATAAGTTTCTGTTCATGTCTTAAAGATTAGAGGCAGGGCTATATGAACAGTCCTGCTTAATTCTTGTAAATAAAAATTGTTCAGTATAATTTCTTAATACACAGGCAGTATATTAAGTGTTTGGTAAATTGGCACTGATATTCTTTTTCTCTTGTTTCCCCCACCCTTTTTTTTGTTTTGTTTTTTTGTTAATGAAAGCTGTCACTGCATCTAGCAACTCAATACGAGTAAATCCTTTTAAGGTGAGAACTGATGGCTTTAATTTACTTTACTTTTAAGTAAGATATTGTTGAGATCCTGCAGGGGAAAAATGTGTTCTTAAATCTCTTGCTGCTGTAGGTATCCAGTAGCCAAAAAGATGCATTTGTTCACTCGCCCAATATTCTGGATAACTTGACAAGGCAGCCTAAGAAAAATCCCACAATGAATGGTCAAGGAGTTCCAAACAAGAAGAGTCCAATCATCAAACCGTTGATTCCCAAGCCCAAGTCAAAGCAGGTGATGGATTGGACCTTTATCTTGTTTTGTGGAAACAGAGCTTGGCAAAGTTATTGTTATCGGGTGTAGCAAGTCTTAGGAATGTAATGAAAGCAGAAGGACTATCCAAAGACTGATTGGCAGGAAAAAAGATGGGAAAAGGTGGGGCAGGATACTGGTATCAAATGGATTTCTCTTTTTTTTGTTTCCCTATCAAGTTTGAAAATAGATGGTAGTAGTATTAATTAAGTAGTAAAAGGAAATTTCCTCTTGATGGCCACTCAGGAAATGTTTCTTTCCCTGTCATGCAGTGGCTGAATAAGAAAGGTAGGCAAAGAAGTGAAATAGACGGTTTGTATAGTACAGTTGGAAGTGGCCCAGACATGATGTTTAATAATTTTAACTTTGTTTAGAGCACATAAAAGAATATTATTGATATACTGTATATTACATACTCGGATTACTCTAAGTATATACAAATACTCTTAATAGCATACATTTTTTGCTTTTCAATTACTGCTTATATACTGTTTATATTTACTAGAGCCAGTTTGGTTTTAATGGGGCACCAGGCTAGAAAGTGATAGACTGTGAATTCTAGTCCCACCTTAGTCATGAAAGCCAGCTGGGTGACTTTGGGCCAGTCATTCTCTCTCAGCCCGATCCACCTCACAGGGTTGTTGTTGTGGGGACAATAGGAAGAGGAAGGTGTGTTGAATGTGTTTGCCACCTTGAGTTATATGTAAAATTAATAAAGGTAGGATACAAACAAATAAAACTACAACATTTCTCATCTGAAAGCTATTCAGAAATAAACCTCATGTACTTTTTTTTTCTAGTCCTAGAGATTTTATAGAAGCTGCACTCTAAACAGTCAGCAATCAAGAAAATGGGTGGACCCAGAGCAAAAATTACATTTGCTTTATTTTAAATTAAATTGGAATACAGTTAACATGGTCACTTTCCATTTAAATCATAGTTTGCTACACTGCTTAAATCTTTATGTATTTCTTTATCTCACTATCTCCTTCCATTGTAATTAATATTACTGCTTCCAAAACTATTGAGTAAAGAATTACTGCAAAAATATTTTCCCTTAGGAGTTAAATGGATGCTTACCAAAATTAGAGCTTTTTGCTCTGAGAAACTTAAGAGTATGAAATGCGATATATAAAGCAGCCATTTACGATGAATTACTGAAGTATATATATTTCATTGCTCAGCCTGCAGCAACTGCATTTTTCCAACCCCGAGCACTTACTACTGAAAAGAAAGTCAGAGAAGATAGAGAGGACAAAAATGACACTGTACCATCTGAACTTCAAACTGTGACTGAGAACAAAGATAATAAAAGGTCAGTGTGCCAAAGAGTCTCACGTTGCTATTGTGAGATGACTGCCTTTTGGGAATAAAAATGTTCACAGGTAGCATAAAGGTTTTATTTCAATATCTTTTTCTCATCTGTACTGTATTTAGGCCAAAGACTGGGTTCCAGATGTGGCTAGAAGAGAACAGAAGCAGTATTTTATCTGATAATCCTCATTTTGAAGAAACAGAAATAATAAAAGAAGGCATGGTTCGATACAGAGGTCTATCTGCTGAGGAAAGGATGGTAATGGAATCTTCTTTTGGAGGATTATGCCTTTGCTTACCATGTAAAAATGTACAGGGAGTCCTCAACTTACAACCATTCATTTAACAACTGTTCAAAGTTGCAACGCCACTGGTCTGCTCCTCACACTTAACAACTGTTGTAGCATCCCCACAGAGAACGTGATCAGAATTCGGGCGTTGGCAACTAGCATGTATTTATGACAGTGGCAGGATCCCGGGGTCACACGATTGCTCTTTGCGCTTTCCCAGCCAGCTTCCAACAAGCAAAGTCAATGAGGAAGTCAGATTCATTTAATGACTGCATGCTTCATTTGAAAATTGCAATTATTTGCTAAACAATTGTGGCAAAAAAAAAAAAATCGTAAAACCAGGCACAACTTATTAATTGCCTTGCTTATCAACAGAAATTCTGGTCCCTATTGTGATTGTAAGTTGAAGACTGCATGAATTCTTTTTTTTTTTTCCACTTTTCTTGAAGTCACACAATTTTACAAGTAAAAAGCAGGAAGTAGAATGTAGTCTGTGTGTGTTGGTTTTTTTTTTTTTTTTTTTTTTTTTTTTTTTTTTTTTTTTTTTTTTTTTTTTTTTTTTTTTTTTTTGCAGAGATAATGTGTGGAGTTCCTCCTCTGGATGCATGTTTGACTAATAATCCATTTCGTACATTATCTTGCCTCTTCTCCAAGAAGTTTTTTCTTCTTGCCCATTGCAACAATGCAATGATCCTATGTAGAAATTCAGTAAAGAGAGTGATTGGCCAAAATAATTCATTGAGATTTATGGCTGAATGAAGATTGAACCTGATTATCTCTACTACTACTTCAGTACTAACTTTGAAACCACACTCAGCTGAAGTACCTGGAACATGTTGCAGTGAAAATATACAAGGCCATCTCATGCCACTGCTTTAGTGCCAGATCATTCAGCCACCTGGTCTTATTCTTTCTATACCTGATTTCTGGAAAATTAAGAATAACTTTGTCACGCTTGTAAAGGTTCAAAATTGACAAATTCCAGTATAGTTCCATTGCTAATGTCTTCAAAATTATTATTTGTTGTTCAGTCACTAAGTCATGTCTGACTGACTTTTTGCGATCCTATGGACCGTAGCACGCCAGGCTGTCCTATCTTCCACTAGCCTTCTGATACTGTCCATGGGGTTTTCTTGGCAATAGGTTGCCATTTCCTTCTCCAGTGAACCACATTTTGACAGATGTCTCCGCTATGACTTGTCCATCTTAGGTGGCCCAGTGCATGGCTTAGCTCATAGCTTCTTTGAGCTGCACAAGCCCCTTTGCCACAACAAGGCAGTGATCCATGAAGGACCTTCAAAATTATAGTCTCCACTATGCACATACATAGGAGCTTAATATTTATGGGAAAGTCACATTAATTAATGACAATATTATAATTTAATAGCAGTCGTAGAAGTTTTACTGTTCTGTTTTTGTTTCCATTAACGTAAGGCTTGGACGGAGAAAGCCAAAGGTAGAGAAACCAGTGATCCATCTGAAGGGAAAAAGCGAAAGCGCCCAGAGGATGTTAACAGTAAAGAACAAGAAGGCCAAGAACAAAACTCAGAAGAGGATGTGGGCTCTGCTAAAAAATCCAAAGCATTTAACCAGTCTACCTTCGCTAAACTCTCAACATTTGCATATAAGCGGAGTTAAAAGAAATATTTTACTTGTCGACATTAGCCTGTAGTATTAAAACTTTTCCAACAGATGGATGAAGACTGTTCCCCTAAGGAAATGTGCTTTTGTTTTGAACATTCAAGAAAAGGAAGTTTGTGGAAACATGGCTGTGAAGATATGCAGAATACATGGATTTAGGAATGGAGGTTCATATTCTGGAGCAAGGTGACCTATTCTGAAGCTCTGTGAAACGTTCTGTTCCTGTGCAAGCACATCCTTGATGGCTGTATGGCTGAAGTTATAGCTTATCTACATTGAGTAGGATAGTTAGTAACCTAATTTGCATTTATAGATCTCAAGGTGTTACCGTTGTAACTGTAGAATGGGTTCTAACTAATGTATGTTTGTGACCTAAAGCCAAGTATTCTCTAAATTGCTCCTTCAGATACCACATGTGGGTAGCAGAATGGAGCATGTAGAGGAGGAGACATGCGACTCAGGAGATGAACTGTGTGCTAACTTGATACCAAGTTCCAGTTTCTTTTCTCCATTTCCTCCATGCCCAGCATATAACAAGGATTGTTATTTTTTCTGCCTCGTTGTCCTTAATATTGGAGCCAGCTGATTATTTCCTTGCCATTTAAGTTAAACCCTCCAATGGTTTGTGTCATTCAACTTCCATTCTGGAAAAATCCATAAAGAATGGATTTTAGTTACCTTGGTTCAGACTCCTGCCAGACTGATATCTGCCATATAATTCATATTTCACTCCCAGGCAGCATTGTATTCTAGAAGTTAAATCAATGCCCAGTTTGGGGGAGGATCCTAGTCCCTGGGCATTAAAAGGTATCCTTTAGTTCTGTGTAGTAAGCCGAAAAATCCCAGGCTCAGACTATTATGCCATTGTTCTCCACATCTTAAAATGTTTTATTTTTATGTTACTGGTGATTTTAAATAAAGCAAGAACCTTTTTTATTTTGGCTGTTGAACACTTTATTTCCATTTTCAACATCTTTCACCGGTAGTCCTCATTTAGTGACTAGAATTGAAACGGGCAACTCCACTGCTAAGTGTTGTGGGGAGAAAATCACTTTCCAGTAAGTGCAGTGGCTGCAATGGACTTAGAATATCACTTTCCATTTTATTGTTAGGTAGGTCAGCGTAGTCATTAAGAAAAACATCACACGATGACAAGTTATGATTTTATGATTATTATTATTATTATTATTTATTAAATTTGTATGCCACCCAACTCCCAAGGGACTCTGGGCGGCTCACAACAATATAAAAAACTATTAAAAGAAAACATAATAAAAACAGTTAAAAACTCATACACACCGTTTCATGGCCGGATCTCGCCAATTACAGATTTTACTTCTATATTCTTCATTAACTCTGCTTGTCACAAGCCAGTTGGAAAGAACAAAAATGGCAGTCACATGACTGTGGGTCACTGTGCCAGTTGTAAATGTGTGCCAATTGTGATGTGTCCGAGTGGCAACCATGCAACAGGGATACTCTTAACACTCATAAATGTGAGGGATTGGTAGCAATTTTTGTTTATACTGTTCCAACTTTAAATGATCACTAAACAAGTTGATAAACAAGGACTACTAAAACTTGGAAATCCCCAAATTCCTCCAAAATCTTTTAAACCAGCCATATAATTGTCTTTACTTCTAGCCACCTGAGAATGCTGAGAATACATTGATAATGCCAGTTGTTCCCTCCACCTGACCCAAAGAATAGTGTAAAAATACAGTTCAGTGAGTGGGCTGAGGCAAGATTTCAGTACTTACTACTTACACACACAGCAACCCTCATACTAGGCAAGTTTAAAAAAGGAAATATGAATAGATATAGAAACCGACTAGAAGGGTTAACATGGGGTTTAATGACAAGTTTGTGAGTCTGTCAGAGTTGCTTAAGATTTGGGCCATCTAAATCTGTTAAATAAGTAAGATTGTGAAATCTACAAGTTCAAGCAACAGAAGGCAGAGTGAGGCAAGTAAGTTTATCAATGGGGAAAAGCCTGTGGAGTAAAACATCCATTTTGCAATTTCAGCTATGCTAGAACTGACTGGGAAAAACATCAGATAGGCTGCACAGAGTGGAAAACATGGGAATTCAGCAGTCAGTGTGCTCGATAGAGTGAAAATGTCACACGTGAATGTGCTCTTGCAATGCTCTCAGAGCAATAGTTCCATGTGAACCACAATTATGGCACAGGGTTTTTGTTTATTTTCTTCTTTTCTTCTTTTATTTATTGGTTATATGGTTGTTGTAAACTTCCCAGAGTTACTTAAGATTAGGCGGGCATATAAATCTTAAATAAATAAAGCTAAAGGGGAAGACTTGAATTTAACAAAATAGAAATACAGAGCAAATAGCCTGCAGTAAAAGAGTTCAGCAACATATCTTCATGTATGAGAAAAGCATTTTTGGATTTTTCAAGCAGGAACTGGAAAGATTCCCTTAAAGCAGTGGTTCTCAACCATTTTAATGCTGCGACCCCCGCCGCCGCGACCCCCTCCCCGCCCCCTCCCCGCACGCGATGAGGTGACAAAGGGGGCGTGGCACCAGGGGTGAAATGCTCCCAGTTCGGCTATGCCTGCGGGTCGCCGGACAGCCGGTAGCCACGGAAGCGGGAGACTTTGCCCACCCACGGACGCCGCCATTTGAATTCTTTTACCCTCTGCGCATGCGCAAAGCGTTCTGCGCATGCGCAGAGGGTAAAAGAACTCAAATGGCGGTGTCCGGGCGGGTGGGCGAAGTCTCCCGCTTCCGTGGCTACCGGCTGTCCGGCGACCCGCAGGCACGGCCGAACTGAGAGCATTTTCAAGATGGCGGGCTAGCGCGCACGGCAACCCTTGTGAAAAGGTTGTTCGACCCCCAAAGGGGTCGCGACCCACAGGTTGAGAACCGCTGCCTTAAAGTATTGGACAGCCACAGCAAAGTCACGGTGGAGCACATGTATTAATCAGTGCTTCAACTCAACAGAAGGCAAGTTTTCAACTGACACACAAACCGCAACCAATACAGCTTTATAAATTCCTTTTAAGAAGCAGTTTGGGAATATTCTGTTTATTCTTTTTTGCATCATTAAAACAGGAGATGGGCAAAAGAATAATGAGTAGTATACATGTAAAAAGATTTATTTATTATTATATTATCCTGCCTTCTGTTACTTTATAAGTAACTCAAGGTCATGAATATATATAATTCTCCTTCCTCTTTTTCCCCACAACAACTCTGTAAGGTGGCTTGGGCTGAGAAGAGAGTGACTGGCCCAAAGTCACCCAACCAGCTTTTATGTCTGAGGGAGGACTAGAACTCACAATTTCCTGGTGATTGGCCCAATATCACCCAGCCAGTTTTCGTGCCTAAGGAGGAACTAGAATTGGCAGTCTGCTGGTTTCTAGGCCAACACCTTAACCACTACACCACACTGGTGTAGGATATTACCTTTAGCACAAATAAGTGGGGATATGGATTTCTGCCTGAGCCTTAACTGGTAGTTCTGCCAACCTAGATAGGCTTTAAATGTACAATGGAAATCAAAACCTCTTTTTCTTCCTGAGTTAGCACCTTAGTCTAGTATTTTTTAATGCTGAAAGGCTCCTATCTTGTGGAACATCAGTTTTACCTAATCAATAATATCTAACAGCAATTTTTGCTGGATTGAAGTAATCTAGGCATTTGTTATAAACAGTGTATTGAAGTATAAATCACTTCATCAATACCAAAATAATATGTCCAAATATAAACAAATAAGGAAATGCATGAACACAGCTGCGTTGATCCATAAATTGAAAAGCAGGCCTTTCTTTTTTTATATTTTCTTTTTTTCTTTATTCAGAGGAATTTTCAGAAGATGGTTGTTTTAAAAAAGCAGGAGTCCTTTGACAGTTTAGCGAAACTGAATAGGCTCTACACCAGAAATGTTAAATTCCAATTTCACCTGTACTGTAAATGACTTGCTTAAGGCCACTGTTGTGCCTGCTGCAAATTCTCAGTATAAAATATCTCACCTTATTGTGGTAATATAAAGGTTACTGGGATGATTACAGATGAATACTTTCTGTTAAAGTGATATACAAGTATAAACATTTTTGTAGTCAACTGAAATATTCAGTTGGGAGTGGAATTCTGGTCTTACTTTTGGGAGTGGAATTCTGGTCTTAATTAAAACGATATCAATATTCATGATCCTATTTTTTTTGCATCTGTTGGTATACAAGCATTATTTTTTCCAGATGAATCCAAGGAGAAGGGAGTTCCATAGGACAGGGGCTACCACAGAAAAGGCATCCTTCCTAGCAGTAGTGGGTTCTAAAACCCTTTACTACCGGTTCGTGCGCTCGCGTACGCACACAACGCTTCTGTGCATGCGCAGAAGCGTCCCAGGCAGGTGAGCAGAGCCTCCCGCCGCCGCCACTACGGGTTCTAAAAACCGGGCACAACCGGGAGCAACCAGGGGTGGGTTCTAACTTACCTCGCCGCCGGTTCGCTTCCTCCCGCGCCGTGTGGTTGCGCCGTGTGGGCACGCGTGCGTGCATGTGCAGTGCCAAAAATTCAATTTTTTTTTAAAGCCAAAAACAAGATGGCGGCGCATGCGCAGTGCTGGCAACTTGGCTTCTGTGCATGCGCTGAAGAAAAAATAAATTTAAAAAAATTCCAAAAAAAAGATGTCAGCGTCCACAGACCGGCACCGACCGAACCGGCTCCGTGATGTCACCAGCGGGTTGCTACCAGTTCGGGCAAACCAGTCCGAACCGGGAGGAACCCACCTCTGGGAGTAACCCACCACTGCTTCCTAGGCCCTGTAAGATGGCAGCATTTAAGGGAAAGGACTTAAGAATATCTGTCAGGGATACTTTAATTTGGATTTGGGTACTGATGTTCTATTTTTAAAACTGGCTGTATTTAACCAATAGATATTAGTAATTCAACAGCCCTCTGAATAGCATTTGATCATCAGGAATTTACACTGGACCTAGAAACAAAAGTCTTTAACATTAGATAATGACCTTTGCCTTGGATAAACATTATAGAAGAAATTTGGCCATGGAGAAAGTTATTATTGACAAATGCTGGCTGAGAACGCTAGAAGCGGTTGTAGCACTTATGATTCCCAGAATGGGGAGGGCAGGACACCAGGAACTTCAGAATAAAGCAAAGCTCAATGTTTGGAGAAGTTCAATATTTGGGGACTGGAGCCTTCTGTTTATTGTTTAAACAAGGTTCAGTAATATTTGACCTTAAAGCAGCCACTACTCAGAACCCAAGGTCAAAAATCTGTTACTTCACAACATGCCAAGCCACTAAAGAAATGTATAATGCAGTCAAACTCACAATTTGAACTGACATAGTTAAAAGGTAGAGTGTAGTGTAGTGTAGTACACTGGTTTGGTATGGTGGTTAAGGTGCTGGCCTAGAAACCAGGAGACTGTAATTTCCAGAGGCATGAAAGTCTGCTGGGTGATTTGGGGCCACTCTCCAGCCCAGCCCAACCCACCTCACAGGGTTGTTATTGTGAGGAAAATAGGTGAACAAAGAAGTGTTTAAGTATGTTTGCTGCCTTGACTTACTTATGAAACAATAAATGTAGGATAAAAATCTAATAAACAAATGAATTAAATAAATACATATCTAGGATTGATATCAAAATTCTTAGCAAACACATACCTCAGTAAATGACCTGGGAATAATAAATGCTGCAGCTTTACTGAATTAGTCATTGAGGTAGTGATATTTGGGTGGAAGATGTACTACGGCCCCTACCAAATGTTTGTTTCTAAATTTGTAGCTAGTATACTACTAAGGTCTCACTGTGACTACAGAAAACATTATGAAAACAGCTGAGAAAAGTCAGTTTTGATTTGGGGAAGATGGAAATAAAAAGGGTAAAAGTAATCACACACCTTTTAACTTCTAAGAACAGGCTGGATTTTACTACTGTATGTTATCACTAACAAGAATCATGGGCGAGGACAATATTAATTGTTTCTATAACAGTTCCTGCTGTAGAACATTCTTTCTCTGCATTGTGAGAGAAGGACAGAGAGAATATGCTTAATTTTAAAAATGAGATAAATAAGAATCCTATATATACTTCTCAGAGGAAATCTAGCTGCAATTCTGAATGACTTTCCCATTATTGGGCAAGTGCTGGCAAGGTTAGAAGTAAAGGACCAGAGAACAGACCAGTCCCTTATAATAACAACGCCCAGGTGACAACCGCTTCTCCCACTGACAAATGAACCTGTCAATCTGTCATGACAGGAAGGCAGAAGAAAGTAATGCAAAATTTTAACTTGGGGACTGCTATATGCAGGCCTTGAATCCCAGAATTCAAAGTGACTGCTTTTTTTCATGATTAAGGACTTCCCTAGTATCTGCATTAGAAGTAGCTTATCAGAGATGTGCCTTTGAAACTCTGGCTGAGAGCTTCCTAGTTCACATATTGATGTGAGAGAAGCCTGACATCCTTGAATTAGTAGAAAACTGTACGGGCATGAAATTTGTTGTCCACATTGACAATCCCTAATCTGGTTCTATTGCCTCAGATTTCTAGTCATTTCCAGTCACTTGACTTCTCTAGGTGACAAAGCTTACCAGTCCTGAGGCTCAGGGGTGGGTTCTAACTTACCTTGCTGCCGGTTTGCTTCCTCCCGTGCCGCGTGGCCGCGCCTCGTGGGCATGCGCGCGCTTTGCGCACACGCGCATGTGCAGTGCTGAAAAATCTGAACCCCCCCCAAAAAAAGCCAAAAACAAAATGGCGATGCATGCGCAGTGCCAGAAACTCGGCTTCTGCGCGTGCGCAGAAGAAAAAAAAACCGGGAAAAATTAAAAAAATAAATAAAAATAAAAATAAAATTCAAAAAAATTAAAAAAAAAAAAAGATGGCAGCGCCCACGGACCGGCACCGACCAAACCGGATCCGTGACATCACTGTGACGTCACCAGCGGGTCGCTACCGGTTCGGGCAAACTGATCCGAACCGGGAGGAACCCACCTCTGCTGAGGCTATTTTAGTATAGTGTGAGATTAAGGAGAAGGAGCAGTACTTAATCAATACCACTACAGTGAACGGGATTTCAGCCTGTCTGGATCGGAGAATGAGACAGGCAATATCATGATTGATTGGTTATGTTGCGGTGTCCCGGGGTCATGTGATCACCTTTTGCGACCTTCTGACCAGCAAAGTCAATGGGGAATTCAGATTCACTTAACAACTATGTTACTAACTTAACAACTGCAGTGATTCACTTAACAACTGTGGCAAGAAAGGTCATCGAAGGGGGCAAAACTCACTTAACAATGATCTTGCCTAATAATGGAAATTTTGGGCCTAATTATAAGTTGAGGATTACCTCTACTCTGCTATCCTTGCCCTTACATCTAGAACATGCTGTAGGAAGTTAGCACCCACCCCTCTCCTAGAAAAATGAAATATCCTAGGAAATATTAAAAAGGCAGAATATTATATAGAATATCCCTGAAACATGTTTTTAGGCAGAAAATAGACTCACTCCTAGTAGCCCCCACCTTTGCCAATGGACCATTAAGACCAGAGCAAACTCACTCATCCCCCCCAGTCTATTCTATATAACAAAGATAGGATTAGCCCTCTGCCTCATGGCACCTGGGAAGATTGCATCAGCCAGCACTCAAACTAGCTTGGTATTCAGGACAGCCTATAGAGTTGCCCCTGCATGGCCCCATGGGAGTCTGACAGCCAATAAGGATACATTTCTTACACAGGAACAGGAAACTCTTAAGGTGGGGCCCAACAGAGCGCATAAAACCGGGGCACTCTCAGCATCTCAGCCCTTTTCTCTTCACCCAACATCTGGAAGCATGTGATCCACCTTTTCTGTTCAGGAGCCCCTGCCATGTGCTCCTGTCCACCATTGAACCTTCTTTCCAAGCAACTTCCATGAATCCAGTGTCTTTTTTTTTTTTTTTTACCGAACCCAGAAGGATATTCCTTACAACATAAAACCAGGGCACTCTCAGCATCTCACCCCTTTTTCTCTTCACCCAACATCTGGAAGCATGTGATCCATCTTTTCTGTTCAGGAGCCCCTGCCATGTGCTCCTGTCCACCATTAAACCTTTCCAAGCAACTTCCAGGAATCCAGTGTCTTTTTCCCCACTTGGAACCGAACCCAGAAGGATACTCCTTACAACAATGCCATCTATGTTTTTTTTAAAGTCCGTTTTGCCCCCCCCCCCCCTAGGAAAAAATATGATAGCAGCAGTGCTGAGTTTTAAATGGAGAGTTTGGGGTGGGGTATGGAGGGCAGTCAGCAGATAAGTGTACAGAGTTTCCCTCTGGCTTAAAGCATTGGTAGTAGTGAGTAGGACATCAAATAGCTTGTTACTGTTATCATTGTTATAATTATTACTGTTGTTTCTTCCCTGCCGAAATAATTTAGCCAGCCATTGGTATTCTGACTGTTAACCTGACTATGTACAATCTGATTCTTAGCTCTATGTACAATTTGATTCTTAGCTCTTATTATTTTATTCTTTTTTCTTTCTTAGCTGTTATTCCTTTGCAGCACCATTAACTTCAGCTGCAGAATGATTGCAAACTTTCCTGAATCTCAAGCTGGCCAGTTCCTGCTATTTTCTTTTTTCTTTTTTAATTCTATTAGTGACTCATTTCCTCACCAGCCTTGGGCACTCAAATGCATTTGTGACATTTCATTGACTCTGCCTTTTTGACAACCTACAATTTCAGCTCTTCCATGTGGCAGCCCATAATGCTGAACATGATTGATGGGCAAGAGCTATAGAGGGAAGGATTCTCTACTGCTGTTTTTAAAGGTGTCATGATTTCTTTTAAGTTTGTATGATGCTTCTGTGGAAAAAAAAACCAGCTGCGCATCAAAATAAAGATTCAGTTGTGATGTTCTGATATATGTAACACTGAAAAAAGATTTCAAAATTAAGTAGTGAGAAAGTATTTAGTGGCATTTGTAGGGGAAATTTAAAAAAGGTAAGATAGTGATTGTGGCAGAGTGATTGAAGTTCAGTCTTTTTGTAGGTGCATGTTCAAAAGTGGTGGGGCTTTGATCTTCCAGCCATAACCACCAACTCAACTTTTTTGAACCTTCCCACCCACCATCCATCCCCCCGAATGCCACAGAAAGTGTTCTACATTGGATTGAACTATTATCCACGGATGATCCAATGACTCTTATTTGCTACAATGGCCAATTAGACATTTATGGCAAGCCCACAAATAGGATATGAGCCCAATTGTGTGGAGTTGTTCTGTTCCTCTGATCATAGATGTAAAGTTAGTATCATTTTGAGTATTTCCCACTCACTGTCTTATGCTCTATTAATTTTTGTGCTTTTTAAAGCTATCTAAATTGGTGATTATAATTTCTGATGGATATGATTATTATAATTCTGATCATGTGATCAGATACAATGGACAAAGAGAAGAACTAGAGGTGACATGATATGTGACATATTTGAGAGGCAAAGAGGGGGACAAAGCACCTGAGGTCAAGACAAGAAGTAACAGATTGAAACTTATCAAAGAGAAATCCAACCAAGAATTAAGAAGAAATTTCCTTGTCAGTGAGAACAATTAATCAGTGGAATAGCTTGCCTTCAGAAGTTGTGGGTGCTCAAACACTGGAGGATTTTAAGAAGAAATTGGAGTGTCATTTGTCCGGAATAATATAGGAGCTCCAGCAGGGGGTTGGAGTAGATCTCCAAGGTCACTTCCAACTCTGTATGCAAAAAACTAAGCCATCACAGAAGCAGAAGAAATAAAGGCCTTTAAATTTCATCAAATTTGAAATGACCAATGGAGAACTAACGAGTTCCAAGAATGTCAACAGGTTGTAAACATTATTAGATTTCACTCAGCTGAAGCTAACATACTTCTAATGCAAGTCAATTGATGATGATGATGATAATTTGCACGAATGGTATTTTCCAATGGTCCTCACAGGACATAGGATACGTACATTAGTGTTCCCCAACATCAGCAATTTTAAGATGTGTGAATTTCAACTCTCAGGATTCCTCAGTCAGTATCTTAAATCTCTTGCTAAGATTGAGAAATACTGATGTAAAAGATTAGGATTTATTAGGATTTGCTTGGCTTATAATTTACTATATTAATGAACTTTAGTGTGAGATAGTTAATAAGTCATCACATTTCCATTCAGGCTAAGTGTCTAGTCAAGGTATATGCAGATCGTCCTTGACTTATGACCATATTTGAGCCCACAATTTTGGTCATAAGTCATGACAGTTGTAAAGCGGGTTACCAGGTGACCACACTGATTTTGTGACCTTTTTTGTAGCAATCGTTAGCAAATGAAACTGGAAGTAAATGCTGGTTTCCAGCAAAAATATCACAAATTGCAGTCGCACTGCACAAGGCCATAAAGGTAGGTCGAACGCCGAGCACCCAAAATGCAGTCATGTGATCATGGAGGGGAGAAAGGACATTGGAACATTGAATCCAGGTTGTAAGTCCATATTGGGGAGTCTATTGTAATTTCAAATAGTTGCTAGGCAACCAGTCATAAATCAAGGACTACCTGCCTTCTCACAGAATGAAATTTGGGTGTGATGTTTCAGGCCTGAAACATCAGGAAAGAGTATGTGATAAAAGTAGAATAGTAATTGACATACTATCCTCAGCTGAGAGAATTTTATTTTCAAAAAAATACGTATTTATGTATTTACCTGGAGCCATTTTACAAATAAAAGAATTTTTAAAAGTATGTTTGTTATTCTAATATAGGTAAATAACTATATCTCAGGTACACATTACACATGCATTTCTTTCTATCTGTAACCAGGCTGGAGGAACACCTCAACAGAAAATGTAAATGCAACTTCTTACAAGGATATTGTAATTAAGTGGCAATCGCCAGGTTAAGCTTTGGCTAAGGCACTTTTTAAAAAAAATGTTGGGTCCCTCCCATTCAATTTTGACTCCTGCCTGGACAAATTCCTGCAGTTTTCTTGGTAAGATTTTGGAAGTTGTTTCATTCAGTCAATCATTATTACATCACAGACCACATTGGAAGTAGTTTACCATTGCTTTCTTCTTCCTAAGGGGGGGGGGGGGAAGAGACTGCCCAAAGTCACTCAGCTGTTTTTATGCCTAGGGCAGGTTTAGAATTCATAATCTCATAGTTTCTCATGCTTTAACCACTACCGCAAAGTGATCTTCCTTGGCTAAGCTGCTGCTTAGTGCCTATTTTGTAAATGTGTAAGTTGTAATTCAGTTCTATAATTGCCACTGAAACATTTTCAAGCTTTCAGTATAATATTGTATAAAATCGAGCTAAATAGTTATGACATTATGTTTCTCAATGACTCTTTGTCAAATGGGAGAACAATTGAGGGTTCTAGGAAGTTCTTTTCTGTTGTAACTTATTTAAAAATTATATATACAGACAGATGCTCATTCAATCTGCAGTTGGCTCCAAACTTGAGAAGAGAGAAGCTAAGACGTTAAGAACAGGATTAATGGTCAGAAGGGCCCAAAATGAATAAATAGAATGATACCAGTATATATAGTGTTTTGCAATATACATTTTAGGTGTACAATGGGTGACATCTGAATTTACAGCTGCATAGGAAAAAAACGATAGATAGGATGAAGGAATCCTCAAGCGTCCTGTGGCAGCAACCAGAAGAGCAAAGACAAAATTATGCCAGTGTATGAGGTGGCATAACTAATGCTTCCTTTTACCCATTCCGCTAAACCACAAACACAATTACAGATTAACAGAGTTGGAAGGGACCTTGTGGGTCATCTAGTCCAATCCCCTGCCCAAGCAGGAGACCCTACACCATTTCTGACAAATGGCAGTCCAATCTCTTCTTGAAAGTCTCAAGTGATGAAGCTCCCACAACTTCCGAAGGCAAAGCTGTTCCATTGGTTGACTGTTCTCACTGTCAGAAAGTTCCTCCTTATTTCTAGGTTAAATCTCTCCTTGTTCAGTTTCCATCCATTATTCCTTGTCTGGCCTTCGGGTGCCTTGGAAAATAGCTTGACCCCTTCCTCTCTGTGGCAGCCCCTCAAATATTGGAACACTGCTATCATGTCTCCCCTGGTCCTTCTCTTCACAAAATGGCTTGGGTCAGTGTTGTCACATAACAACACGGTCCCAAGTGTTGACTAATTATTTAAGTACTTTCCCAGAAGGGGAAGTGCTCGGCGGTCACGCTTTCCTATATTTAAATTTAAAGCAGCTCTGAGAACCATCTGCTACCCCCCGCCGGCTGTGAGAACGGGGCGTCTCCTTCTCCCGGCCACCGGCGAGTTCTCAGCCACAGGAGAAGCGCTCGCCAAGCTTTACGCCGCCTGCGGCTTCCGGCGCTCGAGCCTCTGAGAGGCTGCCGGGCGGGGTGACGCACGGGCAGAGGTGCCCAATGAAAGAGGCGCGCCATGCCAGGGACCGAAACCAGGCGATGTATAAAGTGAGGCGCGCCGCCTGCAAAGAAGGAGCCAGAGGGTGAAGCGCATTGCGAGGGTCTCTGTGGGGCGCCGGCGGCCTTTCCCCCCTTCCTTGCTTGTCAGAGGGAAAAGGAAGCCTTTTGGCCGCGGACAGCGCTGCAGACACGGAGGTCGGCCGGTGCATTTAGACGCTTTTTTTTTTTACTTATCGGTTCCCACTTCGGCCACAGGACCCGCGCGAGTGAGGCCAGACGTTTCCTTTGACTCCAGGCTGGGCGCACGTGCTGCCAGGAAACGCCCCTTCACACGCCAAGCCTCTCACCCCTCCCTATTGCTCGAATAGTTTCTTGGGGAGTGGGTGACCGACCCCTCCACTTTCAACTTCTAGCAGGGTCCGCATCTGGTCTTTGCTCCCTTTCCAGCGTGCCCGGGAATCTCTTGAGGAGCACCGGCTCTCCAGGGCTGGGCGCACGCCTTGACCAAATGGAGAAAAGGAAGCCGCGGGCCGCGGTGGATCAGCCTCTGAGAACCGCCAGCTGCAATGGGTACGCGCTGGCAGAGAAGCAGCCGCCCCTTCAGCGGAGTCGCTCGGGAGAAGCGCCGTCCCGTAGCTGGAAGAGCGCGGCTGGCGGGCATCCCTTAGAGAGCTGGAAGGAAGAGCGGACCCGCAGCGAAGAGGACAACGAAATGAACTTGCCCGGCCTGGCCGCCGCTTACACCACCATCCTGGGTGCCTTGGGCGAGGACCCGCAGCGCCAGGGGCTGCTCAAGACGCCCTGGAGGGCGGCCACGGCCATGCAGTACTTCACCAAAGGCTATCAGGAGACCATTACAGGTGGGACCCGCGACCCGTGCTTCTATAAGGCTCGAAAGCATTGAAATAGGGAATCTTCACAACAGTCCTGTGGGGTAGGCCAGTTATGACAGATACCCGGGATGAGCTGGTGTTAACAGTGGGGTTCAAATGAATGGTCACAGTTTCTGGAACCCTGCTTACATTTAAGGTAGACATAGTGTTAAGAAGTTTACTTGTAAGGCAGCTAGCTAGTGCCTACACTTTGTCTATGGGAGATAATGGATGTGAGAGAAGTGAGAATCTAAGTTTGGAGGCTTGTTGGAGGCTGGTGCACCCAGCTTCCTTCTAAGTGAAATCTTAAGCATGACTTAAAAGAAAAAAGTATTCCTTTCCGTCTAGATGGCCTGTTAACTTTTTTGTAGTCTTTTACAAAGCTGAAAGAGGTGGGGCCATGCCAGCAGGATGCTTTCGCCCAATTGCTTCATAAATGATAGTTAAAGGTGGTGGATTAAGAGCAGGCAGACAAGCTAGAGTTCTCATCCTCTGAGAAGCCAGCTGAGTGATTTTGGGCTGTTTATTTGCTCTGAGCCCTAGACTGGAAAATTAAGAAATATCGGGACTTTCGCATAGCAAATCCCTTCTGAAAATCTTGCCAAGAAAACTGCATGGACCTGCCCATGTAGTCACTAGTTGTCAATATTAACTCTTACCAACAAGGGTGGAGTTGTACCAGCAGGATCCTTTCCCTCAGTTGCATCATAAATAATAAGGCTGCCTCTGCTTTTCATAATCCTGACCAATACAGCAGTACTGAAGGCCTGGGTTGCATCTTGCCTTAGTCCAAAGTATGGTTTGCTTGTTTATGGCTTAGCACTGAATGATCTGGATCCCTGTGATGTGCAAATCATTGTTCATGGGTTAGCATGTTGCATAGGAGGAAGGAATATTATGTATGTTTGCCACCTTGAGTTACTTAAAAAGTAATAAAGGTGAGATAAAAATATAATAAATAAACTATGCTTTGCCAAATAAACATTAAACATGATTAAACAAAAACCATGGCTTACTCCTAGTACGTACATAGCCAAAGCATTCATAATACTGGATACTTTACAAAAATAGCATTAATGCTTTCAAATATACTGAGATGATAGAAATCACAGTCCAGTACAATAGAAGGAATATCAGTTGTAGAAAAGCATTCATTAGCATCTCCAATTACTCTTAATTATTTCCCTTTCTCTCACATCACTTAGATTTAAATTTAGGTCGAGATTTAGATTTAGATCCTGTCTTTCCTGCAGGAATGGACAATGTCTGATGTATTCCTATTTTCTCTGTACAAAAGCAACCTGATGAAGGTAGGTTGGGCCAATTCTTTCTCAACTCAGCCAGCCAGTGAGTTTCCATGACTGAGGGTCAACCTGAATCTGCATCACTTTGGTCTTAGGCCAACAGTTTAATCACTCCACCACACTGCCTCCTTGAGAATGAAACAAAAGTCCTCCTAGCTTAGCAAATAAGACTTTACATATTTAGTGAACAGACACTAGGTCTCAAACACTTTTCTATGTGACCGGAGGCAAAAAAAATTATATCTTGAGCTAAAATTTCCATCAGTATAATAGTTACAATATATCCAGGCCCTAGGAAAAGGAATCTACCTGTCATCTATTCTAGTTTTTCTCAGCGTTGGCAACTTTATGATGTGTAGACTTCAACTCCCAGAATTCCCCAGCCAGCATACTTAAAGTTGCCAAGGTTCAGAAACACTGATTTATCCTATTAGGTTGACAAGATTAGGCTCCCTCTCCTGTAACTAACAGTTTTGAGGCAGAAACTCTAAAGGAAATTTCTCAACTTTCACCACTGATTAATTGCAGTGCATGGTGATATGAAGGGCTGGAAAATCACAAAGTCAAACACTTGCCTTGGCTTTGTTATCTCTGTCTCAGTCATGTTCACAATCCTTGTGGGAGAGTAGGGACATAACATTAACTCTACATAAAAGATTGCAATTGATGTATTCATTTCAGGATTGATTATCCTAGATCAAACATGGACTTTGTGCCACTGATTTTTATTGGTATATGGTGTTTTTCCATAGAAAAGCATGACTGAATATTTTTAACTCCCATGTAATTAGCATATCAATAAAACGAGAAGGGGGTGGCCAATTTCTGTCCAGCAGTTCCTGTGATCAGAAGCTGTTGAAGACATAAAAATGAGCAAGATGTTTATGCAAAATTATGGAGCTTTACTAGGTTGAAAATCATTTAGATGAAACTTTCCCTGCTGCATCTTTATGTAGCAGACTTCTCGCAATTGCTTTGTAGGAACAATGTGAAAATAGCTTTTCCCATTCTGCAGTCCAGGGTCACTGGACTACAGCCCCCATAACACTCAGCCATTGAGATTTGGTTCACAGGAATTGTGGGAGTTGCAGTTCAACAGGCCTGGAAGGATTGTTTCATTCCAACTTAACCTACATTTTCTTTAAAGTTCATATGCAGTAGCTGGTACAGTAGTATGTCTTATGTAGCACTGCATTTAGGATGACTAAGTTTTTATTCAAGCACTATAGCAGGAGTGTCAAACTCAAGGCCCGGGCGCATGGTGCTTAAATCTGGCCTGCAGGGCCGTCATGGAAACAGCAAAGGACCGGCCCACAGTGCCTCGGCCCGGCCCAGGCTGACTGGGTGCTGATCTACAACCTAGTGGCGGCTGTTTTCATTGGAAGAGTGCTGCAGGAGGCAGTCGAAGCCGAAAACAGAACTCGTGAGGGGCACACGCGGCCCTCCCGAGCTCTGTTTTTGCTGGCAGAATGCTAGCAAAACAAACTTGCTTGCCCTCTACTGCCTAGGGCAATGGACTCCCTGCACTGCCGTCCAGGGGTCCTCCGCGTGGCCTGAGAGGGATGACGAGGCTCCTCTGGAGGACAAGGGTTTGGCACTGTCCCTGGTCTCGCCTTCCTCCGCTGGAGACAATGGATCCCCCCAGCCCCACCTGGGCCACCACAGGTGCCCCCTACATGAGTTATGTCAATTTGGCCATGCCCACCCGGCCCCCCGAGGTCAAACACAACCCTGATGCGGCCCTCAATGAAATCGAGTTTGACACCCCAGCAATAATATGAAGATAAATATGGGAATCTATTGGAGTGGCTGACCATCATAAATTTAATAAAATAAATAAATAAATTGGCAATCCTGAGACAGAATGAAGTGACTATAGGCATCACTTCCTTAGAGCCAATATTCCCATGTGATACCTTCATGTGTGTTTAATAAACTGTCATCCCAGCCAGAATAAGGAAAATAGGAATTATAATCTGGTGGATACCAATTTGGGAAAGATTTGCTAAAGTCAGGAAAATTTTAAGAAGCCAAATGAAAAATGATCTTAATTGCAGTTTTCTCATTTTTTTATTATGCAGTTTTCTGAATTTTATGGAATGGCAGACAGGGAATCATACTGATATCATATTCCATTTGTAATTTTTGTATATAATTGTGTCTTTTTTCCTCACTGAAAAAGAATATAGTTAACAAGGCAAAAGTGGAAAGCCTGTGAAATATGAGGTAGCATTTTCATATTTGGGCTGAAAATACCGGAATGACATCCAGATGACAACAAAGAGTTAGTCTTCTGGATCTCTTTGCCTCTAAACAGTGATTATAAAGTTTTTTGTAGAACAGGTTTAGTAGCCCTAACATCAATTTCCATCTCTCTAAAAAGAGCCCACTCTGATCAGAATTGTGTTTCTGTTGTGTTAAGTGAACAATGGATTAATGTTTTCTAGACAAAAAGCCAATATGAATATAGCACAACTATGCCAATGACTCATGAGATCTTGCTAATTTGATGGATTATGTACCATCAAATTATCAACCACATAGATAGAACTGACCATTCAAGACTTCCAATGATGCACCATTGTGATCAAGTCAATATACTGGTATCTAACATCTGATCGTCCTCTTCTTCTCTTTTCTTCCACCTTTCTCACCATTATGGACTTCTCAATGGATTCAAGTCTTCACTCAATGTATCCAAAATATGATTGTTTGATTCATTGGTGTCCCAAGTGAGAACTCTGGATTGATTTATTCTATAAACCATTTTGTTTTGTTTTGTTGTCTACCAAGAGTCTCCTCCCAACACCAAGGCTCAGAAGCAACAGTACTCTATCCCTTTTCTTCGAAGTCTAACTTATTTGATGTGTCTCTCTGCCAATTTACTGTACTTCTCTGAAGGGAAGATGACCCTGCAGTTATTAAACCCCTCCAAGAAAATTTAACAAAATACAATTAAAAAAATGTGCAATATGTTGCTTCCCTACCCTGTCCATCTAACCCAATTCTAACTTAAACTAATCCTGGAGAATCTTTTTCAACCCCTAAATGTCCATATATGTGTTTTTTTTTAAAAAAAACATTCTCAGAAAGAAAAAAAGAAAATATAAAACATAACAAAATTGCTAGATCTAAGGGGAAAAAGAAAGCATTAAAATAAATTATATTCATGCTAGCAATAGCACTTAGACTTACTGTATATATCACTTCACAGTGCTTTACAGTCCTCTCTAAGTGGTTTACAGCATACTACAAAACTATGAATAAAACCTAGCCAATAAGAAATACATTAATCAACCAATACATTAATCAACATTAAAGAGTATTAGCCAGACTTTTCCTTCCATTGATATGAAACAAGTAAGGAAAGTAATCAAATCTTATCATTCCATGATTTAACTTTGGGTTCAAGGTAAAGCCATTTTTTGAGTGACAGTCCATATACAATAAATCCAAAGTTCTTTATACATCATTAAATTCCACATTTTTGATAATATATGTCAACATGACGTTAACATCTTTCAACCTTATTTCTTTTTCCAATTTCATATTAACTTATTTGCATTTATTACTCCAAAACAGGACAACTATTTCCAAAACATATATGAATATCTCCTCCACCATTTACATTTCCAACATACTGAAGTTGTCAGCCAGTCTTTAAAAACACCTCCTCTGAGGTGTTCAACATAATTTTAAAAACCCAATATTTTGTTGAGTTAAATGCATTTTAAGATTAGAGACATATTTAACATTTTAAAAACCTTTACACATCGTTTTGCTAAAATAGGATATTCCAGCTCTTTGCATACTTCTAATACATTACATACAAATTATATGATCAAAATATATTTGAACTGTATACATATATCATTCAGTTGTTTTAGGAAGAATGTGTGACATACTTGCATTTCATATATGTATGTGTGTGTCTGTTACGTGTATATATTTCTCTCGTCCCCCCCAAAAAATGATAGAGCTAGGAAACAAAAATGATTAGAACTGAATGAATACAATAATAATTGTTTCATAATAATTACCTGTATAATAAAGTGACTCATTTATAGAAATAATTGAGCTCCTCTCTATTAATACACCAAACATTATTTTTAAAACATACACACACATATTTTCCAGGAAAAATCCTAGGAAGGAGGTAGGATATGGGGAAAGAGTAGATGTCCTCTGGGTAGAGTTGATAAAGTATTTAATGAACCTGGATGGAGATGAGGTTTAGGGAAGAGACAGCTGGACAGAGTTTGCTGGCTGAGTTCACATAACACACTACACAAGTTAATATTGGGTACCCCCAGAGGTGGGTTCCTCCCGGTTCAGACCGGTTTGCTCGAACCGGTAGTGACCCACTGGTGACATCACGATGATGTCATGGATCCAGTTTGGTCGGTGCCAGTCCATGGACGCCGCCATCTTTTCTTTGAATTTTTTTGAAAAAAAATTTTTTTTGAATACTTTTTTTAAAAAAAAAATCCGTTTTTTTTCTTCTGCACATGCGCAGAAGCCGAGTTTCCGGCACTGCGCATTCGTCCCCATTTTGTTTTCGGCTTTTTTGGGGGGGTGGATTTTTTTTTTATTTTTTTGCACTGTGCATGCGCCACGTGGTGCGGGAGGAAGCGAACCGGCAGCGAGGTAAGTTAGAACCCACCCCTGGGTACCCCCAACATGCTGAACAATAAGTTCACATTAGCAGAGTCTAGTGGTGTGAATCTAGCAGCTAAACAACTTCAGGCAAGTCTCCTTCCTCACGTACTATTTCAATCTCAGTCTGTATCAATTGTATTAACTTACCTTGTAGTGTTATTGCAATATTATAACTGGCCAACAAGGGAAATACTTTGAACACTGAAAAGCACTATACAACTGTTAAGCTTTATTTACTCCAAATCTTTTCTGAACATATAAAATGTCATCAACCTCAGTACAAACCTTTGTGTTATCCTTTCACTTAACTCCATCAATTGTGACAACCACCTTCTTCTCTGGGTCCTATGTCTATTTCTGAAGAGATTATTAAATCCTAAGTGGGCCTTGTAGCAGTCCAAGAGTGCAAAGGGATCATATTTGTTCTTGAAACTCAAGAGGAGAGCAAGAGAGATGCATTTGCAAGGATTTTCCATCTTCAGATTGCAAATTCAGAGAAGTGGAGGCTGGGGCTTACCAGCTTACCATGCTCTAGTCTAGAAAATGGCGAAACCATCCCGCAGTCAGCCAAGGATCCTTTTCTTTTAAGTTTTTTTTTAGGTTCATGCTGAGAGTTTTTTTATTACCGTATATTAAATTGGCATCTTATCCAGCAATTTTCTCCCATGAGCATCCATCTAATCTCTTAAAATGGGGACTTTTCAAAGCTCTGCCTAGCTCCTCCATTGAGCTGTTGTCTCTTCAGAAAAATTACTAGTGACCTATTAAGCTGAGCAACTCTGCCTAGCCTTCCACTCACTCTTGGATATGCCATTGATCTTTGTCCTCTGTATCTCCTACCTTCAGAACTTTCTAAATCTAAAGCATCTACAGGCTACAGTCATTGTATGAGTGTCAGGCTGTTTTCAGTAAAGTGCGTTGGTTTATAAACTTTGCAAGGCTGCCGTTTTCTCGTGTTTAATGGCTGTTCTTGTGCCAAATGTTTTGCATAGTTTTAAAACTGCTTGATCTGAATCCATTTTAAAAGTGGCAAAATTAGGCTAAGGTTCCTCCCCTTCCCTGCTTTCAGTCTGAATTTTCCTTGGTAACATACAGTAGTATGTGTTAAATTATACCCTTTTTTTTCATTGCTGTTGGTGACGAAATTACTAGATATTTTCCAAACAATTGATTCCACTTGGGCGAGAAGAGACAATAAGTGTTTGCAGACCTTGTTAGTGTTGGAAAATTACTATGGGTAATTTCCGATTTAGTTTCCACCCAGCACATTCCCAGTCATACCCTGCATCCGGATTAGAGCAAACAAGCAGAGCCATTCCATTCAGTTAGCAAAAATATTGGTTGGTTTGTATTTATTAAACAGCAATAAACATTTAAAAAATCCCCAGTTAATTGGCAAAATGGGATGAAAGGCAGGCAAAGGCAGAGAGACAGACATGAAAAATGGACAATAATTTACATTCTTTACTTCTACCAAATGCACAAAGCTTTCTAGAAAGACTATGTAATTAGCAGGAAAAACTCAAAGGGAGTGGCTTTGAGTCATTCCAGCCTTAACCCTTTTATGTACACATAACAATAACACAATAGAGATGGAAAGTAGGATACCAGGTGAACCTTCCTCCATTCTGCATCATTAAGAATGGCAGGGATGTATCTGACAATTACAGATTGTGATTACAGAGCCAAATTTTGTTGCTCTTTATTTGTCATAATAATCTTGCTCTTAATTTGTCATAATCTGTGAAACACTGTTTTCACAGGTACTGCAACTTGGACCTGTGTTCACTTATAGTATTTTGTTTTATTTAGTTCCCATATTTATTCAATTGCAATGAAGAAATAATTTTGATACCAAGTCACTTATGATCCCATGTTATCTCTGAAAATTTTGTATTCCAAAATTTTGGAATTTTGACCAAAATTCAGTTTTGGTCGTCATGTTGTAAAAAAGATGTTGAGACTCTAGAAAGAGTGCAGAGAAGAGCAACAAAGATGATTAGGGGACTGGAGGCTAAAACATATGAAGAACGGTTGCAGGAACTGGGTATGTCTAGTTTAATGAAAAGAAGGACTAGGGGAGACATGATAGCAGTGTTCCAATATCTCAGGGGATGCCACAAAGAAGAGGGAGTCAAACTATTCTCCAAAGCACCTGAGGATAGGACAAGAAGCAATGGGTGGAAACTAATCAAAGAAAAATCCAACCTAGAGCTAAGGAGAAATTTCATGACAATGAAAACTATTAATCAATGTAATGGCTTGCCTCCGGAAATTGTGAGTGGT
>QLTV01004082.1:986528-998596 GCA_003457575.1 Thermophis baileyi | reverse complement strand
TATTCTATTCTATTCTATTCTATTCTATTCTATTCTATTCTATTCTATTCTATTCTATTCTATTCTATTCCTATTCCTATTCCTATTCCTATTCCTATTCCCATTCCCATGCCCATTCCCATTCCCATTCCATTCCATACCATTCCGTTCTATCCTATTCCCATTCCCATTCCCATTCCCATTCCCATTCCCATTCCCTTTCCTATTCCCATTCCATTCCATTCCATTCTATTCTATTCTATAAATCACTTCTTTTTGAAACCACATTCCTTATTTTTGGATGGATATAAATAGTAAGCACTCTTCTGGGTGTTAGAATACTGTGGAAAATGCAAGATGTTAATGCCCTAGTAAATGTTCTCTGCCATTATGAACAGGCAGGAAATTGACAGGTGAGACTTCTGGTACCGTAGGAAAGGTGCATAGAAGTATTTTATTTCAAGTAATAACTCAGAAATATTGCCAATTTAATTCAACTTCTTGATGGATGCCCATTTTTTTCCTTGGGAGTTGTTGAGTGCAATACCAATGAAATGATTACTTGCCATTCAGGAATATATTAATAAATCTTTATCCCATCTTTCATCCATGTTTAGAGATTCAGGGCTATTTACATGTTCGCTCACTTCCCCCTAACTTCTGTTGTCATTGTAACAATATTGTAAAGTAGTTGAATGTGAAAATATATTGGCTGTGGTACAGTATTTTGCATTAGCACAATAGTCAACTATTGTATCTTAAAGAGGAGTTAATACTATACAACATGAAACTAGGGTGCAGTTATCCACAAGAAAACCTGACTTGCATTAATATGAAATATAAGTTGGAGAGTGCAGAGTTTAGTTACAACAATCTCGAGTTTCGCTTAAGGTTCTTGAACCACACAATTGGTTCAGAGATCTCTTCTTTCCATTGCAGTTTTCCTCAATTTGGTCCTTGTAAATTGCAATTTTCAGAGTTGTCAACCATGCTGGTAGGAATTTTTGCAGTCTCAATATACTTAGGGACTATTGCTTTGGAGAAGATTACGTGGTTTAGATCTTAATTTGTTTGCTAAACTATTTTTATCTACTGGAGGGAAATACCAAATTGGTCAAGACAACACACAGGCAAAATCTTAACCTTTGCTCAACAGCCTTGCCTTACACCAACTTCATAAAGCAGAAAGCAGATTTACGGTACTTTAAGACGCATTTACCCCCAGATCTTCCAAAGTTTGGAAATATGGGGTAACTCTTAAAATTTTCAGCAATGGCCATGCTTGTTTTGAGTCCTGAAGTCCACAGTCTGAAGGTTCCTCTAGAGCCGTGATGGTGAACCTATGGCACGCGTGCCACAGGTGGCACGCAGAGCAATACCTGAGGGCACGCGAGGCGTTGCCCTATGTCAGCTCCAGTGTGCATGTGCGCACTGGCCAGCTGATTTTCGGCCTTGGGAAAGGCCGTTTTTGCCCTCCCTAGGCTTCAGGAGGCTTCCCTGAAGCCTCTGAAGTGCGAAAAACGGCCCAATGGGCAAACCGGAAGTTCAGAAAAGCGGATGCCCGGTTTGCCCGTTGGGCCGTTTTTCGCACTCCGGAGGCTTCAGGGAAGTCTGAGGGTGAAAAACGGCCCAACGGGGGGGGGGCATGGGGGGGGATGGGGGCATGGGCAGGTGGGCATGCATGGGGGGTTTGTGTGGCACTCAGGGAAGTCTGAGGGTGAAAAACTGCCCAACGGGGGGGGGGGCATGCGTGGGGATGCGAGCATGAGCAGTGTGGCATGCATGGGGAGTTGTGTGTTGGCACGCGCATGCGCTAGCATGTGCGCGTACTCCCATTTTTGGCACGCAAGAAGAAAAAGGTTCACCATCACTGCTCTAGAGTGAGAAAAGCTCCTTCAAACAGCAGTTGGGTTGGATTCACACCCAGTAGACTTGATTCAGTGGGGTTGAATAGCTTTGGCTCAGCATGTTGTGGGGAGCCAAACATCATCTTTTCATATTATGTGAAATATGAATCATCGGATAAAGCCATAATGTTTTTTGGGCATGCCCTACTACATGAACACAACGACTGCATTTTGTTAATTTGGAATCGCCTGTTGAGTGAAAACCAAACCAATTTGATTCTCTTTGGATGAATTCTCTGTCCCACAAGCCCTCTTTGGCATACTAAGTACATCTCTTACTTCTAAACTTTAAGCAGAGACATTAAAAAGCATTATTAAGCAGTACAGTCTTCTTAAAGTGTACTAATAGTGACAACAAAGCAGGTACAGTACAAGTGAATGGCTATTACAGCTTTAACCTTAGGCCCTATATACATAACACAGAGAAATAAAGACTAGAGATGGATAGTAGGATACCAGGGAAACCTTCCTCTGTTCTCCTCCAGTAAAGAAGCCATTTGGTAGATATGGATGATGTATTATCCAATGATAAGAAAAAAAGAATTGAGCTGTTATCAACTGCCCAGCAGTTGGTGCCTAAAGTGATAATCTTAGACTGTTAATTGGTGGGGCTGACTCTGACAGTCAAGAGTTTTGTGGCACTTTAAAGACTAGTAATTTTAGTTCCTGAGCATTGAAATAGATTCGGTAGCCTTTAATATACTACAGGTCTCTCTGTTCTTTAAAAAGTTCATCATTCTGTTTATTCTAGGAATGAAGTAAATTCTCAGTTGCTCAGAGACCATTAAACATGTCTTCTGTATTTTATTGACCTGCCTTTTGAGTATCAAATCGATGGTGCTTCTGAGAGGTTACCCAAGTGACATTAAAGCCATGCAAATAGTTTCTATAGCAACAGGCTCCCTTATCTCTGACGCAGTCTGTGTTTCCCTTCATTTAGGTTTTATCTTTTCTCTTTTTCTTTCTTGCTGTGCTCCTTGCTTTTATCCAGCATCACTTCCCTTGACTACAGGTAATCATGTTCCACTTCAGCATCTTCTAAACCTTTCAGCTCAAAAGGACAGACACCTGATATGATTACTGGGTGTGGAGATTCCACATCCCTTTAGTTATGGGTTAAAAGAGATTGTGTCCATACAAAGATTTAAACTTGGATTAAACACTCAGCCAAGGACTTGTGATTCTTGTGACTCTTCAAAAAAGTTTTTTTGTGGTTTAGGAGCAATCCGTTGGCCTAGATGTGACACTATTTTGTCATATATGCAAATTCTTCTCCTTATCTATCAGACATATGCATAAGTAAATCTGTGAAATAAATTACAAATTTGGATTGTAAAATAAATTGTAAATGTAGCAATTAAAGGCAAAAGACTGAATCTGTGATAATTTGGTCACTCTTAAATTTATGTAAGATGAGGCCAATTTTCTTTAATGACAGTAGCAACAATATACAAAATAGTCATCTTCCTAGACCAACATCTGTTCAGATCATATTGGTAGAAATGGCAAAAGAAAATTAAGTAATCATATAGAGACACAAATCTTGTTGAAGGAAAGTCAGCTTGATTCCGCAAAATAAATCCTGCCCTGCCAACTTCTTCTTCTTTTTTTTTTTTGAGAGAGAGTGTCAGCTGGCACCTGGATGGAGGAGATCCCATTGATCATATAGACTTGGATTTTCTGTTCATTAAGTTCTTTCTCAAGGATCTTGAGTAAATATAATAGTTGTGGGTTGAGAAAGTATATGTCTCTCTATGGATTGCAATCTACCAGAAGTTAAAATAGAAAGCAAAGCATAAATGGGCAATTTTATAGGAAATATGAAGTGAATTGCCTGAAAGCTGTGTGCTTGGACCAGTGCTTTTTAATTTGTTCATACATGTTCTTGATTTAGGGATAAGCAGTAAGCTAGGAATTATTGTTCATAATACTAGGAAGGTGATGATGTAGTGTACAATAGCTGTGAAAGGGCATTTTTGTGTTGAGGATTATTAGGAAAGGAATTGAAAATAAAAATGCCAACACTGTAATGCTCTTTTATAAGTTTGAGAAGGTGCATTTGAGGAGCTACGTACAGTTCACCAGATTTGAAAAAGAATATGGAACAAGTGAAGAAGAGCACCTCAAAGGATTGAAGGATTGAAACACCTTGTAAAAAAAGGTGGAATGTCTGTAATTCTTTAGCTTGGAAAATGACAATGGAGAGAAATTTTTTTTCCCTCCCTTAAATCGAAGGACCAGGGTTTCTTTGAGGTTTTCTGAAGGGGACCAAACAAACTCATCTTATTACTATGGAATTTATTACCAGAAGATGTGGAGATAGGTGCTAGTTTGGAGGGCTTTGAAATGAGGGTGGATAAATTCATGGAAGACTGATTCATCTAGAGCAGGGGTGTCAAACTCGCGTCGTCACGGCAGCATCACATGATGTATCGGTACTTCCCTCCCCCTTCGCTAAACTGGGTGTGGACAACACGTGATGCATCCGGCCCGCAGGCCAGGAGTTTGACAACCCTGAGAGTTTTAATCCTTTGATTCAATGTTATTTTGAAGTTGGGGACAGAATAATGGGACAAAGATATGTCTCAGTCTCCTCCTTCAGCACACCAGAAGCATCTGCATGGCCATTGTGAAAAATAAATTGTTGGACTGGTCTTGTCTTGGCCAGCAGTGCTATATTTTTATGTTTTCTCTCAGTTAATCCTCACAAAAACTACTACATGAGGTAGGCTGGAGAGAGAAAGACTAGCTCAAAGATACCTAGAGAACTTTGCAAGTAAGTAGGGAGTTTAACAGATTAACAGAGTTGATATGGATTTCCTTAGAACAAGCTCATCATGAATACCTTAACTATCTATGCCACACAGGATCCTGTATCATTTTTTGAAATGGCAAATGCTGACATTTAGATCAACAGATCAAATATTCTGGGTGATTTGAAATGTTTTTACTGTTGTTTTTTTTTACAATATACAGTAGATGAATGTCAGCTCCTTTTAAAATTTGGTATAGAGACTCATAGCAATGGTTAGTGGAACTGGTTCTGTTGATTTCTACTCAGAAGTGTAAAGCTAATTGAATTCAGTGGGATTAATGCTCACAGAAGTGTGGTATACTGTAGTTGTAGCATCTGTGATCCTATATATCAGCCTTCCCCCTACCAGATGCTGCATATGTGGTGAACGTCAGCTTCCATAATCATCCAGCCAACATAGACAAGAAAACTGCCTGGATGTAATCAACCAGGAGTCAAACCTGATTTAAGGGGGTATTCACTATTTAGGGGCAAAATGTTTTATTACCTAAAACCTATGAAACTTTTCCATAGCAGCCTCATTCTTGAAACAAAGCCTTTGGCATGCCTAATGTGTCCATTGCATTGACAATGTTGTCCTTTCCTCATAGTTGAAAAAGGCATTTACAAAAACCTAGAAATATGACATTGCAGTGGGAATAAATAGGTGAATACAGATTGCATTATTCTGGGAAGCAAATCTAAAAAGTAGTAGAGCTGCTCGGTGGGTTGGGTGAGCTAATCCAGATAATTCCCCCATGCACGTGCTATTGGAATAATAGATGCATATCCTGAACTAGATTTTTTTTTAATCCTGAGAAACCAGATTATTGCTGGGTGGCATGCAACCCATGACTTGAACAGCATCTCTCCTGAGATTAGTGGTTGCCTCGCATTCTGTTGCCTGGGCTGAATTTAGGAGGAAAACTTGTTAATACACAGAGATTTTGATGGAGGCAAATGACTTATGGGAAGGGAAGTGCTGAAAAGCCAACTGAGTCACAGCTGCTCTTTTGAGCCTTTTTGTTGGAACAATATTTTATCTTTCCTCTCCCCCCTGCCCTCGCCCCCTGTTTACATGCCTGGCTTCCTTAAGACCCTGCCAATGATGGACAGTACGTAACAAAACAGTTGTGTGCCTCTAAACTCTGGTTGCCAGGGATACCTGCGTCTGTCTGGCAGCACACAGGAAATTAAAACCACCCCTGATAGCATATCTCGCCTGGCCTAAAGGGCAGTTCATTGGTATATGTGTCTGTGTTCATAACTGGAAGGGATATATCTCAGCAGAAGCTAGAAAAGGAAGAGTGGCTGGCATGGATGTTGATTTTTTTAATATTAGCTTTTTGGTCACCTGAAGATGAGAAGGAAACGTTTCATGGCATCAAATCCCTTGCCTTTATTCAGATCAATTCTTAAAAATATCTAGAAGTGTGGAAAAAAAATTTAACATGAGATTAAGTTACACTTTTATTTATAGCCTTCCTTTCTATTCCCTTTTCTTTTGTATCCCAACTGCTTTGGATGAATAAACTGGTAATATTCCAAATGATAGGAAATATTTTATGTTATGACTACCATATTAACTAGGTTTCCAGGTTGCTGTTGTATCAGTTTCCACAATAAACTTGTGAGATAGGCTGTGATTGTTCAAATTTTTAATAGAGGAGAATGGATACAGAGATAACTTTACATTGTAGTCAACAAGATCCTTGCAAAGTTCAGTTCCAAACTTGACAATCCGTGTCTTAAGTCTGGATTCACATACTAAGCCATTAAGTTATTAGTTTGGACCAAATGAATTTCATATGAACTCCGTCATTATAACTTAACCTTAAATTGTGGTTAACTGTGGTTTTCTTTGCACGTGGTTTGACTAACTCCAGGGCCAGTTTGGCTACTATAAATTAAGTCTAGACATTTTAGAATTTGGGAACAAAAGCTGTAAGTTCAAATCCTGTAAGCCAATGAGTCAATAACATAACACTTGTTCATTTATTTATTGAAGAAAATGATCCAAAGCTACATATTTGTGGTCATATTGATGCAGAAATGTTGAATATTCAAAAAGGTTTACAAATTTAAACAAGACTGTAAAACTGTGTATGCTTGTGTATGTCCCACCACAATTTGGAGGTGGTAGAATTTTAAAGAAGCTGGTCCAAGGAAATGGAAATGGATGAAACATAGTTAAATTTACAGATAAGACGATGTCTAGATGTTCTCTGTGTTCTAAAAGAATAACCATCTTGCATCACCGATATTAGGTTTTTTAATAACAAAAAGAAAACAATGGAAGAACAATTAAACTATGAGCCGCGGTGGCGCAGTGGTTAGAGTGCAGTACTGCAGGCTACTTCCGCTGATCACTGGCTGCCAGCAGTTTGGCAGATCGAATCTCACCAGGCTTAAGGTTGACTCAGCCTTCCATCCTTCCAAGGTCGGTAAAATGAGGACCCAGATTGTTGGGGGCAATATGCTGATTCTGTAAACCGCTTAGAGAGGGCTGTAAAGCACTATGAAGCGGTATATAAGTCTAAGTGCTATTGCTATTGCTATTGCTAAACGGCCCAGGATATTGTGTCACTGTTGCTCAAGTGTCACTGTGAACGAAGGAGCTTCAAAGCAGCTTCAAAACAGTTGTTGTGTGTGTGTGGGGTGGGTGGGTTTAAGAATGTCTAAGTAACACTTCAAAACTGCCCTGAGAATGTTGGTTTTCAGTAATGTAACATTGTAATTTGGATAGAATAGAATAGAATAGAATAGAATAGAATAGAATTATTTATTGGCCAAGTGTGATTGGACACACAAGGAATTTGTCTTTGGTGCATATGCTCTCAGTGTACATAAAAGACAAGATACATTCGTCAAGAATCGTAAGGTACAACACTTATGATAAGGTACAACACTTATGATGATGAATTTGCACTTTATGTTTTTAATCTTGTTCATTTCCCATGTTTAATGTACACCTCTTTGAAATCCATGTTTGGATAATGGTATAGCCTACACATTCAAATAAAATAATGTAGAAGGAAAGTGACAAGTAATAGTTGCATTGTATATGCCTGTCTTGATTTCAGATGTACTCAATGATGCCATATTTGATGAAGACCACGATGAGATGGTGATTGTGAAGGATATTGATATGTTTTCAATGTGTGAACATCACCTGGTTCCATTTATTGGAAAGGTAAACTTTTAATTTCCTTTTCTCCGCTATAAAGTAGAAGGCCAATCATTGTTAAATGCTTGATCTGCAAAACTATGTGGGACAACTTTTGCAATTCATCAAAAATGTGTTTAAAGGAAATACATGTTGCATATAGAGCAACCAAGCCAGATGTTAGGGCCATCAAACAAGGTATAAAATGTAAGGTGGGCAAAAGAAGCCCAGCTGTTAACATCACAAGGTGGTGTTTCAAACTGCAGCTTTTGGGGAGTTGTGAATAGGCAACCTAGTCCATTATTGCTATTGCTATTTCTTGCTATTCAGTTTTTAAATATGTTTCGTTTATACTTATATGAAATAAATATCTTTATTTGATAAAGGAGCAGGTGTTCATGGCATTTAGTGCATCATCTCTCCAAATACCCTAATCAGTTGTCAAAGCTCTGTACCTTGACTGAGGTGACGTCAAAGGATTATTTACTACTCCATTCAGGCAGCAAAATGTTTTAAGCATATATGCTACCTAGTTAAATAAATAGAGAGTCCGCTTACAACCACGAATGGATATGTAATAGATATATCCATTTATTGTGTCTGGGTTTTTGTGTAATAAGTGCAGATTGAGTGTTTTGTGTTTTGGTCGTTTTGATTGTATCCTGTGACTCGAAAGAAGGGGGAGGCACAGCTGTTGGGAACAAAGGCTGAATGAATTAGTTAAAAAATTGATGTCACTTTGTTTGCTCCTCTGGAACAGTCATTTTATAGATCATTACTCAGTGCTAATAGCTACACTCATCTTCGCTTTATCTCAATATCTGCTCTTCTCATTCAACTTCGCATTTAACTGCCTGCCTGCCTGCCTGCCTGCCTATTCAGTGGAAGTGGGAAAATTTAACAATGCTGGGTTTCTTGTGTTCTTTCAACAAGTAAAAATAAAGTAGAATCGGATCTGGAAGAATCATATTGTGTTGTAGCACTAAAATAGTGCCAATTCCAATCATATTTACTTTCTTAATAAAGAAAACTATGTTGGCCATAAAAAAATAATTCCAAACTGATAGAACGATACTTTTATTGAGCTGATTGAAATGGGAATGAGAGCTGCATATGGCAGGAATAACTTAAAATGGATGGATGGATTTTTTTTATTTATTTTTTTCAAATTTTGGCTTGCATGTTCCTAGCAAAACCAGCCCATAATCATTTACAATTTCAATTTGCCTATAATACTTGTAGTTAAACTAAGCAAACATATGAATCATGTAGCAAAATAAATGTTACAATAAAACTTTACATCATATTAAAGCCGCTTTTAGTACATGATGTAATGTGTGCTTAAGCAAGTAAATACCAGCTTATGAAAGTAAGTTTTCAGGTTGTATTTCAAAGACATCAGAGGTTATGAAAGACTAAACAATGGGGAAAGAATTCATTGGCATTGGATCTGGTACAACTCAGGTCTTGGTCTTGGATGATTCCAGCTCACCCTTAGTGGATGAGTACAACTCCCAGTTAGTGACATGGGAAATGTTAAAATAAGTATTTTGAAACTGAGCCAGGGTGATTTTATTTTCTTTCAGGGAGAGACACTCCATAGAAGCCAGGCCACCAGGCATGCTGCTACTGCTGCTGCTGCTGAAATGTGTGCAATGATGCCATTGTGCAAATGCTGACCTGATATATTTGTGACCATTATTTATTTGATTACGTAAGTGGGGTCCTTGGTGCTCTCTGAACTTGGTGGGGGTTTTTTTGCAGATGTTTCATTACCAAACTAGGTAACATCATCAGTGCTAGTAGCGAGTGTGATTTGCTCTTATTTTATATACTAGTAGCTGCTCTAGTATATAAAATGAGAGCAAACCCCCACTTCCTTCTAACCCTGATTGCCTAGTATGGTAATAAAGCATCTGCATGAAAACAACCAATCTCAGAGAGGACCAAGGGCCCTACAGTTCAAATCTGAGCTACAAATATTCTCTTCTATTGATTAGATAAGTTGCAGCACTTCCATGGAATCATTATGCATCTATTGTCATTTGCTGCTGCTTCCCACCCATCTTGATACTTATGATGGCACTGCCTAACTTCCAAGTATCCTTCTGAAGTATATTTCACACAAAAGTGCATTATGGTAATGTAAACTATTCAGGAGGTAACCAGAGCTTGGATTATAGAAGCCTATTAAAGCGGGGGCAAAGCTGGTAAATTAAATGCCTCTCACCACCACACTTACCTGAGCACTCAGAGGAAATGTAGGGTTGACAAGCAGCCCAATTGTGTGCCTGGTCTTTTAGGGGGACTGCAACCCTATCCAGGACAGGCAAAAATCCTTTTGATTGGCCACCATCAACACTGGCCAGCAATCCTTGAAAAGTAAGTTCAGTGATGTGGGAGTGACTTAGTTAAGAGGTGTGTTTGTATAACAAAATAAGAAGAGATAGTGCCATAAATGAATGGGTGCTGAATGAACATGGATTGAATACAAAAGTAGTGACAAATACAAAAACATATTGAATGAATTTGATCATAAAACAGATGTATATAAAAAAGTGAATTTGCTGAGAGGAAAGAAAAGACTGTAGTTGGATGGTGCTGATGAGAACCTGACTAAGAGCAAAGTGAGAAATTTAAAGAACGAAAGGAAATATTGGTAGTCCTTGCTTAACAATAGTAATTAGGACCAGCAACTCCACACTTAAGTGAAAAAGTTGTTAAGCGTAAGCCACAACTATAAGTCTCCTTGTTCAGCACTAGCATAACTTCAAACGGTTGCTGAATGAGTGGTCGCTGAACGAGGATTACCTGTATATGAACATGGATATGGAGTATGATGGAAACAAGGATGCTTTGTGAGTCTGGAAGTATGAGGCTAGAGGTGTCGTGAATGATGCTGATTTCCTTTCCTCTATTCTTCTTCCTTTAGCTTCTTTTTCTTAACAACTTCTTAATCTTTTTTCTGTAATTTGCATAATGTTGTTTACCACTAAAAGTATTAGATCAGCATGTATTTATATATGTATACAGGAGATGTTGTGGAATGCAAGCTTTAGAATTTCAACTAATCTTTGTCAGAGAAGCTGGCTAGAAAAAAGGAAGAGGGAAGAAAAAATGTAACTGATGTCAGACTCAAGTCTAAGTACCTGAGTACATTATTAGAAGGGGGTCCTTTCAAACATGCAAACTGAATCTTATCTGGTGCAGAATAATGTTATGTGCTATGTTATGTTATATACTACGTTATATAAGATGTCATGTTATTGTTATGTCATGTTTTATGTTATGTTATACTGTGCTAGGGGCTGTCCTAAAATTTCCTGAAAAGAAGAAATACCAATAAATGTATTGCTTCTATGCGTTTTGGATATACTGATGTGTTCATTTTAATTTAATTCAGGTTTAAAAAAGTTTACAAGTTCAGTTATTTATAAAGACATGAAGCTTCAGGAAGTTGACAAAAGAGAAACAAGGTTGGATTGAAATCAGACTCCAACTTGCTTGTTGGACTCTATAGGCTTTTAGTGAATGAGTAGGACATGGTGGGGGTCAAGGCTATCTAACATCCACAGCAAACCTTCAAAGCACAATGTTCACCTTTCTTTAGCAAGAGCCCTGTCAGTTTTCTTCTTGCTTCTATCACCCTGAACTAGCCTGGATTTCTCTCCTAATAGTTTCTGACATTTCATTTCAAAGCCCTTTGTGTAATAACCCTGGCGGCACGCCTTGCGGGCAGAGATCTCTGTATTAAATTTGATCATCACAGACATAAGCTTTGACTTCTTCTGGGTCAGAAGAGACCCATTTGAAAATGCCCTTGGCCTATCGCAGCACAGTAAGAACAATTTTTCTACTTACCTTTACTTTCTCCATTTCTCCTCTCCATTCCTTTCAAAGGGGAACCTTTTCATATCCATGTAGCCTAGCTAGGCAAAATTCTGAATGCTGATACTGTCTGATCGAATTGACTCAGAGTCCCTTCTCCACTTATTACTAAAAATACTGATTAAAAAGTATGTAGCTTTAAACCAGGAGAATCTAGTTGTTAAATGGTCAAAGGCCACCGTGGGTGGAACAGTGATGGGTCAGGCTTTTTGGAAGAGAGTTTTGGAGATCGTCTTTGATTTTAAAAATTATGCTTGGCTTATTTTACAGTTTCCTCTATAGTGTTGATGGATTTCCAACCTTATAAATGCCAGGAAAACATATTTCATTTAGA
>QLTV01004082.1:948347-965194 GCA_003457575.1 Thermophis baileyi | reverse complement strand
ATCTATCTATCTATCTATCTATCTATCTATCTATCTATCTATCTATCTATCTATCTATCTATCTATCTATCTTCTCTCTCTCATCGATCTATCATCTATCTATCTATCTATCTATCTATCTATCTATCTATCTATCATATCTCTCTCTCTCTCTCATCTATCTATGTATCTATCATCTCATCTATGAGCCATGGTGGCGCAGTGATTAGAATGCAGTATTGCAGGCTATTTCTGCTGACTGCTGCCAGCTGTTCGGCAGTTTGATTCTTACCGGCTCAAGGTTGACTCAGCCTTCCATCCTTCAGAGGTCAGTAAAATGAGGAGCCAGATTGTTGGGGGCAATATGCTGACTCTGTAAACTGCTTAGAGAGGGCTGTAAAGCACTGTGAAGCAGTATATAAATCTAAGTGCTATTGCTATCTATATCATCACCCCCCCCCCAAATGGGGAATATATAGTTTCATCACCTCAGTGAATGCCATGGCTTAATCATCAATAAAAGTGTACATGAGAGTGGAAGTATTGAGGGCTTGATTTTTAAAAAATAGTTGGCAAGCTATTATACTGAAATCAAGATTGAATTGTATTTCAATTGTGCAGCTAAAGCATTCTATCCTACTTCTGTTGTTTCTTGCAGCAGAAAGAGACAGGCTATTTTCTTTCAGCAAAAATATTTCCACTGGATTTTTTTCTCTGTCTTTCCCTTCTGCAGGCACATGTGTATGGTGATGCGAGGGGTTCAGAAAATGAACAGTAAGACTGTAACCAGCACCATGCTTGGAGTATTCCGAGAAGACCCAAAGACACGTGAAGAATTTTTGGCACTCATCCGTAGCTAAAAACGTGCCATCGATTTTCCTTCCTGGACTGTCTTCTCTAGTATTGATGTTGAATCTTTTGCTGTTTGTGTTGCTCCTTCTCTTTTTGGAAAAGTAACAGTCACTTTAACATTTCTGAAGTTTTACTGTGTTGGTGGTAAGTTCCAACATGTAGTTTCTTTGTTCATATGGTTCCTTGTGTCATTGGAGCATAAAGGTCCTGGAAATATTTTCACAATCTATGTTATGTGACTGTTTTACGGCAAATGTCATGCAGTGGCTATGTGTTTTTGTGTGGGCTTAGTCAGGTTGTTCTTGTCAAAGTCATCTGAAGTGCTTGAAGGACTTATCCCCACTGAGACAGAGAAACTCTTTGCCCTAATGTCCAGCAAATTTCTCCATCCTTTTTCCAAGGTCAGGAAAAATGGACAAAGGAATTAGAGGCTTTTTCATAATCTAGATGTTAAAGAGAGGGTGCTACTTCCTTCCCACATGATTAGGGGGTCATGCATTCATTCATTCATTCATTCATTCATTCATTCATTCAGTCATTCCTGTTCCTTGTTTCAGAGCAAGTTGTACCACCACTCCCTCGGCCCTCTATTTTGTACTTCAGTTGCAGCTAGCCCAATTCTTCACTTTCGTAATCTCTTTTACTTCTTGCAAATGAAAGTGGTCCCATTTTCCCCAGGTGGATGAGTTTCCGTTGCCTTTGCTCAGATGTCTTTCCAATCCCAGGCAAGTAGAAGTCAAATTTCTTCTATCAATTTCCATTGATGAAATGGAAATTATGGGCCTTCTTAGAGAGGGAAGGAAAATCTGGAACCCTTGTTTTGGAGTGGTTAGATTATTGTGTTGATTACTGATATAATAGTTATATATAATAGTTATAATTATAATACTAATATAATTTTTTATAATTTTTGTTCTGAAAGACCCAGGGTCTGAAATCTTGAGATACTTGTGTTAATTTCATCATAATGCAGGAAACTGGATAGCAACTGCTTTTCCTGGACAGGAGTTGCTTAGATTTGGCAAAAATTCTTGACACTGAAGAGAAAAAATAAGTTTGCCTGGTGTTTATTTCACTAATGGGACAAGATACAAAATGGAATTCCTTTTGAGGCGATGGAAGCAGAACTATGTACAAACCCAGCCCTCCTGCATAAACTGGGTCTACGTTTCTAGGCTTGTTAGGAATTCTGGGAATTGTAGTTTCAACTCCTTTGGAAGACATTATCTTGGGGGAGGATGAGCTGTCCTCAGGAATCCAGGACTGATTACATTTTGATAGGATTGGAACATTGTGTTTTTCCCTTATATGAAACTGATTTGGATGTTCTCTTTTAGTAAATGTGGTAAAACTTTTACCACATAATTTCTGTTCAATATAGGTTGTGACTATACTGTGGACACTACCACATGGTTTATATTCTATACTGGACTATTTTCAGGACTTGCATTCAAGTAAGAACGATTTAAGTTACTTCTTGGATATCAGCCCTACATTGTTTACAACAACTTGGTGCCAATTTCAGACCACCTCCAGCCTGGAATTCTGCATCTTTGCTAAAACAGGCCTTGACAGGAACATTTTGAACAGAATCAGTTCAGACAAATATGGAATAAAGGATATTGGGAGACTGTATTTAGCAGCCAATTCCTTATTTGTCTTCAGTTTTTCTATTTGTCTTTTTGCTGTTCAGAAGTGATTTTGTAACTTAAAACTATGTGGAGGAAAAACACAAGGATCTCTGGAAGAACCCAGAGTTTTGCCTTCCTGATCCCCTCCTGGGTACTGGATAATACGATAGACTCTGTTTCCTTGGCAGAGTTAGCAACTGCGCTCTCTAGTCCTGTGGCCCTTGGCAAGTTCCCATCATCGGAAGGGTAAATCAGACATTTAGATCATGAAGCGGACAGTCTGTGCAGCTCCGGTGGGTTCTGGTTGTTTGTGTGAAGGACTTTGAAGGATCTGCCTCATCTCAGTTCTGCCCATGAAAATGCCAAAATGCTCAACCGAATTCAGGCTTACCAAATCAACATCCAGAATTCCATGTTCTTAGACAACTTGCATAATGTAATTTGCTCAGTCATAGTAGGAGAGAAGGAGGTGTGCATGGCACAGAGCTCCTTATTTCCAGATGTTTTGTTCAGGCTCCCTTTGGGTTTTGGGGGATGTCATCATCCATTGCTTAGTTTGCAAGTATTTCTTTGCTGCATTAACTCAAATTGTCCTGGAGCGGACTTCAACGTGCAATTCTTAAATGGGTTTCTCTTGGATCCATGGCAGGATACCCAGATTTGCAAGCCAATGATGCCTTTCTAACAAATGCTGCCTTCTAGGGAAGTGAGCATTATTTCATTTCCACATTTCAGTTTTAGGCATCTTCCTAAACCCAGGATGGGCAACCTACAGTTGTAGGCACCTGATTTCTGTTTATGACTCTTAGAGCTCCCTGGCCATGTTGGTTAAACATGAAGGCAAAGTCTCCTGTAATTTGATACAGGATACATGAACACTGCTATACAAGCCCTAAAATAGGCATATTGCTGTAACACCACCCCCATTTCCCTACTCTTCCATGATATATAACCCCACTCATTTTTTGCTCCTAAGCCCCATCACAGTGTTAAATGTAATATTGGCCAGCAAAGGTTGCCCATTTCTGAAATACCATAAATAATTCTGGTTTTGGTCATTTTCTTCCTTCACCGTAAAGTCCTCAGCAGATGAGAGATTGAGAAAGGTTCACATGGGAGTTGTGAGCACAGCAACCCTGGTTTCTACATTGTTTTGTGGTGCCCAAAGTAGGTCAAGCTCTATTTTCCCTCTTGTGTAACTGGAATGTCACGAAAAGCCGCTTACTGGAACTGATCTCAATAATTGCCTTCTGAATGGAAAACGTATTAAAGAAAGTTTTATAACCACTCTAATTAGAGAAAGATGGGATCAGACCCACTCCTACTTTATGTGAGATGCTCATTTCATTTTGTCCATTGGGCAAGGCTGCCATGTTAGCCGGACCTGGTTGAAACGAGTGATGGGTTGCCTGCTTCCCGTTTTGCTTGTTGGCTTTTTCGATTAGCGCCCTTGGAAAGCAAGGATGGAGGCGGTGTGGGTCAAAAACTGCACGATGGCAGATGTTGTTTCACAACCCAAACCTTGTCGCTTTTGCATATGGATTGGTACATTCACATACAAAATGGCAAGGATCTTGCAGATTTTGTCACCTCATCCCCCCAACCTGTGGACACTGCTGAGATGACGGACAGAATTTTGCAGCATTGGCAGAGCCAATATTTAAGGGTTTTTTTGGGGGGGGGGGTGGAATTGGCTGTTGGGTTTTTTTGAGGCAAATGCAGAGGTTTAAAGTACCCCTTGCATCCTTTGAAATTCTGGTTCTCCTAGGATCCAGCCGATGTCCCTGTTTTGGAGAGAGCTTTAAAAGAGCTTTAAAATGGATGCCGTAAGGCTTTCCTACTTAACTTGCCAATTCCCCCAAATCATGAAAAAGAAACCACCACCATAGACTCTGGTGAGGTCACATCATTAACCAAATTCCCTGTGGTCCTCAGTGACAGAAGGACATTACAGCATAATTCCCAGGCTAAAAAAAAAAAAAAAGTTGCCCATCCTTGGACTAGCAGATGCTTTGGATTCATCCAACAAAGGCTCTGTTTAATTTTCTTATGGAGCAGTCACAGGAATATGTAGAGATTTGCAAATGTGTTCTTCGTTGGCCAGATCTTGTCTTTCCTTCAAGAAGCACATCTGGATTTTCCCTCATTTTATTGTCTGGGAGATTCAAAGCAACTTCCTGGCTTAATAGAAGTTTTGAGCCTAAACATCTCTGATTTGTACACTACGTCCCTCTAGATTATTTTACAAATTGCACTGTAATGTCTCAAAGGCCTAAAATTGCACTGTGATAGTTGGGAGAAGCCAGTGACTTGATCAGTCTGGAAAATTCAAGTCGTTGCACCTGTGCTTGAAACGGGAAGAGGAAATAGCTACATCCAGCCAGGCTCTCTTTCTCTCTCTCGTTTCTTATCATGCAATCCTTCCGACATACCTCTTAACTGGTACCTGGATGCATCGTTAATAGCGCTGCTTCCTCTCTTGCCTAGTTTGAAAGTGCGTGAGGGATGCAAAGAAGTCGATTTCCATTCCTTTCCCTGGAAGAAAGGAAATTCCGAGTGGCTTGTTCTCTTTGTGGCCTTAATGTATTGAGATCCTTTGGCTCAGTGAATCCTATTTATAATTTTTGTGAACTCTCTCTCTCTTGTCCTTACTGCCTTTATACTACCACACTTATGTATGTTCGTGTAAGTACGTGTTTATCCAAATATGTATATGTACATGTATGTAAATCATATGCAATTTGCTGCTGTCTCTCCCTCCAAATTCTGGCCTATTTATAGTATTAAAATGCAGTGTTGATCACTTTTGGAGATAGTCCTCTGTGTGATTTGTGAATGCAGTGCTCTTTTTTACTTGCTGAATACTGTGGCACATGGGTTTTATGGCCAGGATGGTGTGGTGGTGCCCTGTGGTGGTGTGGGTCAGCAGAAGGAGAGAAGGCAACATGGGGGTTGAAGGGGTGCTTGCTGGGTTTGGTTGTTTTCTTGCAGATGTTTGAGTATTCAAACTAGGTAACATCATCAGTGCTAGTAAGAAATGGGTTTTGCTCTCAGTTTATATTCTAGTGACTTGCCCTGTCAGTGTTGGTGGGGATGGTCTTAGAGGTTCTTTGATCAACACTGACTGGGCAAGCCACTAGACTAGAATACAAACTAAGAGCAAACTCCACCCCTTACTAACACTGATGATGTTACCTAGTTTGGGTAATGAAACGTCTGCAAGCTCAGAGAGCACCATTTCAACCCCGAGCTACAAATATTCTCCTTTATTGGTAACATGGGAGTGGAAACGAAATTCTGGCCTTGAAGCGCATATGTCCTTTCACAAGGGCTGATGGTTTGACTTAGCTGCTAGCCAGGGCTGTTGGGCGTCAGAGAGAGACAGTATTCCCATTAGTTCAGCCTTGTACATAGGGTATTGGGCAGGGGTGGGTTCTAACTTACCTCGCTGCTGGTTCGCTTCCTCCTGCGCCATGTGGCCGCGCACGCGAACTCCCCCCCCCAAAAAGCCAAAAACAAGATGGCGATGCATGCGCAGTGCTGGAAACTCGGCTTCTGCGCATGCGCAGAAGAAAAAAAACCCGGAAAAAATCCCCCCCCAAAAAAATAAAAAATCCAAAAAATTTTTTAAAAAAAAGATGGTGGCGCCCACGGACCGGCACTGACCGAACCGGATCCGTGATGTCACCGTGATGTCACCAGCGGGTCGCTACCGGTTCAGGCGAACCGGTCCGAACTGGGAGGAACCCACCTCTGGTATTGGGGACTGTAGCCCTGGAGAAATGCCCACCTCCTCAGTTGCTGGAGGAGGCTGATGGTTTGAGCCATAAAGGAGAGAGAGGAAGAAGTAGTTCAGAGAGACGTGTTTGAGCCTGTGCTGCTTTGAGGCATGGAGGTAAAAAGTGCCTTTGGAGAAGGCACCTTCTTTCATATGTGGTGGACGTGTCCTGAAGCAAGAAGGTACTGGAAGAAAATATATAATTGGCTGCAAGATATAACAGGAAGAACAATAGAATATACACCAGAATTCTTTTTATTAGGAATAATTAGAAAACAATACCCTAAGAATATCAAATACTTAATATTACATATTGTGACAGCTGCAAGGATTGTGTACGCACAATATTGGAAGAATTCTCAAGCACACTCGGAGAATGTAATAATGGCAAAGATATATGATTGTGCCGAGATGGACAGATTAACGATCGAACTGAAAGGACAAAGTGATTCGGAATATTATGACGTATGGACAAAATGGTATGATTGGACCAAAAAAAAAGAGAAAGACTGAGAGACAATATGGGACGAGGACGTAAGATTTATAAATATGAATAAATAATATAAAATTGTACAAAATGAATAATAATGTATGAAAATGGGTGTAGATCTGTGTGAAAGTATTATGATGTTTAAAATGAAAAATCAATAAAGAAAAAAAAAGTGCCTTTGGAGAGACCTGGGTAGCTGGCGAGAGACTGCTGGCTGTATGCTGAGTGTTTAGTGGAGATTCCCAGTCTCAGAAGAAGAAGACATCAGCTGGAGGCTTCCTTGGGCAGTGAAGACCCAGACATGCTTCACCCCAAACCCAAGACAGATAGGGATGGAGAGAGGCCTGCAATTGGATACCTGGAGCATTTGAGGAAGTCCAAGAGGGAGTTGCTTCACACAAGATCCCAGCAGAGGGACAAGTGCAAAAGGCTTGAAGCCCACACTGGACTCAGCCAGTTCCCCTCCCTCCCTCCCTCCCTCTCAGAGAGAGAGACGGAAAAGAAGAAATGAGGGTAGCTTTGCTAGCAAAAACCATGTGGAGAGAGAGAGCTACAGAAAAGTAAAAACTGAAAAGCTTGGACACTGCTGGACATGGTTTTGAAAATACAGATGAATGTAGTAAAGGAAACAACCCCCCCCCACACACACAAAAGACTCCTCTATCTCTGTCAAACCATTGTGTGTGAAACCATTGCCCTACTTAATGATACACGCATAGAGTTGTAAAAGAACCCACAGTCATACTGTGACAAATAGGTAACAACTTATAGTTAAAACTATTTGAGAATTGCTTTTATACCCCTCCATTCAGCTTTGGAGGCAGCTGAACCCTACTCTGAAGTGCAGGTACAAGTTAGAAGAAATCTTCCACTTTAGAACAGCGGGAAATTCTCTGCCACACGCTGGTGGGAATTAGATGAATAAAGAGATTATCACAGGTTTATTCCCAGATCATATGATGAGGTTGGGCTTTTAAGAGTTCTCCACCTTGCTTCTTGGGTCAATGTAAATCCATGCCACAAAAGATCTTTTTTCCTCAAAATGCAATGCCTGAGTTTTTCCTAATGCAATGGATTATTATTTTTTGGGGTACAGCACTTGTATTTTCAAAACAGAATCATCTTTTCCTTTTTACTTGAAGTGAGCGAATTCACGTTTTTCCCTTTGTTTTTTGTTCGTTCGAGAGGACTGCTCCTCAGTTTTCAAAAGCAGCAAAATGCAGTGTCAATATTAATCTCCTCAAACAATACAGCCTGGCTTTGCTGAGCTGTCTAACACTCTTGAAATTACATCTATCACCTTCTTTGTTCAGCTTTAATGAATCCAAAAATGAACTAAAATGTTGACCTTTAATTCTGGCAGGAGGCCATGTCTTTGTAGCAGTTGATTCCAGCAGAACTCAACCCCTTCCCTCGGCCATTTTTCACACTTTTGACCATTGCAGCATACCCCGTGGTCGTGTGATCAAAATTTGGATGCTTGGCAACTGGCATGTATTTATGACGGTTGCAGTGTCTGGAGTCACGTGATCACCTTTTGCGACCTTCTGACAAGCAAAGTCAATGGGGATTCACTTAACAACCATGTTACTAATCTAACAATTGCAGCGATTCACTTAACAACGGTGGCAAGAAAGTTTGTAAAACCGGGCAAAACTCAGCAACTGTCATGCTTAACAACATAAATTTTGGGCTCAGTTGTGGTTGTAAATCAAGGACTGCCTGTATAACCAAAGCATCAGCCATGGGGAGGGAGTGGGAAGGTGTGTGTTTGTGTAGGGGTATGGAACTGAAACACTGGGGTAGGATGAGATTAATTCTACCTTTGGTGCCATTTTAGTCTTTTAAATCAGGGGTCTCCAACCTTGGCAACTTTAAGCCTTGACAGACTTCAACTCCCAGCTGGGGAATTCTGGGAGTTGAAGTCCGCCAGGCTTAAAGTTGCCAAGGTTGGAGACCCCTGATTTAAATTGCTCCATTATCAAACTAATCCTTCCCTGTTGGGGGGAAACCATACTTTATAGCAGGGGTCTCCAATCCCTGGTCTGCACACCGGCACCGGTCTGCGGCCCACCAGGAACCAGGCCACATAAGCTAAGCCCCATCTGCGCACGTGCAGGATGTAGGCAGCACACAAAACCATGCCCCCCCCGATCCACAGAAAAACTCCGCACCACGGAACCAGTCCCTGGCAGCCAAAAGGTGGGGGGAGGGCTGCTGCTGTGTAGCATAAGAGTCCATTGGTTCCTCCAAATACGCTTTGCACCAGGGCAAACAGCTTTTGGAAAAAAGGGTGAATTTAAAGTAGAAACTGACCTTGATAAATGCATTAGCTCCATTTCCAGCACTGCAGCTCTTAATTTTCTGCAGATGTTCCTTCTCTGACACTCTTATTAGAGCTTAAAAAGGAAAGAGGAACATCAATGACATGTCATAACTAGTTCATAAATTTTAATCTGAGTTGCTTCAGGACCTCATTATGAATGTCTGCAAAGGCTGGAAATGCAACCTGCTTTCTCTTTTGGGTTATCTGCTGAATGTGAAATTTCACATTCAAGCAGATTTCAGGATGAAAGAAGCCCTGTGCCTCTCATTTGCTGATATGCAACCATAAGCCACGTTGTCATCCATAACTCAGTATGGAGCAAATAATAATATTTTTCACTAGATTTATATTCTGCCATTCTTCCAGGATTTCAGAGGATCACCCCTCCAATGTTTCCCTACCGTAATGATCCTGTTTTGATTGGATTGAGATTCACCCAATGACCTTTCATGGTTGACGATGGACTTTTACTCTGGATTACTCCAATCTTCTACATGCTTCTCATAATAGCCATGCTAGCCATTTAGGTATCTATATGTATTTCAGAAATATCCTTGGAGTATTTTCCTGACAAGAGAAAAGCTTCTGCTAATGGAACCACCAGCGAGAGATGGTTGATGTTATAGGATGTGTTTAAGGACAAGTTACACAGTTCTTCCGTTTGAGTTGCTTGAATTTGAATTCCTGCACTGAACAGGGGGTTGAACTCTCTGGCCTAAATTATTTTCAGTGCTATGATTTGACATATGAAGCGTTGACTTCTGTATGTATTGTGGAAGCAGAAATCCTCATGTTGCTGATATTTGGATCTGAGATACGTTCTCCATCTGTGGATGTCTGAAGAGCCCATGCTATCTTTAGTTAGGGGCTGAGAGTATTTAGGCGTCAAACTCAAGGCCTGCAGGCCGGATCCGGCCCGTGGGGTCCTTAAATCTGGCCCATGGGGCCTCCCTAGAAACAGTGAAGGACCGGCCTGTGGTGCCTCTGCCAGTGGAAACGGAGCTCGGGAGGGCCTCTTGCAGCCAAAAACGGACATCGAGCTGTCCACGCCCCCCTGTCCACCCCCCCCCCCGAGGTCAAACACAACCCTGATGCGGCCCTCAATGAAATCGAGTTTGACATCCCCTGATTTAGGCTATCAAATTGATGTTTAGCCCAGGGCCCTTTTTCTCGTTTTATTCTATAGCATTAGCTTGCTGTGAAAAGGTTAATTACTGTATACTCATGAGCTTTTGTTCTTTTATTTCTTTATGTCAGCTCTGGAGTTTAGGAAGAGTTACATCAGCCTGCCTGGAAGAGAAGCTCGTTTAGAAGTGGAACAAGGGTCAGCTTGGTTTTCTCAACCACTAAAGAGGTTCCCTTGATCTTTTGCTGGGTGTGTATTTGCCAGATACACCCCCACCCCCTTTGCTCTTTCGTAAGAGCTCTGACGCTTTTGCCTACCCAGCAAACTGTTATTTGGAAAGCTCCTGGCTCCAGCGTCACAAACCTTCTGATCTCACCAGCTGAGGATTTGATGAACATCTGACTGCAATTTGAGTGGTCTGGGGAGACAAATCAATATTTCAGGCAGGAACTGATCTCAAAGGGACCCTAATAGCTGCACCATACTGGCAAGGAGAATGGTTCCAGGTCTTATATGCTGCCTACCTTTCCAGCAAAGTAGAGCACTGAGGCCCAAAGTACAACGCCTAATCTTCCACCATGGACAATTTCCACAGAAGGATAGTTCTGCTAGTCTTTTACAGCAAACCCAAGAGCACCATCTGTCTGATGGACATGGACCCCTGACCATTTCTACAAACGCTTAGGCAATGATCAGTTTGCACCTACCACCTCTCTTTCTGAAAGATAGCAATATTTATTTATTTAAAATACTTATATAGCCACCCATCTTATAACAAACTCTGGGTGGATCCATTCCCAACCAGTAATTATTGGTGTCTTTCAAAGGCGGACGTGCCTTGCCCTAACAAAAATTGTTCAGCCAAAAAGTCTTCACATGCTAAGTTAATTGTGCAAAGCTGCTAAACACACCCCTGGAGTGACAGGGAAGGAGGCTGCTCCCGGGGGAAGCGTAACCTTTCATTGATTTTAGGTAAAATTTTCCAGGTTTCTCTTTATCTCAGTTTTGCAACTCAAGCAAAGGTTTTAACATTAACTTCTCAAATCTGGGCAACTCCAAGAAAAGGAAATAACATTGAAATAACTTAGGAAACGTCTGCTTTTAAAGTAGCGTTTGATTTTGGAAGTGTAATTGTACCCGAGAAGAGATGCTGTCATTCTGATCTCCCTCCCAAAGAAATCTTAACATCTGAACCAACGATTGGAATAATTGCAATCGGCTTCTAACAAATGGACATAAAATTCAAGTCTCTGAGCGTATAGATATCTCAGTGGCTTTGAAAGGAGCTGGTTATGTTCAGTGAAAATATGCATGTCCTTTGCAGGGCTGAGCTTCAAAGAGATCTCTGTAGGTGAAACAGAGGCTGAGTTCCCCTATTGTGTCCACCGAGCTAAAAAAAAAACCCCAGTAGTTGAAAAATGGATGGCTTATCAGAATGCAAACGCCCTGTTACTGAGGTTTGCAAAACATGGTTTGTGATTTAGCTTGTAGTACAAACCCAGCCAGTTCAGTTTTATCAGTCATGGTCACAATTTACTTTGACAGAGTTTCTGAAATTACGGTAGCTGTCTCCAAAATCAGGGCCATGGCACAATGTGGGGGCCATTCAGGGGTGAAATTCAAAAATTTTCCCTACCGGTTCTGTGGTGGGTGTGGCAGGGGAAGGATATTGCAAAATCCCCATTCCCTCCCCACTCCTGGGGGAAGGATATTGCAAAATCTCCATTCCCACCCCACTCTGGGGCCAGCCAGAGGTGGCATTTGCCGGTTCTCCGAACTACTCAAAATTTCCGCTACCGGTTCTCCAGAACCTGTCAGAACCTGCTGGATTTCACCCCTGGGGCCATTACAAAGTCAAGGATGCCGCATATTTAATCTTGTTCTTCAAATCTCACTTTGTGGGAAAATGTGAGGGTTCCATTCCAGTGATATAATAAACTACAGGTAGTCCTTGACTTACGACCACAATTGAGCCAAAAATTTATGTTGTTAAGTGAGACATCTGTTAAGTTAATTTTGCCCATTTTACGACCTTTCCTGCCTCAGTTGATAAGTGAATCACTGCAGTTGATAAGTTAGCAACCTGGTTGTTAAGTGAATCTGGCTTCCCCATTGACTTTGCTTGTCAGAAAGTTGCAAAAGTTGATGACATGATCTTGGGACACAGCAACGGTCATAAATATGAACCAGTTGCCAAGCATCTGAATTTTGGTCACATGATCATGGGGATGGTGGAAATGTCGTAACTGTGAAAAATGGTCATAAGTCACTTTTTTCAGTGCTGTTGTAACTTTGAATGGTCATTAAGTGAACTGTTGTGGATAGGTGCACACACCCCCATAGTCACCTGACTGAATTTGGGATACTTGACAATTGGTTCAACTTCATAGCCAGTTGTACCATTCCCTGGTCGTGTGACTGTGATTTACGATGGCCAAAAATGCCCATAGGAATACATTGATTTGCTTAAGGATGGCATAAAATTGGATCCGGTCATGTGGGTGCCTTGACTTACGACTATCTTGACTTACAACATAAAGTTCAGGCTCCATTACAGTTGTAAGCCGAGGGCTACCTATAAACAATTGATTTTTGCTTAATGTAGAGATCACCTAAAATTGCTAACTTTGCAGCTATCATATATCCTTGATCGAAGATCGCTACACTCCATTTTTCTGGAATGGTCGTCCTCTTCCATCGAGCGCACTGCTTTGGGAGGGATGTACATGGAGTGGTGAGGGAGGAAGGGAACACCCACCTAGCTAGCCAGATCAGCTGACTTAACCCTGGCGATCAATGGGGTGACCCACGTCACAACCAGATTGCCCTCACGGTATCGTTGTTTGCAATTCTGGTCAGTGACCATCATACAGAATATTCAAATACAAACTTTGTTGACAGAGAGTCTTTCATCTTTCTCTTTATCCGATTCTCTGCCAAGTTCGAGATCTGGGGCTTCACCTTCAACAGAATCTCTGCATTGCCTGCTTTCAGAAGGGGGTTTGGCCCCCTGCTGTGCCCCCCCCCGGGCCCGGAGCTGCATAGATCTATGCAAGCCCAGCCTATTTTTACATCTGCTCCTTTTTATGGACCACCTCACCTTATAAAGAATTGTGTACTTCCTTACACCCTTTTCAGACTGTTTTGATTAGTCTCAAGTGAAGGAATTATTTAACCAGGGTCCTTAGAATGTATTTGTTTTTCAAGCAACATAGTAGAAAATCATGATGGCGTCTCTAAAGATTGCTTATGAATGGTTCCCTTTATTATCCTGGCAGGCTGCCTTGCTGGGAAAACACACTGGGCCAGCCCTTCTGAAAGCACCATCCAAATCCATAGCAATGCTCAGCCAGGCTAGGTACTTGACTGGACTGCCCTCTGCTGGCTGAATATTGATACCACCTGCACACATAAATATAGCCTAAACACCTTCCCCAGGAAGCAAGCAAATAATGGGAGCCTCCCCCTCCCCCAAACAAAGGACTTAAAGAGGAGCAAATATTTCAGTTATCCCCCATTTAGCTTTCATTTCAGATGCTTCCCAGAAAAGGGGAATTTTAAGAGGCCCAGACCTGGCATCATAAGGACATACATTCATGGCTATCTCTTTTAGATGGGCTGGATTTTCTCAAAGGTGCATAATATTTATCCATTCAATTCTGAAAAAAGATGCACCACAGCATTCTCTGACCTCAGGGGAGATTTACCCAAAGTAGGATTTTAAGCAGAAACTCAGAGGAAGAGGTTAATCCCTTAATTTTTCACACAGCTCCTTTCAATTATGATATAACTATCGGGTGTGAAAGATCAGGTCCAAACAGGAAGATCCCATTAAATTGATTTATTGGTACTTGTGCCTATGCACAGGAACCTTCTCAACTAATAGTTAGCATCTTCTAGGAGTTAAAAACAGGTAGTCCTCAACTTACGATCACAATTGATCCCCAAATTTCTGTTGTTAACAAAGACAGTTCTTAAGTGAGTTGTCAAAATGACAATAAAGGTTATCTTATTTTTTTTTTTAAAAAAGTTTTTATGACTTTGCTTGCTATGGTTAAGTGAGTAACTATGGTTAGTAACACAGTTGTTAAATGAATATGGCTTCCCCATTGACTTTGCTTGTCAGAAAGTCAAAAAAGGTGATCACATGACCCTGAGATATTGCAACCGTCATAAATATGAGCCGGTTGCCAAGAGTCCGAATTCCGATCATATGACCATGCTGCAATGGTCATAAATGTGAAAAATGGTAATAAGTCCCTTGTAACTTTGAATGGTTACTAAATGAATGACTGTAAGTCGAGGACTAAGTGTAAGGGTAAATGGAATTCAAGGAGGGTTGGACATAGTCTGCTTGTAGCTACATCTAGGCCAATCCCTCCTTTAACGCCGCCCCCAGGTTCTGTCACTTCTTCCCCTACATCACCGTACACATTATCTGTTTCTTTTAAATGTATAATTTTTCTGCACATCAAACAATCCTTTCTCAATCTTAGTTAGGCCTCCTTGGGGGGTCTTCCAAAATTTTCTACAGAGACAATATGGTGAATGTGATGGGTAGATTGTGAGGCATGTATTGAATACTGTAATAAATTTAGCTTGTTTGATTAATTAAATGCAACTTCCTTTTTAAAAAAATGATTTTTATGAAAACATTTAAACAAGCTGGTAAAAACTAACACAAACCAATAAGTAGTAAGCAGAGAAAAGAAAAAGAAAAATAAATTTAAAAAAAGCAGAAAGCATAAAGAAATAAATGAAAGTCCAAAGGGGGAATGGGAGTGGAGAAAGCATCTCAAAAAGGACCTTCCCTAGTTCTCTAGAGCAGGGGTCTCCAACCTTGGCAACTTTAAGACTTGTGGACTTCAACTCCCAGAATTCCTCAGCCAGCTGGCTGAGGAATTCTGGGAGTTGAAGTCCACAAGTCTTAAAGTTGCCAAGGTTGGAGACCCCTGCTCTAGAAAGTAAAGGCAGAGAAGGGAGCAAGTGCTTTAAGACTTGCAAATTCTGTTACTGCAACCGTACATAAAGGTAGCATTAGAATTCATGGTTTTAGGTTCCTGTCTGGCCTGCCTAGAAGGGCTGACAACAGTTATCAAGGCCAGTTGATATGGGAAGTCCTTAAATGTAGCAAATAAGTGTGCTGTTCCTCCTTATTTTTCTGAAGTATCCACAATAACTTTGGTGGTTCTATCTAAAGAGGAAGTTTCCAAGAGATGAGTAAACCGTCTAACCAGGTGTGAAAACATACACCAACTCACTGTTTTCAAATAACAAGGGAAATTAACGACGATTATTGATTTTTATATGATTAAATCATCATCTGAACCTGGAATAGCTCAGTTAAAATAAAAGGATTATAGCTTAGCATGTTGTTTATAAACTCTGTGCAACTTCATTTTCTAATGTAGCACTTGCAGAAGCACAGACATGCTAAAATCTTTAATACTCGAATGGTCTAATCTGAAGAAGAGTTGCATGGGGGAAAAGTCTGCAGAATAGAGATATGGTATAATCCCAAGGAGCAGGTATAATTAATATTTGTTATCATACTAAAAGTCAAAGAGATGCATCTTCCAAGCACACCTGCTCAGATATAAATTAATATATTTGCCAGACACCTAGGAAAGATACTGGGACAAGTCAGAAGAGCAAAAAAGATTTTAATAAAGATATTGCTGAATTCAGTGGGAGTTTAGATATGTGTCCTGTTGTGATATGATTGGAGGCCTGGTTGAGTTTAGTAAGGAAGAAGCCACTGAAGAAATTCCCTGTTTAGGAACAGAAGATGCTGCTGTCATGTTTGGCTATAAGGCTGATTACGTAAACCACCATCCAAATGAACAAATAAAGCAGCTACCAATTATAAAATTAAAGATGGTCTAAATTTTTCATTATGCTCAGGCTTCATACCCAACTGGCTATGTTATTTAACAAAGCTTGTGTTTGCATTTTGTTTATCATGTAGCAAGTTTTCTAGATACATAATTGGGACATGTGAAGAATCAAGGTGTCAAATTTATTACACATAGAAGATTAATACGTTGACAAAAATAAAACAGGATAGGTAAAATTCTCATTATACCTATCCTCATGTGCAACATACAAAACATTTTCCTATTATAAACTTAGTGTTTTCTAGTAATTCCTCCAAAATATCATAATGAAGGCAGGTGAAACTCGAAAAATTAGAATATCGTGCAAAAGTTCATTTCTTACAGTAATGCAACTGAAAAGGTGAAACAAATATATGAGATAGACTCATTACATGCAAAGCAAGATAGGTCAAGCCGTGATGTGTCATAATTGCGATGATTATGGCGTACAGCTCATGAAAACCCCAAATCCACAATCTCAGAAAATTAGAATATTACATGCAATCAATAAAACAAGGATGGTACATAGAACAATATCGGACCTCTGAAAAGTATAAGCATGCATATGTACTCAGTACTTGGTTTGGGCCCCTTCTCCCTCATAGTGGGGGAGGCATGGGATATTTCCGTCTGCTCTCTGATTGGACTGAGTCTGTCAAAGCTGTTCAGGTCCCGCCCTTGTTGCTATGCCAACCAGCTTTTTCACTCAGTCGCTCAGCGAGGATGGTTGTGCTTTTCATTCCTCCTGTACCAATTGACCAGTGACTGGAAGCTATAACACTTGTGCAG
>QLTV01004082.1:903138-947954 GCA_003457575.1 Thermophis baileyi | reverse complement strand
GGAGTTTGTCAATGATGGTTTTCTGCACAACTGTCAAGTCAGCAGTCTTTCCCATGATTGTGATTCCTACTGCACCAGACTGAGAGACCATTTAAAGGCTCAGGAACCCTTTGCAGGTGTTATGGCTTAATTAGCTGATTAGAGTGGGACACTTTGAGCCTAGAATATTGCACCTTTTCACAATATTCTAATTTTCTGAGATTGTGGATTTGGGGTTTTCATGAGCTGTAAGCCATAATCATCACAATTCTGACAAATCACGGCTTGAACTATCTTGCTTTGCATGTAAGAAGTCTATCTCATATATTTGTTTCACCTTTTCAGTTGCATTACTGAAATAAATGAACTTTTGCACGATATTTTAATTTTCCGAGTTTCACCTGTATACCTATCACTTCCAGTATGTCTATAGAGATTCTCAGGCATCCAGGTCATGGTTGTCCCAAAGATGCTTTTTTCAAGAGGCAACTGGACTTTCTGGTTTTTCTTTGAAGATGTTTCGCTTCTCATCCAAGAAGCTTCTTCAGCTCTGATTGGATGGTGGGGAATGAAAGGATTTATACTCCTTACCCAAGGAGTAAGGATTTATACCCAGGTGTATAAATCCTTCCATTCCCCACCATCCAGTCAGAGCTGAAGAAGCTTCTTGGATGAGAAGCAAAACATCTTCAAAGAAAAAACAGAAAGTCCAGTTGCCTCTTGAAAAAAGCACCTTTGGGATACTTCAAGTATGGTTGAGTGGTGCTATGTAGGTAATATAAGTTAATAGTGGTGAAATACCTTGAACTAGTCATGTGTCACCATCTTTGCTTACCTCTGCTATGAAATTTCGAAGAAGGAATAGATTCCTAATTCCCATCTCTTGCTTCAGGTGCAATCCAGTAGAAACTCTGGTCCTTGCCCATAATGACTGTGACTTCTCTCAATCTGTAGAGAAGCTTCCTCTAAACCAGATGTGTCAGGTGTGTTGTTGTTGATGTAGTTGAGTTTTGCACATTAAGACCCACCACAGCTGTTGGATAAGGCTGGCATATCTAAGTGCTAACTTGTTGAAACAACTCATTGGATGTGAGAATGCTTCAAGATTTTATGCATCTTGTCTAGGTATACGGTATAACATAACAAATTTGCAAGGCCTTCTTCTCATAGTATGTTGAGAAAAAGACAACTTCTAACAGAAACTTCTCAGCATTACCAATGTTTTTAGAGAAATCCAGTTAAATTGGCTAGGACCGTGATGGCGAACCTATGGCACGCGTGCCACAGGTGGCACGCGGAGCCATATCTGAGGGCACGCGAGGCGTTGCCCTATGTCAGCCCCAGCGCGCATGTGTGCACTGGCCAGTTGATTTTCGGCCTTCCGGAGGGCGGGGAGGAGGTCGTTTTCACCTTCCCCAGGCTTCAGGAAAGCCTCCGGAGCCTGTGGATGGCGAAAAACGGACCCAACGGCCCAACCGGAAGTTCGGAAATGAACTTCCAGTTGGGCCGTTTTTCACCATCCACAGGCTCCAGAGGCTTCAGTGAGCCCTGTGTGCATGCGTGTGGGGGGGCAGCGTGTGGGGGGTTATGCGCGCATGCATGGGGGGAGGGCATTGCATTATGGGTGTGGGCACACACGCGCACACTATCGCACGCACGCGCGCCCTTTTGGCACCCAAGCAAAAAAAGGTTCGCCATCACTGGGCTAGGAGAACCTTTGCATAGCTTCGTGTTGGTATCTTTCCTGGATCTGGAGTCCTTGAGCTCAATCACTCAAGCCATGGTCATCTCAGACTTCTACTACTGCAATGCATTCTACATGGGGTTACCCTTGAAGAGTATTTCAAAGAGATGCCGAATGTGGGAAGTTCTTGGGGCCCATAGGGTGGCCCATGTTACAACACTGTTCTGTGAGCTGCACTGATTGCCCGTTTGTTTCTTGGTACAACTTAAGGTTATTTGTTATCACCTTTAAAGCCCTTCATAGTATGGGCCCATACGATCTGAGGAACCGTCTCACCCCAATGGGATTGCCTCTCCCTCAACCCGTGCTGGCAGATGGGCATGCTGCGGACCCTATCGGCCAAGGGATTTGGGTTGGCAGGGTCCAAGAGAAGAGACTTTTCTACTGTGGCTCCTGCCCTTTGGAACATTGTGCCCCTTGACTGAGATCCAGAACCCTCCTGACCTGATAAGGGCCTGAAGACCTGGCTCTGCCAGTTGGCCTGGGCCCCCAACAGAGGTGCATCATGCAGGAGGGGACTGATGGATTAAGATGCATTCTGCTCCTTTCCTCCCCGTCTTTTAATTGTTAATTATTACTATTATGATTATTTATTGCTTCAAAGTTTTATTGGCTTTTAATGTTTGTAAGGCAACTAGAGTTGCATCTTGGTAAGATGGGCAGCAAACAAGAAAAAAACCCACAAATAAACAGGCACAAAGTTGCATATATGGTATGCTGGATTTTGATTTTAACAGTGTTCCTTGATTAAATCAGGGAGGATCTTCATCTTATGTATTAAGTTTACAGAATTTATGTCGGCAGATTTACTATCTTTTACCATGACATTTGTACTTTCTAAAGGTGGTCTTTCCATCTACCCTCTTAGCGGCCCAATAGCAATACCTGTTATGTAACTGGAAAAGTGCAATTGTAAACATCATGGAATTGCTTAACTAAATATATTCAGAACCATGTTGTACAAGAACATACATGAAATATTGAAAGGGAGAGCAACTTGACATGAAAATGATTGTGCCTCTCCAATATTTTAATTTATCCAATTAATTATTAAGGCAGTTCTGGCTACGGTAAGCTCTTTCATCAAGTTTGGAATAATTTGCTTCATTTTTACTTCCAGATAAATGATTCATCCACATATTTAAATGTGTAAATGAATCATTTGTATTTATGGCTATATAAATCTGCTGAATATATAAATACATAAATAAATAAATAGGGTGTCAGCATACCTAAGAGTCATTATTCTGATTCTATGAAAATATAGATTTGGAATCTGGAGTCTGAGTTTGCAGACAATTTTCATAACTGGGTTAAAATAAAGTGTATTTAAAAAAAAAATACTGGTCCATGTCCCCAGTACATTTGGTCTGCACTATGTGCAGATGAATAAACCACAAAGTAAATCATCATTGACTTAATCAAAAACGTAGCTACAATGTAGCCACAATTGGTTCAGCTTGTATAAGATTACATGTATAAAACAGTACAAAAAAACGTCTTCATAAGCATCTTTTTTTTTCAACTCACAGAGCCTGGTTGGGCCAAAGAAATGAAGGACGCTTGAGAGAATATAATGCATTATTTTTTGAAATGTGGCCTTCAACATGCCTCGCCAACCTGGTGAGGACCTCAAAATGCTGGAAGTTGTGGCCCAATGCAATAAATCATGGCTTTACAATTTTCAAAAATTGGGTTCATATATTGTGCTAAATCCAGATCAGACCAACCACATGTACTCTTTTGTAAGTTGTTTGGTCTTACAAAGGATATGAATGGAAGATATATGAACCGTGCCTACTTTGAAGTACAGAATAATCCCATGCCTTAAAGGCAGCGTTTTTCAACCTCAGCCACTTTAACTCCAAAATTCACCTCAGCGAAGTCCACACATCTTAAAGTTAATGAGATTGAGAAACAAGGCACTGTGTGAATGGAGCCACACTTTTCGGATGCCTGTGTGCCATTAGCTACCCAAGAAGCTGGAATAAGGTCCAGAAATGCCCTCATAAAATCTTGTTTTATACAGAATGCTGGGAGTAGGTTGGTAAAGGATGTCTTGAGCATATATTTTTTAAAATATTTATCCCGTTTTTCTATTCAATTCAATCCTGCTCTGCAAGATTGCAGTATGCTGAATTAAAGCCATTGCTGAAATTAATTCACAGTTAAGACGGCCTGTCTTTCTCTCCTTTCAGAGGGAAAAGAGTTCTCCTTGATCCAAACACACCAAATAAAGAGGCAACACACCCCAATGTTACAAAATCTTGTATTAATCATCTCCCTTCACTTTCAATATAACGTTGATATGAAACATAGGCATGATTCCTAGTTACATGGAAGGAGAACGAGTAATAAATATATATTGTAGCAAGTTGAAATCACAAGGGTGTTTCACCAGTAATAACAACAAATTGAAAACTGTACACTTGCAAAGAAATTACAGCATTCCCCAAACATTAGATTTTTTTTCCCTGCCCCTCCTTCTTCTTCTGATTAATCAGGAAGCTGATACATGTAAACAAACATGCTATTTCCATATATGACAAATTCTTTTAAAAATATGCATTGCTTGGCAACATTAACTAGGCAAAAATATTTCTTTGTGCACTAACTTTATGCAGGGGAAATACACGCTTCCCCCTAACCAAAATAAAATAAAATAAAACAGAAAGAAAGAGATCAAGACTAAAATGCATGCATGTACAATAGAAGGCTCTTTTTTTCATTTTTGCCGATAGCAGGCATGCAACAAAATGGAAATCCAAGCTGTTTCATTTGCTTACAGTAGGCATAAATACATAAGGGTTATATATTAATAAGGGAGGAAGTATTCTGTTTTATTTTTAAACATTTATTAACATTCCTGTTTTCTTGCAATTCCTCCCAGAGGAATACACATTCACCTTTTAAGTAAAGATTAAAGGAATACAAAAAATAAAACTCACTTTGCAAACTTTGATGACTTGTATAAAATCAACTTTAGTGTTTTCATAGCTGTGTGCAAATTATACTTTCTACAAGATCTACTCTTTCTACTTCTTAGAATCAGGCACATCCAGAAAACCCTTGATGGGAGAGGCAGGAAGGGGACTCTATTCACTACATGCTACAAGAAAGGTGGACCTGCTACTGTTCTGAACATCTCTTTGTTTCTCTTCCCCACCTCATCTAGTGAAAACAGAGGATGCAACACTCCTGAAGCCAACACCTAATGAGACGGGATATGTGCCCGTAGGTCACATTTTGTGTGTTCCTAAGTGAGATGAGGAAGGGGAAACAAGAACATTCAGAACTTCTAATTTAGCTGGTTGAAACCCAGGAGAAGAGAAACGCCAAGAAGCTGACTGTAAGGTGGGCCCTGGGTTCTAGGGCTAAATCAGAGCATAATTCTGCAGCCACAGACAAGGAAACACCTACAAAGTTGTATGTCTCCCATCAAAACAGTTCTTTGTTCAGGGAATAGAGCTGGTCAGCAAGAAACGTTCTTCTGCCTGCTCCCAAGAAAAGACAAGGAAAATAGGGTTGAATCTTGGTTTCAAACTGGAAAAGGTTCCAGTTGCCAAAAAGGAGCAGCAAACGGCACAAAGAAAGATTTGTTTTCTTTGATATTTGTATTTCTTCGCCTCATCTTAGACAAGAGGAAAAGGCACTGCCAAAGCTCAATGTCTAGAGAATGATGGCAGGTGGGTTGCAAGCTTCTTGAGTTTGAATACCCAAGCTTGTCCAGAGTAATTTGCAAGATAAAAAGCTTTCATCAAAAGCAGCAGCTCAAGGTAAGCTCTACCCCTTTCTTACATGCATGCAACTTCACAACGCATCTACCAAAGGAGTGGAGCTTCCATTGGGACAATGTTGCTTACATTACCTGTCCCCTGGTGACAGCCACTTGCAGATGCCTCTGAGCAATGTTCCCTCTAAGCTGCGCGGCTGCACGGCCGCGCACGTGACAGGAAATCGCCGCGCAGCAGTTTCCAACTGCCATGCAGCGATTTTCAATGTCAGAGGGAACATTGCCTCTGAGTCTACCACACAAAATGAACACAGGGTCTTGTTATCTATGGATGGGACATTTGCCTTACTGAATGCTAACTCCTCCAATTAATCCTACTCTCTATAGGATTCCAGCACAAACATGATGCTCTCAATAAGCTGTTTGTTTATGGAGCTCTATGTGGACGCCCACAAATCTCTTCTTGTGTGAAGCTCCAAAGCCTTTATGTGCTTTAAAGAGCCATTAGATTAGATCAGTGTTTCTCAACCTTGGCAACTTGAAGATGTTTGGACTTCAACTCACAGAATTCCCCAACCAGCATAGCTGGCTAGGAAATTCAGGGAGTTGAAGTCGGCACATCTTTAAGTTGCCAAGGTGGCACTGGATTAGAGATAACATTTGGATTAGATGCTACAAAACAGAAATACATTCCTTTTTAAACCAAGCTACTAGCCTCAATAAAGTGTGTTTATTACCTAAACAGGCCAAAGTTGAATGTTAATGACCGATCTTTAAATCTCATTAAATAACAGAGTGACTAGACATTTTGGGTGCTGAGCTGGAAAGGCCTAAAATGTTATCCTGGCTAATTCACATGGGGCTTCAATAATTGGGAATTTAACAATGATCATGGGGATGAGTACATGCTGATTGGTGGCAAAGCAGCACGTCAAATGGCAATTACCTCCCATCACCATATAATCAGGCTCTTTTCTAAAAGTAATAATTAGCCATAGGACACGTACTAAGGCCTACAGTTTATTTCTCTGTTGTGATTCACAGTCAAGGACCCTTCAAAATGCTGAACTGCTTTGGGTTGCGGTACAGAAAGTTATCACAGTGCAGAGAGTAAGTGTGAAAATGCTTCACCCACTGCATTACCGGATTTTTCCTCTTGCCAACTACTATCCCTCAAATAAATTTCAAAGCAGCATAAAAACTAGAATTCATCCCCTTACCCTCACACCCCCAATTATGTTACATAAATTTGCATTTCCCCATTCAACAAGTGTCATAAATCACTAGAAAGAAAAGCACCAATATAAATTTCATACACGATAACCGCATAGTAAAAGTTATTTCCGGCAGAGCAGGCAGAGGTATCCAGCTTACACACTCTTGTAATGAGAACAAGAAAAAATAATAATAATAGAACACACATTTCTATGTAGTGAAATCGTTTGCATTTTCTGAAACTATCATATAATTGCTTATTATAAAACAGTTGCATTGAGCAATAAATGGTAAATACAAAAACGAAAGGCACTGCCACTTTTTAAAAAAATACTAAACATTTGACTTCCATGGCCTTCAGCATGCAACTATTTTTTTTTATAAATACATTTAATTTTATTTTGGATAGTTGAGTTTTTTTTTTTTAACTCTTCTGTGTTTTCTACCTGCACTCAATACAGGATTTAAGAGGAAGGGATGGTGGCTTCTAAAATGTAGCTGAAGCCTCCGTTCATTACACAAGATACAAAAAACATGCTCAACTTAGCAATGTACCTACACACAGTGTTCATGGAAAATAAGTTCTCTTTTCCAAAGGGGGAAAAATAGAAGAAAAAAAATGTATATGGTTATTAACACCAGAATTTTACATGGGTACCAGCCATAGCAAGTTGTAAGTCACATGTCTATCCAAAATAATATATTTTAATAATCAGATAACCTCTGTTTTCTATATTCAGCAAAGGAATAAATAAACATTTCAAATTTGTTAAGTATTTTGACCAGATTTCCTTAATGTGGTGCTCTCCAGACACACATGGACTAAAGCAGGGGTGTCCAATCTTGGCAATTTGAAGACCTGTGGACTTCAATTCCTAGAATTCCACAGCCAGCATGGCTGGCTAAGGAATTGTGGAAGTTAAACTCTACAAGTCTTCAAGTTTTTAAGATTGGACAGCCCTGGACTAAAGCTTCCTTAATCTACAATAGCACCCTGATTTCGAGGAACAACTTATTTTTCTTACTTCTCCTCCTCCCCCCAGCCCAGATTCCTGCATGAGTACATAGTTTATAGACTTCCAAAATACTCAAGTCTACAGAACTGTTCTGTTTCTACATCCAAACTATTTTATACACCATTCCACCTGTTTTCCCCGACGATTATCCTACCGCAACCAATCAGCCTATTTTACACAGCAGCCTCACCTAACCTGGTCTCTTCCAGATATGTTGTACTACAACTCCCAGAATGCTATGGCCATATACCATGCTGGTTGGGAATTTGCAATGGATCCACAGTTGGGAAAGGCTGATCTACAGCAATGAACAAGTATGTGAATCCATCAATTGCAAAACCACCTCTGCCTAAAACTAGCCCTAGCAGATCATGTCTTTGCTCAGGTGCCTTAAAAATCACTTTCCAAAATCTTTGCCTCTAACACTGCACTCCTTCTTTACTAATCATAAAACCAATGTTTCCTTTCTTTGTTAACAGGCATTCTAGTAAACATGAAACAAAACAAAGCAAAGGGTATTTTGGCACTTTTTGTTCAGAAATATCAAGTTTTAATTTTTAAAATACTGCTACCTGAAACCCATTATGATCTCTCTTCCGTTTATAGCCTCAATTAAAAAATAAAATAAAACAGTAACAGAGTTTGAGAAGCAGTCCTTCTTCTTCCCTTTTCTAATCAAAAAGCAGCAGCAGCAAATGTTTGGCACTATGTTAGGTTTGATTAGGTGGAAAAAAATGTCTACTATCAAAAATGGATTCCCTGTTTGGGGGAGGAACCCCCCCCACAGTAATTTGCACTACAGATTTACTGAAATAGGCCTGACTGCATCATATTTTGGGCATGTCCACTTTCATGCTGGCTGCACTCATGTCTTTGAACTCTGGGAAATTTGCCTCTGTATTGGAGTTGAAATTAAAGAACCATGGAAAGCTCAGGATTTTCACACAACTGGGAAGGGGGAAGTATTCCTATTTAGCAGTAGTTTCAAACCAATTTAAATCTGTAGCATAGGCTTCATCATGACAAATCTTCAGCACCTTCACAAAACTACAATTCCTAATGCAAGAAGCTATGATAATGCAACCAGTTTCAAACTGGATTATTGTTCACTATATAGTTTGATGCTTGGCACTCTCTCACACACACACACAATCTTTCTCTCTCGCTCTCTCTCTCTCGCTCTCTCTCACACACACACACAGACAGACATACCCAAGAACTAAGGATGCATCTTTGGGTAAGAAGATGCACGGCTATTTTTCTTCCACAGGAGGAACAGGAAGTTATTATACCAAAATGTAATTTTGTTATTGAATGAATTGGACAGTTACCATAGAGCTGAAGCATCAATTATTTTTGCACTGTTATGATCAGAAATGGTAAAGTGAAATACTGATTTCTAAGTGACATCTTATCACTTGCTATTATCTGGTAGGTGATGCACTGGAACATATTGCATTTTCATGTATGCACATATATCTATTTAAAAGCAGTCTCTTTCTCTCAGCACATAATTAGTACAGAAGTGGAAAAATGTGGGTTAAAGCAGAGACCAGCATGAGGGTGAGCATAGCTGAAGTCCTCAGCATTTTGGCCTTGCTGGTAATTGGCAGGTTTAAAGTGTTAACTAAATATCTTTGCTCATAGAGGCTTAAGGCACCTCATTTTTCCCTTTAATTTTCTCTAGGGTCAAATCAACCTGTAGAGATGCTTGGGAGGGGCCTGGAAGCAATTGCAGCTGGTGCACACTGTTATTCACTTTGGATTACAACACAACAGTTGTGAGGCTGCAATCATAATGCTATTTTACTAATTGTTTCTTAGTTGTTATCAAGATAATATTTTGGAACAGGGGTAGAGTTAGGAGTGGAACAGATGTAAATTTGCTTCCCTAACTTCTGAATTCCAAATTCTACCAAACCAAGATCAAGAAGAAATCTCCATGGTGTATATGCCTCTGCTTTTTTTTTTTTTTTTAAAAAAGAATGTTCTCTAAGATGATACTAACTTTCATAAAGCTATTCTTGAGCATCCCAATGCTCTAGTGCCAAATCTCAATGAAGTATCTTTAAAATTCTCTCTCTCTCTCTCTCTCTCTCTCTCTCTCTCACACACACACACACACACACACACAATCAAAGGAACAGGACCCTCTCTTCAACTTTTCTTCTTTCTGCTCTACAACATTTCTTTGGCATCCTGCTCTGGCCCAGCTTGGAAAGTCAAGAAAAAAGTGCCTGAAATTCTCTAGAAACTTGACATTATTTAAAAAGGCAAAACCTGCTATGACGCCAAAAAGAAAAAAAAATATACACACACGCGAAAAAAACATACACACACACGCGCACACACACACACACACACACACACACAGGTACCATGCAAAAGATCTATTATTAATGGCAAGATGAGAAGGAAAGTGGGAATCCCTGGTTCCTCCAAGATCAGAAGGCTTTGACTTGCTTCTAGCCAAAACTGCTGGTATCCCTTCCTTCTGGGGGTGCCCTTATCCCAGCCACTGGATGTCTCAAGAGATTTTTTCTGCACCACATACATACAATCTCATACAGGAATTTGGCAATTGGGACTGGGGCACTGGTAGTTTCCCAGAGCAGCAGGGATTTTGGCCATGCACGATGGCTCTCCAGGTCAAGTTTGGAAACTAGGCTGGCTTTACCCCATTGTTTCTCCGCAGAAGAAGGAAGGTGGAGTTTGAAGCACGTGCAACATGCTCTTTTCTATCCGCCTTCATATGTAAACAATGCTCAGGATTCAAAGCTAGTTTTTTTTAATGTAACTGAGGCAAAACCAATTGACCTTTTGAGTTTCCTTTCTAGCCCACTCAATGAAACCACAGCTCCCATTGTGGTTTGAATGTCAGTGAAATACAGCTCATATTTACAGACAAACAATGTGCAATTCCCTTCTTCTTGACCATGCGTCAATAATATACTTAAAGGTCTCCTTCTTCATATAGAAGACTTGCATCAAACACCCCGCCCCCCACCCCCATTTCCACTGGAGACCTCCTGCCTATTCCCTTGCTATTAAGATGCCTGCCCTTAGATACTTTTAAGACATGCACCGGGATGCCAGCCCTTAGGTGAAGTCCCCCAACTTGTTTTGCTTATTCCAAGTTGTTTGTGTGTGTGTGTGTGCTATCTCTGATGATACAATTGCTGTGTTGCTTCTGACATAACCATTAAGATAAGCAGCCCTTCACAATGGAAACAGAGATGGAGAAGAGAGAGAAGGCAGAGAGAAGAACAGAAGGAAACAGCAATGAAAGGATGCAATGTATCTCCAGGGATCCTTAGCATGACAAGGGACTCATCATGAAATCTACCACTGGTCCAGCAGCCAAATTTTCTCACGGCCAGCGTTGTCACTGCAGATTCTTCCATCTTCTAGATAGTTGAGGTTCTGTCAACACCATCTGTAAGGATTTGGACATTGTTAGATAACCCATTGCCCAAAAGGAACAGCAGATGGCTTTCCAATTCAGAAGCAAGGAGGATAGAGTAATGCAAAGACCAACCTATCTCAACCTACCCTTTTTTGTGAAGTAAGGCATGGATGTTTCCACCCCTTCCCACCAAGTCCTTCCTCAGATACATCTGGCAAAGAGGATCATAGGTAAAAATACAGCCCACTGGGAAATATCTCCTACCCACCAGAAGTCTTTTTCCAACGAAGCAATGCTGGGAGAAACTGCACTGTGAGGAGATGGATAAATTGCAGTACTATCCCAATATTACTTTGGTTTCTCTTGGGAAGATGTTGAATCAGATGGTCAGGTTAAGTCCATCAAAGTAGATTTTCCAGATTGGGAGGTTGGCAGTATTGCCTCCTGAGATGCCACAGTATCCAGGATGCTGCCCAATAGTAACCACAAAAAGCTAAATATCTGTACATGGCCAAGCCTTTGCAAGAATATCTAATCTCATTAGATTTCAGTATTCCCACAGGAAAGCTTGCAAGAGAAGATCACCCCCCAAAATAGACATTGTAACTTTAATGATGAGGAGACACATATAACTTTATACAAAATCAAATAATGACACATACTGCCTGAAAAGGCCAATCATTCCTGCGGTAGCTCAGGCATTATCTTGAAGACTGATTCCCAGAAAGGAAGTGAAGTAACAATCATTCTAATGAATTGGATTCAGTGGGGACTTGAACAAGACAAATGGAGACAAGAGCAGAATCCCTTTCTATCCCAAACTCCTTCCTGTTCCAATTTGTTCAGCATTGCAATATTATGTGAATGAGATACCGTTATACGTGCCATTATGGGGACAATACTTCAGCAAATCCAACAGATGGCGATCTATGACTAGTAGCAAAAAGAACACCAAAGCACATTCATTCATCCATCTATCCACTCATCCGAAACAACCCTAGTAACTCCATCAAAATCATTGTGTGGATTTGCCTTTAATAACAAGTAGTTATGTTAACCTTCTGACACCAGCTTCTTTCCCTTTTTTCTCTTGGTAACTCCTCAAGAAAAGAATAAAATACTTTTCACCAGGTCAAGCTTATTGCTCAGCTATTCTAATACAATCAGTGTCTTTTAGCTAGAATTGATAGACAACGAACCTGGGATTTTCTACAGGCAGGAGGTAATGATGTGGTTCCCTTCCTATGTACTGGAGTGGATAAACAAAGGTTCAATTTATTTATTAAAGTTGCCTTTTTCAAAAAATCACTAGTTGCACTGTGTATTTTATTAGTGATCATTTTATATTTGGACAGTTGGTAGCTTTATAACTGTCACCTTAAAGAACCTTGTGGCTTTCTCTGTTTTAAGATAAATGTGTTCATTCAGCAATAGGAATTTCTATTTGATGGCTTTCAACTGCATCAAAGACTGGTTCACACATTGTGCTAAACAATGGTTTTCTTGATCATGATTTAACAGAATAAACCACAGCTGGCTTGGTTTATTCTGATACACCAGCCATCCTTTATAATCCTCAGTGTCCAAAACAAGCCACATTACTGTGTGTCCTCGTGACGAACCGTGCCTCTATCTCTCAATATGTTGAGACTCTAGAAAGAGTGCAGAGAAGAGCAACAAAGATGATTAGGGGACTCGAGGGTAAAACATATAAAGAACGGTTGCAGGAACTGGCTATGTCTAGTTTAATGAAAAGAAGGTCTAGGAGAGACATGATAGCAGTGTTCCAATATCTCAGGGGCTGCCACAAACAAGAGGGAGTGAAGCTATTCTCCAAAGCACCTGAGGGTAGGACAAGAAGCAATGGGTGGAAACTAATCAAGGAGAGAAGCAACTTAGAACTAAGGAGAAATTTCCTGACAGTTAGAACAATTAATCAGTGGAACAGCTTGCCTCCAGAAGTTGCGAATGCTCCAACACTGGAAGTTTTTAAGAAGATGTTGGATAACCATTTGTCTGAAGTGGTGTAGGGTTTCCTGCCTAAGCAGGGGGTTGGACTAGAAGACCTCCAAGGTCCCTTCCAACTCTGTTATTCTATTCTATTCTATTCTATTCTATTCTATTCTATTCTATTCTATTCTATTCTATTCTATTCTATTCTATTCTATTCTATTCTATTCTAATACTTTCTACTGTGTATCTTTAAAGTGCATCAATAGATCTGGGCTGCAAAAAGCTGGACAACCCCTAGATGACAGAGAAGTTAAAGTTTTCTGTATGTCTTCGATATTATCTAGTCATTATTGATAATGGTCTTTTTGTAGCTTAGATCTGGTAGCCCTACACTGGACAACTTCAAAGAGGGCAAAAGAAATGGAATGGAGCCGCTGTCTATTTAAACTTCACCTCCTGCCTCCCCCTCCTTCTAACTCCCAAACCTGCATAATTTTCTCCATTTAGCACAGGAACGAGACAGAGGAAATACTTTTGAAGTCTGCTGGTAAGGCTGTGGCTTGTAAGTTACATAAGCACATATGGAAGAGAGACACACACAGCGGGTTTTGTTAAGGATGGAGACAGCCCGTCCATCCTTAGTCCCACACCTATATTTAATCATCACCTACTCCAAGGCCAACTATTACGTTAATGTGGTTAGTCAAACAAACGTTTGTGGGTCCGATATCTAGGTTTCATTTCTTCTACTGTTTATCCTAACAGAAAAAAAGCATCCTATCTTGCTTAATGTTCATGGGGGGGGGGGGAAATCAATTCAAATGCCTCAATCCTTTTCTCTCTCTTTTAAGATGTTATGTAAAGGACAATCCTTGCTTGATCTTTTCAGAATAAAAACAATGTATAGGGAACAGAGTCTTGTTATGAAATGTCTTAGCAAGATGTCTTTTAAAAGCAAAAGAGGGTTTTTTCCTTCCTTTTCCACCAACCCAACTGAAGTTCTTTTAGAAACCAGGAAAATCTCAGGACATTTGCACATACAGTGATGAAATACATTTGCCATTATATTATTTTTTTATTGATATCCTGCCTTTAATATTTTTACAAATAACTCAAGGCGGCAAACATATTCAACACACCTTCTTCTTCCTCTTTTCCCCACAACAACCCTGTGAGGTAGGTTGGGCTGAGAGCGAATGACTTTGTATCATGAATATAAAAACCATCAGCTTCACCTCCTTTCTGGTTATACATTAAAATTCTGATTCATCTTCTAGGGGTCTCCTGTTTGGACTTCTACTGCTTTTATTGATTTTAGCAATTGTTGCTTCTAATGAATGTTTTCAGGAGTGTTTGTAGGATATGGTCCACAACGGAAGATGGTGGCCATGATGGTTTGATAAAAGTTCTGCCTGCTTTTATTTATGTGTGAAACATTTAAAAAGGCAGAGTTTTGACTGCACTATTATGATTACTTTTTAATTTTTTTTTTACCATGCCCTGTGGATACTCTTGAGTGTTTTTAATGTTTGTTTTTAACTCTGTGATTTTACTCTTCTTATAATTGATGCATTAAGCTTACTGAGTAGATAGGATGGAAAATAATAATAACCATGATAAATATTAGGATTGTGCATGTCACTTGAAGAGACAAAGCAACCTTCTGAATCAAATCTTGAAGGCTTGGCCTGGATGCTTCCAGACCCACCTGGGACATAGATAATGGGCAGGTGACAGATGAGGAATCAGACAAAATATGATCTACTGGAGAAAGTGGCAACACACTCTAGTTGTCTATGGAGATTCTCGGTCATCCAGGTCATGGTTGTTCCAAAGGTGCTTTTTCAAGAGGCAACTGAACTTTCTGTCTGAAGAAGCTTCTTGGATGAGAAGCGAAACATCTTCAAAGAAAAACCAGAAAGTCCAGTTGCCTCTTCAAAAAGCACTTTTGGGACAAACACGCTCTAGTATTTTTCCAGAAACACAGAGAACATTCCCAACCAGGACAAAGTCAACATTATACTGGCAGGTGAACCCCCAGGTTGGAAGCAACCTGATGAGCTATTGAGGAAGATCAGAGAACAAGTACAAATAGTACTAATGCTTCTAATGTGGTTGGATTAAAACTGAATTAATGTCCAGCTGCTGATGTGTCTAACGGAGAAGGAAAGTCTGAAACTGCAAAGATTACCACTCCGATGGCAAAAATAAGAGTTTGCATATATGCAGCTTTCAAATATTAAATCCCTATTACCCAAGTAGCAGGAGTCTGAGCCTTGGGGATCACAGTATCAGAAAGGCTTGATGCAATTTTAATGTGAGCATAAAAGAGAGAAGAAAAAAATAATAGCTTTTACCTCCTAGGGCATGTTCAGTCATACTCAGGCACAAGGACTCCAGCCTATTATTGATATCGGGTTCTGTCACTGGGACCTGGAACTCTGCAAAGATAACAAGAGGACTAAATACAGCAGATGAGAACTGCCACTATTATTTGAAAGATTTTTCCTCTAGCTAAACAGAACTTTAGGGTATAGCTATTGCAAAGTGTGGTTGTCTTTTTTTAAAGAAAAAAAAAGGACTTTCTTACTTTAGACTCAACAAAAGTTCTCTCAATTCTTCTAGATAATTTTGAAGCAATCTGAAGATGGTATAATCCCACCAGCAAGGGACAATTAAGGAGATGTATTATAATAAGATTTCAATACCTGCGTCTACCGAAGATGCTAATTAAGACAGAAGACAACAACATGCTATGGAGAAAGATGCACAATCAGGCACAGAAACAGATGGATGAATAAAACATACACTTTCATTTTTTTGAAAATAAAGTTAGGAACAAATTGTGATTTTGTTCACGGAGTTCACAGAGACTGAGCTAATTTGATGCCACCTCTAATTTTCCTCTTATTCACAATACTTGACATCTTACGATGAGATCTTTCTCCAGAATTTACCATTCCAATCCCTGTTACAAAAATCTAGAAGCTGATTGCTCCATATCCCTAACCTTTCAGCATATTCCCAGGACATGGTAAGTAATGAGGTTTATTTCATTCTGACTTCATTCTGTGTAACTCCCAGCCATTATGAACTCTAAATGATACCATAAGTTTATTTGTGATTTGTTAACATCCTGCATGATATCTGCAAATCATTAATTCAATTTAGCATGATTTATGAACTCTGCTAAGTGGGGCTTAATAAACTATGGTTAAATAAGTCATGGTTTAACATGATATTCCTTGTAAATATCCCCACTTATTTCAACAGAAACAATTAAAGAGGGTAGAGCCTAGTAACAACTTTTGGGAATCAAAATTGTTTTTCCTTAAACTAATTCTTGAAGAGGATTTGTTGCCTGGCAGGGTTTGTCCCTTCCATCAGCAATTTTTGTGGGAACAGTTCTCTATAAGTAAATAATGAATTTATTCCCATCTCACCTAGGGGCGATTCTAGGTGGATTACAACCAAATAAACTGATAATACATTAAACACGATAAAACATTAAAATAGTAAATATTAACAAACTAATGCTGTGCCAGAATCTGTACATGTAAGTGCTTGACTTACAACCATTTGTTTAGTGACCGTTTGAAGTTACAATAGCACTGAAAAAAGTGACTTATGACCATTTTCACACTTACAACTGATGCAGCAGCCCATGGTCATGGGATCAAAATTTAGACGCAATTGGCATGCATTTATGATGGCTGCAGAGTCCCAGGGTCATGTGACCACCTTGTGCGATCTTCTGACAAGCAAGGTTAATGGGGAATCCAGATTCAATTAACAACTGTGTTACTTAACAATTGCAGTGATTCACTTAACAACTGTAAGCCGCAACAACTGTAATAACAACTGTTATTTGCTGTAAGCCGCCCAGAGTCCTTTGGGAGTTGGGCGGCATAGAAATGCAAATAAATAAATAAACAAACAAACAAACAAACAAACAAACAAACAAACAAACAAACTGTGGCAAGAAAGGTAGTAAAATGAGGCAAAACTCACTTAATAACTGTCTCGCTTTGTAATGTAAATTTTGGGCTCAATAAGTCGAGGACTCCCTGTATTGTAATTTCTTAGGTTTCTTTTCCCATGAATTAGGCTTCTGTTTTTCTATCTTATTTTCAAATTCAAATTCAAATTCAAATTCAAATTCAAACCTTTATTGTCAATGCACAACATGTGTACAATGAGATTGGATGAGCCTCCCTTAGTGCAGCCCCCCAAACACAAAATACATCTCAATAACTCGTAAGTGGAAGAAAGAAAGAAAAAAAACCCAACCCAATAGATCATACTAACAGACACACAATCCTATATACATATATGTGCATAACATAACATTATATTATATTGCACCAGTATAGGCATGTTGCATGTTGTGCTGGCCCTGCAAGTCTATCATACTAAATAATTATGGTGTTATGTTGCATTCAGAAGTCTGACAGCCCACGGCTATTTTTCAGCCTGTTCGTTGGACTGGCTATGCTTCTGTATCTCCTGCCCAATGGTAGGAGAGTAAAGAAGTGCTGACCAGGGTGTGAGGTGCTTTTTCAAGGTGCTTGAGAATTTCTTTTGAATTTCTCCAGATAGTGTTTTACTGGGTTCTTGGAAGTGACAGTAATGTTATTGTTGGCGTTATTTTCTATTATCCCTCTTGCTACCATTTTAAGGTGTCCCTCACTGCCCACATTTCCCAGTCTGAAAAAGCTCCATGGAAGGAGCTTGATGAAAACTCATGAAGTTTTCCTAGAGGATTTGAAGGAAAAGTGGGAAGCCAGTGGGATGGCGCCTATCTGTTGGCCTTCTCATAACTAAGTTCAAGAACACCCTAGTTCAAGAATTTCATCAAAATGCGCAATGTCTCTGCAATAAATTCAATGAAATTTTGTTTCATCAAAGTAAATAGGAGCTGGTACCAAAAAAACCTCAAGATAATTTTCCTGCACTATGCTAAAAATAACCACTATATGAATCATGACAGATGATTATTAGTCCAGAGTTCAATGGTGGTTTGTTTTTCAGCTCAAGGGGAAATTACTTATTTCTAATTCAATCTGACACAAAAGGTGGGGTGGGGGAAGAGTTCACCCCTTTCTAGCCTTGCCAAATCACTACTTTTAAAGGTCTTCCCAAAGGAATTGTTAACAAGCCATACGGTACTTTTCACATGTCCATCACTCTTTCAGTGGGGAAATAAGAAGGTTATTGAGCCCTGAGAAAGAAGAAAACTGGTCAGACTTACCAGGTTGCTGAAACATAAGCATTGTCTGAGGAGAGGTGTGGACAGGCAGTGAACGGGTCCTCTGTACAGAACTATGGCTTCGGCTGGGCATACTGTTACTTCCTCCTGGATTTGCAAACCAAAGATTCTATGGAGAGACAACAGAGCAGGGGTGTCAAACTCAAGGTCCACGGGGTGCTTAGATCTGGCCCGTGGGGCCGTCTTGGAAACAGCGACAGATCGGCCCACGGTGCCTCTGCCAGGAAAAACAAAGCTCGGGAGGGCCGTGTGCAGCCCGCCCAAGCTCCGTTTTTGGCCACAGAGGGCTGCAGGAGGCCGTCCAGGCCAAAAACGGAGCCCAGTGGGGCTGTGTGCGGCCTCCCCAAGCTCCATTATTGCTGGCAGAGGGCTGCAGGAGGCCATCGCGGCCGAAAACGGAGCCTCGATGAGTGACATCGAGCTGGCCATGCCCACCCCAGCCACACACACACACCCGCCCCCCCCAGGTCATACACAACCCTTATGCGGCCCTCAATGAAATCGAGTTTGACACCCCTGCAACAGGGCATGCGTCATTAAAATAAGGCAAGCCATAAATGCAGAAAGGCAAGGGTCCCTAGCAACATTATAATCCCTACAGAATTATACCAATAGGCCAATTTACTAGCGTGCCATATTTCACCAGAAAAGGGACAATTGCCCTGATTTTGGAAAGGGGGGCAGCAAAACAGTTCATTTCAGAAACTCTTCCATCCTTCTGTAATTTGGTGGAACCTCCTCCACCCGGCTTCAAATGCATTTGCCCATACAGGTAGTCCTCAACTTACAACCATTCATTTATGACTGTTTGAAATGACAGCGGCACTGAAAAAAGTAATTTACAACCGGACCTCACACTTATGACTGTTGCAGCATCCCCACAATAACATGATCAAAATCTGGGCACTTGACAACTGGCATATGTATTTATGACGGATGCAGCATCCTGGGGTCATGTGATCACCGTTTGCAATCTTCCCAGCAGTTTCCAACAAGCAAAGTCAATGGAAGAAGCCGGATTCACTTAATGACCACCTGATCCACTTAACAACTGCAGTGATTCATTTAGCGACCATGACAAAAAAGTTGGGCATGACTCACTAACAACCGCCTTGCTTAGCAATGGAAATTCTAGTCCCAACTGTGGTCATTGATCAAGGACTACCTGTAATTGAATTCATTATATCTGACTAATGAACAATTTCAATGATATCTGGTTGGACCACACTGAAGGGCCATGAGTGCTGCTGCCATTGGCCATTGACTTCATTCTCTAGTAAGACGTCTCTTTTACCTTTTGAGCCTGGGACAAAAATAGACAGAGGGAATTGGGACACTGGATCACTTCCATTCCTTGACTACTTATATTATCCTTGATTGTTTTCCCAGGCTTTGGCTTAAAATAGATGGAGTCCCTTGTTGGATGTGTTTTTGTCTATGTTTCTGCATAAAGCAAACTGGATCCCACTCTTGTTTAGTGTTTTTATGGTTATTTTTTTCCAGTATCTTCCCAGGTATTTGTGTTGGGCTGATTGATCTGTAGTTTCTTGGGTCTGTTCCCTCCCCCCCTCTTTTTTTGAAGATAAGAACTCTTCAAATTCACCAAACTTGCAACTATAAGTCACACAATTGCTTGCATTTCTCCTATACAGTTTCAGTTTAACCTACCAAATGCTGCATTTGCTTTTCGAACAGGCCAGACTAAGAACATCAGTCCCTACCAATGGCCCGTCTCTCCTGCACTCAAAGCATTTTATTTTTCCTCCCTCGGCAACCCTCATCCCCTTTACAGGACCTCTTTACAGCACTGAAAACAGTGAAAACAGGAAATGCCTGCAGACTATTTTGGCCAGCGCAATCTCTTTCGTTTTTCATTTTTAAACTGAAAATTCAATGTAAGAGTGTTCAGTTTAGTCCAAGAAGGAAACTGGAAAGAGAGTAACAAAGGAACTTTAGTTGAGTGATAAATACTTTTTCTTTTCCATAAAAGAAAAAAAAATACATACTCTGAATCATACACATGTAGAGGTTGCCTTGTAATTTTAGATCAGCTTTTCCTCAAATAGACAAATGCACATGTGCAGGGAATATAGTATAATGCCCAAGACTCCCACACAGACCCTAGGAATTCCGGCAGTTAAAAAATCACTTTTTCTGAAGAGTGCCATCTTTGGAAAGACAGTTTTAGATTAAAGACTATCAGTTTTCAACAACTGCTCCAAAGAAAACAGTCCCATGGCAATGAAATGGATGCACGTTTCTTTCAGCATTGACATTTGCAAGATATACAGGTAGTTCTCAGCTTATGACTCCAACTGGAACAAGAATTTCCATGGCTAAGTAAGGCGTGCCCAATTCTATGACATTTCCCCCACAATTGTTAAGCAAATCAATGCCGTGATAAGTAAATCACATAGTTGTAAAGAGAATCCAGCTTTTCCCATTGACCCAAAGGTGCTCTTCCAAAAGGCATCTTGACTTCCTTGTTTTTAAACTTGAAAATAATTTGCTTCTCATCCAAGAAGCTTCTTCAGTTCTGAATTGAACTGAAGAAGCTTCTTAGATGAGAAGTGAAATGCTTTCAAAGAAAAAAAAACCCAAGAATAGCAATAGCACTTAGACTTATATACCACTTTACAGTGCTTTACAGCCCTCTCTAAGCGGTTCACAGAGACAGTATATTGCCCCCAACAATCTGGGTCCTCATTTTACCGACCTCGGAAGGATGGAAGGCTGAGTCAACCTTGAGCCGGTGAGATTTGAACTGCCGAACTGCAGTTAGCAGTCAGCTGAAGTAGCCTGCAGTACTGCACTCTAACCACTGTGCCACCTCGGAAAGTCCACTTCCCTTTCAGAAAAGCATCTTTAGGACAACCATGACCTTGGTGATTAAAAATCTCCATAGTCACTTTCTCCATTGACTTTGCGGGCTGGGAAGGTGGAAAATGGCAATCACATGACACCGGGACGCTGCAAAAACCGTAAAAACATTCCAGTTGCCAAGAGCCCAGATTTTGATCATGTGACCATGGGGATGCTTCAATGGTCTTAAGTGCAAGGACTGGTCATAAGACACTTTTTTTTAATGCCACTGTAACTTCGAAGTCATTAAATGAATGGTTGTAAGTTGAGGATTACCTGTACTACATTTTGATACGAATGTTTATAAAATGGGGAATTTGTTTAGTTAACACAGTTAGATGCCTTTTTGCAGAGTTATCTGGCACAGATCTATATAAATACTTTCTAAAGTCATCAAAATTAGTGATTATCTCTTCACCTTGTGGCAGCAAAGCCTGTTAAATTAATCCCACATCACTTTTATTTAGATAAATCTTCTGTTTGGTCACAGAAAATCCCAAGAGGGCCAGTGACAACATTGGACAAATCTGTACTGAAGTTTTTCACTGAGGGACGATCCAGCCACCTCACTTTTGAAGTAGTTGCTTCTAGTTTGCACTACCCTTTTCCATCTCATTTTAACACAGGCTCTGTGGCTTTGAGGAATCACCCACAAGTTGAGGGATACCCACCTGTCTTCCTTGCTTTAAGATGGTGGGGTTGGCAGCTCCATTGCGCTGGCTGGCTCCTAGGAGGCCACTGGGACCCAAAAGCCCCAGCCGTGTAGTGGGGAGATTTCGAGAGGGAATTTGGAATTGGCGTGGGTTTCTTCTGCCCATTCCTGCACCTGCAGATCCAGCTGTCGGTAAGGAGTTTGACTGGCCAAAACCTCGGCTGAGAAAACAAGATCGGACAAATCCAATTCAATGCAATTCACCTCCTGTATTATAAACCCCAAACAGACACCTCACTCATGATAAATATACTAAATTGGTTAAAGTGCCCTAATCTCCCTCTTTTTGAGGGAGCCTTGAAGCTAAAGATCTCTTGCACGTTGTCTTGTGTAAAACTAAAGACACAGCAAGCTCACTTTAAAATACTGTAATTAAATAATGCTTCACAGAATTACAGAACTGCTTTAGAGCTTTGTGCTGACATGACCGAAATAAATAAATCACCGCAAATAATTTAATTCACACTAAAGCCACGTTCCTGTCGAGAATCTGGAAATTAATAATTTTGTATGTGTGATTTCTTCCAACTCCTACCCTGTCACTTGATCACAAATCGCTCAACCCACCATAGTTTCCAGGCACAGTGGAAGTGTAAAAGTTGCTAGGCTGAATTAGGCTTGTTCCTGGGCAACCATGAGCCTTGATTTCCCCCCCCCTCCTAGATCCAAGGGGTGTGCCTCCCACCCATTGGCCCTCTAGGCCTAGCCCCACAACATTAACACAGCCAACTCTCTATAGCACTGGCACTCCCAGGAGTTGAGTCTGCGGGACGAAGCCCCAATCTTACGTTCTTTGTTGCCGGTATCCCGAGAGGTCTAAGATGGATTTGCGAGGGAAAGACCTGAATAGTTTTTGCACCTGCTGTTTCCATGACAACAGTCTTTTCTTCTGTGTCTCGGTAAATGCCTGCCCAAGAGAGGGAGTTATGGGAGGGGGGAGGGAAGGGAAAAAGGGGGGGGTTTAAACATTCAAAATAGAATAATGATTAGAAGAAAAAGTCACGAGTGATCTTCATCATCATGATTAGGATGACTGGCTTATTAGTAAAAACATTTCACTAATGAGGGGAACACAGTACCTTGTTAGAGGCAACCACTATTCTCAAACAGCAAGTTTTACACTCAAGAGTCTGAAATCTTTATTTTTCAGTACAACTAATTATGCTTTGGAGAAAGACAAATTGAGCCACAGACATTTCTGCATTTGAGGATCACTGAGGTGAATCCCCACAGGCTGATGCTGTGAATTTGACTAATCTTGCGATCCTCATGTCATTCTATGGAGGGGCTGTGAAATAGCCTCTCTCCAAGTTTCAAACGCCATTACTGCTCTTTCTGCATGCAAGTTGCCAAGCACCATTTTAATGTGAATTTGATAGCAGCAAATACTTGAGTTCTCATGGCATCAACATTTCAGAAACACTGGTCTCACATGAGCCATAATGTTACTTGTCTCTATTTGGCTTAGCATGATGAAAAAGTTGGAAGGCACACTCTAGCCTAGACCAGGGTTGGCCCCCTACTCAGTGCAGGAATTCAGATTCAAGTATTCCCAACAGATGGCTGTCTAGTCCCAGTTTGACACGACACTGGTGTTGAGCATCATCTCTCTGGGAACTATCTCACCACTAACATCTTGTTGTTAACCAATCAACAATAAGATGTTAGTGATGAACCAATTCCCAGAGAGATGATGGGATGGGCCGTCAAGTCAGTGTCCACCCTTAACAACCACACAAATTGATCTGTCCCAAATTGACCCTTCAGGTTTTCCAACAGTGCACCCATTGCCACTGTGGTCAAGTCCATCCACTTGCAGCTGGTCATCATCTTCTTTTTCCATTCATCTTTCCCAGTATTATAGATTTCTCAAGAAAGCCAAGTCTTCACAAAATGGGTCCAAATTATAATAACTTGACCCTGATCATTTTGCCTCAAGCAAATACTCGAGATTGATTTGTCTATGACCCCCTCTGTTTTCTAAGCTAACCATGGTATTCTCAGAAGCCTTTTCTAACACCAACATTCAAAAGCATTAATCCTGTTTCTTTAAAGACTAACTTTAGTGGACAATTAGAAATTTTGGGATTCCCGTTTTTCTAAGGACATTTCACAGCTTGACACAATCAACGCAACCAAAGGCTTTTCTATTATATTCTCTGATTTTCTTATTTACCCAGTATGCATATTTTTCCATGTTCCTTTGTATTTTCTAAAACCAGTTTGAACATCTGGCATCTTGCTTTCCATGAAGGATATCAATCTATGTTACATGTCTCTATGCATTATTTTGCTAGCATATGAAATTAAGGACATTTATAGAATAGTTTGCACATACTGTTAAATCTCCTGGGGTAACTTTTCCAATCCGTTGGCCGTTGTGTTATTGTTCAGATCTGCTAATACGGTTTGGTTAGAATCTTTACCGATTCTTGTTCTTCTGTTGCTTGCCATATCTCTATAAGTATTTTATTAATTTCTTTAGCTTTCTGACTTGGTAATGACCAGGGTGCTGATTTAATTTCATCTTACTGTACTAGAAATTCTTGTAAATAGGGATGACATTCTAAGGAAACTTGGATGTTGATATCTCTCTTGTACAGAATTTCAGAATACTCCTTCAAAACTTTGTTTGAACTTCTTGAAATCGGTTACTATTTGCCCATTGGTGTCTTTTAGCAAATCAATGCAAAGTTGGAACCTCTTTCTAAATTTGGAGATCTTTTGGATCTTATTTGTTTGTGTCTGTTTTCATCTTTGATGTCTTTCCAGATTTCCCTGCAATACTGTTTCTTGTCTTTTTAATAGCTCTCTGAAATACTTTTCAATGTTCCTTCCTACAATTTTGTCTTTCTTGGCTCTGGCTTCTCTTCTTGGCAATTTCCACTGTTTGTTCTGACATCCAGCTTGCTTTCGTCTGTTTTTTGGTCTTGGCATTTTCTGTTCACATTTATCTTTAAGAATGTCTTTGATTTTATACCACAGTTTCTCTGATTCCCTATAAATGGTTCAAAACTTCAAAGCAATTCCCAATGTTCTCCTTGAAAACTGTGGGTATAAGCTCAAGATATATCCTGGAAATTGACCGACTTTCTGTTTTAGCTTGAATTGGAACTTGCATATGAGCAATTCATGATCCGTTGCTATTATAAGTGACCTCTTCCACCTACTTGTATCAATCATATAAACAATTTAATTTCTGTACATTCCATGTATTACCCATGTCCAGGTTATTTGAAGACTGGGTTAGAAATCAGGAAATAATTGGATTGGCAGAAACCACTAAGCTGTTCTCCTTTATTTCTATGTCAACTATATTATTTTTTCCTTTCTACTTCCAACTTTGGAATTGCACTCTTCAACCACAAGAAGCACATCTTATTTGGATGTTCAGTCCATTTCAGATTGAGTTGTTCCTATTATTAAAAAAATATTGTTCCTAACGATCAACTGGGATCTGCCTTCTTGTAACTTACCATTATTCCATCTCTTGCATTTTGGAACAACAGACAGCAAACCTTTGCCTTCTTCTACCATACTACTTCTTCTGTAATTTCAGTTACTTGAAGAGTGCTATAATCTCTCAGCCAATCTTCCCTTCTGGAGGCTAAACATCTCTAGCCCCTTCAATCTATCTTCATAGGACTTAGAATCTAATTCTTTTGATTATCTTTGTTGAACTTATTTACTTCTGAATCTTTATTAGGTTTAATTAAGAAATTGCGGTTAAACCAACCATAGCTTTGTTTGCTTTCCTAGGGCCAGGTGGAATAAATATTATTACACTATCGTAAAAAGACAGGTTTGGTCAGACTGCACCAGATTGGCAAACATTTGTGGGGAGAATGAAAGTAGCACTTCATGAGAGATTGGACTGAAACTAATGAGTTCCCTTAATAGTCAGCTTCAACTATATTTAAACCGTAAGCCTGGGCAAGGATGACAGCAAAAAATCTAATAGGATCCATTTGCTCTTTAAAAAAGTGAAATGAGGTGAGATGATGATAGGCGGCTAAGGTTGACCAGTCAACTGGTCATTTGGTTTATAGTACTCCAGATGTTATGGAATCTCTCTTCAATGCCAGATGCCATAGAAAAGCTGGCTATAAATGCTAACTGTTACTTGATAAATATAAAACATCAAAAGTCTGGACAAAGCTTTGAAGTTTTCTGGAAGCCAGAAGACAGTTACAGTAAGCTATATGTAGTTCAGGAATGCCAAAATTGGAGAAGAGAAATTGCAGCACAGAGGGAGGCCCAAGTGTGACCATAGACAAAGAACAGGCCAACAACATTTGACCTATGCAAGATCATTATCAACCAAGGGGGAAAAAACTCCAGAGTATTTAGAACCATATAAGGAAAATGTTTGCTAATTGTAATTGCAAATTAATAGCAATTATATTCAGAGGTGTTTTTTTCATTAGTCTGTTTATTGTAAAGCAGAAGCTTTTTAATATCATTTTATTAACAGAGAAGCAAAGAACCAGAAAGGATCCTTAGAAATCATTTACTCCATTTTCCCACTTAATTATGAGTGCCTCATTTAATACTGTATTTATAATAACTAGCAATGGGGTTTGATTGATTTGTATTAGAGTCTTCCCAAAATTACCCAGCTGGGCAGAAACTGATCTTTACCTAGAGTTAAGATTCTATCCCTAAGCCACACCCATGCCAATATTAGTGCTCAAATGGTCATATTTGCATATCTAGGAAATCCAGCAAATCTCTTCAAGAAATGGAAAGAGTTTGCTAATCTTCCTCCCTTCCCTCACCTCCCTAAAATTACTCACCTCATGAATTAGGCATTTGTCTATGAGTTGTAGATAGGAGCTTATATTCTCCTCGTCAGGTCTGGAGACAAGGAGCTGGGTACAAACTGCAAAATAACAACATCATCATCAACAACCACATAACTTTAATGAGAATTTTGCAATTGTTTTAAATCTCTTGAAGAATGAACTCAAACTGCCCTCATTGTGGTGACCTGAAAAGAATTGCCATCAATGGGAAACAACTGTCAATAAAAAAATGTACACAGATACAGGCTGGACTCCATTCATGCCTTTTTAAGTTTTGTTCCATCCTTTGCTTTCTGTTACTGTGGTGTCAATTTGGAATTATTCCATGTAGATTTATTTATAAAAAGGAAGCTGCTGGGCCTCCTGATTCCCCAGCTCCAGTATGGAAAAGCCACGTGAAGGACTTTAGTAGATAGGACAGACATGGAATAATGTAACCTAATCACTGCCACCAGGGGGCGGGCATGAGCATAATATAATCAAATACATTTTTATAATATTTTATTGTTATTCATTATATTACTTTATTATTACAATAGTATAATAAATAAAATAAAAATAAAATAAATAAAAATACGCTGCTTCATACTGGATATTGGATTCATAGAGCAAACCTTGATATCTAGATTAGTCTGCAATAATACAGTACTCTTGAGATTAGTTATTTATTTACTTTATTTATTTATATCCTCTATTATTGTTATAAATGACTGAAGGCGGTGAACTGTGGCGCTGTGTTAACTATGGTAACTGAAGAGTTGTGGTGGCGCAGTAGTTAGAATGCAGTATTGCAGGCTAACGTTGCCCACTGCCAGGAGTTCGATCCTGATCGGCTCAAGGTTGACTCAGCCTTCCATCGTTCCGAGGTCGGTAAAATGAGGACCCAGATTGTTGGGGCCAATATGCTGACTCTGTAAACCGCTTAAAGAGAGCACTATGAAGTTGTATGTAAGACTAAGTGCTATTGTGTTGTGGTCCGCCAGCGGCCTGTGGAGCTGGCAGCAGAGTCGGACAGCAAGGAGGCTGGGGAGGAACATGGGTCAGTCCTGGAGTCTGGAGAAGGCTCTGTGTTGGAGGCAGAGATGGGGCCTGGGCCATCTGGGAGGTCTGTGCTGACTCTGGAGCCTCCAGAGGCTGACATCAGCGAGGCAGAGGAACAGGGGGAGCCTGTTCCCAATGCGCGCATGCGCAGAGCTGCCAGAAGGCAAGAACAGTTAAGGAAGAAAAGGACTACTCGGGAGTAAGGCTTGGAGATGATTGGCCCCTCCCATAGGACATAAAAGTGGAGCAAACGGATGTGAGCTTTGCAGGAAGCAATTTGGTTCAATTCTGGTCGGTGTAACTCAGCAGCTCCGTTCTGACTCTGTGTTCTGTTTGGCCTTGCAAAGCTACTTGCCATTTAGGTCTTTGGCAGCGTGTCAAGAGAGATAAAGGTGGGTGCTTATCAGCCTTCTTCCGAAAGATTGTGGCAGACTTCTATCGGACTAATTAAAACTGTTTGGGACTTATTACGGCTATGAATGAAAATAATTCACAGCCGTTGAAATAAAAAGAGGTTTTTTGGGACTACGTTTGTGATTTATGATTTATCAGGAAGCCTAGGTCAGAACATATATCTAATTCTCGTTCCTTAGCTTATTTTTCCAGAACAACAACCCTGTGAGGTGGGCTGGGATGAAAGTGACTGGCCCATGGTCATCTAGCCAGCTTTCATGCCTAAAGTGAGATTAGAACTCAGTGACTCCTGGTTTCTAGCTTGGTATCTTAATCACTAGACTAAACAGCTACAAGTTCGAACATTCCCAGCCAGCAAAGCGATTGAGCAAACTGACCAGGAATGAAAGAAGCTATAATTCAGCACATCTTGATGACACAGTTGCTCCAAGGTCCTAAAAGGCCAATATTTGTCAACAGTAGGTATTAAAGTCTGATTGTCAAAGACTTTGCTCTTAAGCGTGTCTCTGCTACAGTCCTGGTATCCCTAAGGATGCTGCAGTGCATGGGCCCAATTAGGCCAGCTTTCTTCCTCCAGATTCCACCCAACATTTGGCCATTATGTCAGTAAGTCATTGCATATATTGCATAGGAACAATTTGCCTCCAGAAGTTGTGAATGCTCCAACACTGGAAGTTTTAAAGAAGATATTGGATAACCATTTGTCTGAAGTGGTGTAGGGTTTCCTGCCTAAGCAGGGGGTTGGACTAGAAGACCTCCAAGGTCCCTTCCAACTCTGTTATTCTGATATGTAGTCAGAATAATTTTTCTGGAGATGTCAGTTCACACTTTTTGATCTTTTGAACGTATTGACCGATTATTTCTAATAGAACATCATGGTTATGCGAAATTTATATTTGAGAATGGCTATTCAAATGCACTCGTTGGATCATATGTTTAGTTTTGGGCAATGCACTTAAAAAGAGTAACGAAAGCCAGAACAAAGTCAGTTACCAGGATGATAGAATCCAAGCCCTGTGAGGAGTTGTCAAAGAAGCTAGGTAATTTAGCTTGCAGAGGTTTACAAATATCTAAAAAAAACCTGTCATGTGCAAGAAAGGGCAGATTTATCCTTTGTTGAAACCAGGGAAGCAAAGAATCCAGGACTGAGCTGTTGAGTTAAAATCAAAAGAAATAAGAATCAGGCTGAATAATGAGAGGTAGTTCCTGACCACAAGCTGTAAAACAGCAGAGAACAATCTGTTTAGAAGACTGCTTCTGAACCTCAACTATTTTAAGATACATGGACTTCAATTCCCAGAATTCCCCAGCCAGCATGGTTGAGGAATTCTGGGAGTTGATGACTGTGTATCTTAAAGTTATTCAGAAACACTAGTGTATAAGAAAGGTGGACTCCCCCTCACTGGACATTTTCAAAAAGGAGCTGAATGGCCACCTGTCACAGATGGTTTAGTACAGGGGTGTCAAACTCGATTTCATTGAGGGCCACATCAGGGTTGTGTTTGACGTTGGGGGGGCTGGGGTGGGCATGGCCAGCTCAACGTCACTCGTGTCGGGGGCGCCTGTGTGGCCAAGTGCTAAGGCAGGATTTCCCTCAGACCCTCCCTCCCTCTTCATTCTCCTGTCTTCTTCCTTCCCCTCTTTCCTTCCTTGCTCTCTTCCCCTCTTTTTCTTTGTCTTTTCCTCTTTCCCTTTCTCTTTTCCTGTCCCTTCTTGGATGCTCAAATGCAAAAGGGGAAACATTTCTCCTTTTGTTTTGTTTTGCTTTTAGTTTGTTTTGCTAGCCTTCTGCCAGCGAAAACGGGGCTCGGGAGGTCCATGTGCAGCCCCCAGTCCCCGTTTTCGGCCGCGACGGCCTCCTGCCAGCAAAAACAGAGCTCAGGGGAGCCACACGCAGTCCTCCCAAGCTCCGTTTCACTGACAGTCCTTTGCTGTTTCGAGGGCGGCCCGCGGGCCATATCTAAGCACCCCGTGGGCCGGATTCAGCCCACAGGCCTTGAGTTTGACACCCCTGGTTTAATAGATCCATACACAGCGGATGGCACAGAATGACCTTAACTTGAAAGGCTGTTCCAACTCAAAAGTATTCTATAATTCTATGGAAGATTCTGCTATCTGAGAAACTGATTCTGGATCTGTTTATATGCAAAAAAATATGCTCTACAAGCCACTCATATTTTGAATTCAAACAACTCCAAACACAGCTGAACTTGGAGTCAATTTTAGTTGCAAATGCCCTGGACTGATGCTTTGCTGCCTCTATTAAATGCTGCTGTTGCTGCAACTATGGAAAGTGGCAAGGTCAAAGTATGAGATCTTTACTGCAGTTTCATTGGTAGGGAATACAAATCACAGCAAATGTATATAGCAATTGCATTTTGGATAAATGGGGACAGAATGAGACAACAGAACAAGGAAGAAAAGGAGAAGAGAAAGGGAAAGAATGTTCATATACAGGTAATCCTCGACTTACGACCACAATTAAGCCCAGAATTTATGTTGCTAAGTGAGAAATTTGTTAATTGAGTTTTGCTCCATTTTACGACTTTTCTTGCCACATTTATTAAGTGAATCACTTCAGGTGTTAAATTAGTAACACGGTTGTTAAATGAATCTGGTTTTCCCCATTGACTCTGCTTGTCAGAAGGTCACAAAAGGTGATCACATGCCTTCGGGACACTGCAACCGTCATAAGTGTGAAAAATTGTCATTAGTCACTTTTTTCAATGCCATTGTAACTTCGAACGGTCACTAAATGAACTGTTGTAAGTCGAAGACTACCTGTACAGCAGATAAAGCAAACAGAGTGAAGGTACAATAATATGCAAAGCAAAGTACGAAAATGAAAACTGGATCCTATATTTAAACTTATGATATTAAAGTTATTAGATGGATCTGAGAAGGAGAATTACCTAATATCTAATTCTATTCGATCAAACTTTTTCAAGTAAAGGATCATCGTTACTTTAGTATGGAGCGTGCTACATTCCAAATAATATTTGACAGAAGAAGCCCCCATAACAACTTTATTTAATTTACAATAAACTTAATTCAAGTTGAATGGGTCACAACAGATGGCAGCACTTAGCTGATCTTGAGTGATACTGCAAAAATTGAGCAATATGAACTTTATTCTTAGATAGGAGCACACAAGGGAATCCCCAGAATAAATAGGTAATTAAAAAAAAATCCCAGAAAAGGCAATAGCAAATCAGTGCCGGGTTACATGGGAAGAGGTTCTCAAACATTGTGGTAAAACCAGGCATATTCACTATAGCAATAGCAATTAGACTTATATACCGCTTCACAGTGCTTTACAGCCCCTCTCTAAGCGGTTCACAGAGTCAGCATATTGCCCCCAACAATCTGGGTCCTCATTTTACCCACCTCAGAAGGATGGAAGGCTGAGTCAACCTTGAGCCGGTGAGATTTGAACTACCGAACTGCAGCTAGCAGTCAGCTGAAGTAGCCTGCAGTGCTGCACTCTAACCACTGCGCCACCTCGGCTCTTCACTATGGGGGATCAAAAGGGAAACAAATGGTGGCTGTACCCCCGCTATTGATCTTGTAGGTCAGACCTGGGCATTTTAAAGCTTGCGGGCCCTTGGGTAGTTCCAGTTCAGCCTGTGGCATTGGCAGTGGGGGTGGAGGGGAGGGGTGGGGTGTCGGAGCAGCAACGGGGAATGTTGGGAGCAGATAGCATCGAGAGGCTCACAGCAGCCCTGGAGGACAGTCCCATTTGACCCCTTGGAAAAATTAATCACCCATCCTTGTTCTAGGTCTTCCCATGATGGATGCTTCTGGGTTGGCTGCTTGCCCAGGATTCTGGAAAAACAGGTTGAGCCCTTCTGCTCAACCTCATTGCTCCGTTCTCCGAATCAGTGCTAAGGCCAATGTGATTGTGGAGCCACCTTTTTGGTTTTGCTTTCCAGTTCCAGTTCTTCCCATATTGCTCTTCCAGTCGACTGTAATTTTCTTTTAATAAGTTGGTTATTAGAGGTAAACCATCCAGAGTCACTTGGATCAGGCAGCCTATACATTAATTAGTTAACTGAGTAAGAACTCGCTGGACCAGACTGGCTAATGAATGACGACTTGCAACAGGCACAAGTGGACCGTGAATAAAAAAGCAAACTCACCTTTTCCCATCACTTTAGTAAACTGTCCTGGGATGTCCCCTTCTGGCAAAGGGACACCTCCAGTTTCCCCCTCACAACCGGGTAAGGTGTGGTGCTGCATTCCTCCTGAGGCAGAGTCCTTGCAATCCGACCCTGGGTTGTCTGAGCCAATCAGAGAAGTTGGTCGATGGAGATGAGAACTGTGCTCATCCACTGACAGGTTCCGAAAAGCGTACGCTTTGATTGGGGTAAGGATCATTTGGTGAAGCTCCTGCAATGGGAGGCGCAGATTGCCTCCTTCTAGGATATCCTGCGGGTAGCAAAACAGACCCGCCCGTGAGCATCTCAAATCCTGAACCATCCCATAAATGTCACAGTTTTGAGCCAAGCATGAGTATCAATGAAATATCAATAGAACTTGCATAAGATGAACCAGGAAGACGACCCAAAGAAGAAGCCTAATGAATGATTAACACCTGACAAGTCAGCAGAATATAAGACACTAAAAATGTCATTTTAGCTTTGGTTCATACATTGCAACCAACCATGACTTGCTTAATCATGGTTTGTAAAATAAATAAAAACCGGTTGGGTTTGATGCTAAACCCTATATAATTGTTCATAAATAACGATCACTGAGTTTACACACCCATCTAAGCCAAAACTGTAACAAACACGCTGCCTTGATTCTGTGAAATCTGGATTCAAATCCTTATTTTATAAAATCTGGATTAAAATCCTTGCTCCTCCATATCATTTCCTATTTTTTAGCCAATCTAGAATAAATTGATGGGAGGATTGATGAAAATCAATGCAAATTAACTCACTCCTAACAGATGGCTCTCAAGTCTCTACTTCAGCATATACAGTGAAAAGGAGCTCACCGTCTCCATCAATAATTTGTATGTGATCCTTACTCTCACTTAGAAGATTTTCCTATTGTTCAATTAGAAATAATTTTGACATATACTGAATTGCAATCTAGAAATTATTAGTCATTTTTGTTAGGAAGGTTGAAGGTAACGGAACTTATCAACTTCGTACAATTATAGTTCCCAGCCTCTACTGGGAGAGGAGAAACCATGACATTGGACCTCCTGTAAGAGTATAAGATCAAAGGTCCATCTACATTAACATCCTGTTTCCAACATGGCTAGCTTTCATGTGAACAGGTGTTTTCTGTTTCTGTATTCAAATCTTACTCCTTGGATATGAAAATTACATTTCAGTATCAAAGTTAGCAAAATAAAATAATTTAATTTAATAATATTAATCTCCCAGCCTAAATATTTTATCTTGAAAGAAACAAAAATACTTTATAGCTAACTTTCCCTTTAGACAATCTTAGCAAGCAAACTTCTGTTTCTTACCAACAGCTCTAAAGACTTCTGTAACCTATAATATTGCACTGTTCACACAGTTCCATTTATTCTTCACTGTTTTTCATGAGTCCCCTAGATGTGAATATTCAACTGGAGCCATAATGCTTACTTATAAAGTGACTAAGCAGTGTGACATCTACAGGGATTTAGATCAAAAGTAGGAACACGGTTTCAGTGGTGCAAAGTGGCTCCTGCTGCATCCACATAATATGTCAAAAGCCTGGAAGATATTGTGTGAAAAAGCTGACACTTCATGAGATCTGATGCAAGACTGCTAAAAAAAAAAAAAACACCTCTTCAAGATGCTGCAAAAACACCAGCAAGATTGTGAACATGTCACACAATATTGTGTGTGCTTCTGATCATCCCACACAAGATCTGATGGGGTTTTGATGATTTTTCTATGAGAACTCTTGCAAATGACCCTGTTAGCTTTTAGGTGAAAATATACATTTTGAGAATAAGATTATAAAATTTTAAAAGAGAGAGAGTGAGAGAGAGAGAAAAAGAAAGCTACCCATGACTGCATGCTCATGAATACAGACAGAGGGGGTTGGACAACATGAGAATGTATAATGGCAAGCAAGTTCTGTCCTTTCCAAATTGGGTGCTCGCATGCTGGAACTAAGTAGGGCCACTTTATTGATTTTTCTGTTAGCTTAGTTACAGGGCTTATATATCCCTCCAGTCAAAGCTGACTCTGAGCAGCTTGCTTACCTTGTTCACACAAATAAGGTTAAACTGTATAGTTTAAAATACCAATACAATACAATAAAAACAAAGTCCCTGAGAGAAATGGAACTCACTTTCATTAATTTTTAGAATACAAAAAGGAACAGATCTTAACATTCCTGCCCACAAGGCCTGTTGAAAAAGTGATTTCTGCAGCCAAACTTCAAGCAGGCACAAATTCGAAATCTTTCAGCAGGGAGCTCTTTTAGCCAGACTCCAGAGATGAGAAGGCAGGAGCTGCTATCCTGGGCAGGTAGCATTGGCAGGTAGCCAATTAGCTTGCAATCTTCCCTGCCAACTTTCCCAGTGACCTTCTAAGGAAGTCATCAGAGAAATGGTAATCACATGATCACAAGGCTCTTGGCAAGTGGTCGTAAGTGCAAACTGGTTGCCAAAACCCAAGACTGTAATTACATGGCTGCCAGAGAGTGAGGCCATGTTTTGCAACGATCAGAAGTGCCTTTACAGGCTGTCATTAATTCCGAGGCTGTTGTTAATTCAAACTGCCATTAAACGAACATTTGTAAGTTGAGGTCTTGCTGTAGTACTTATTTTTTGAACACATGTAAATTAACACAGGAGCACTCATCCAATGATGCCCCCTCAGCATTAAATTCCATCTTTGCTTTGAATTTTCTGACAAGTTACTTTAAAAAATTGACCAGTTGGAATATTTTAAAGCTTTCCATATTACCCAGCAGCCAAATCAATAGCTAGAAAAATCTCATCTGAGAACTTTGAAACTGTAAACATTTTCAACCTTTGTTATAAAGTTTTAAGGTTCCATTTGCTTGAAAGTTCTTGCTGTTGTTGATTGTTATCTAACCCTTCAGTAGGAAAAAAGGAGAAAGATTTGTAGTTTTTTCTAGGAAGGTACTCTAATATATTTCCTAAAACTGGCTTTGGTTTTCTGTATGGATGTATAAGTTACGTTGATGGCCTAAGATAGACTTTGTGACACTCTTCATGTCTCTATAAATCTGTTTATAATGCATTTATTTGCATAACTTATTTGCAAGAAAGTCACATGACTTTTAGGAACCATGGTGGCGCAGTAGTTAGAATGTAGTATTGCAGGCTAATTCAGCTCGCTGCCAGGAGTTCAATCCTGACCGGCTCAAGGTTGACTCAGCCTTCCATCCTTCTGAGGTGGGTAAAATGAGGAACCAGAATGTTGGGGGCAATATACTGACTCTGTAAACCGCTTAGAGATGGCTATAAAGCACTATGAAGTGGTATATAAGTCTATGTGCTATTGCTATTGCTATGATCACTACATGTGGCCTTTTTTTGCGGATTTCCGGCAAAAAAAATGCCCACTGGGGAAGTTGGAATCATGTAATGACCATGTGAGTTGCTTAACAACCACACTGATTCGCTTAATGACTGCTGTAGAAATTGTTGTAAAATTGAATATGACTTGACTTACGATTACAATGACTTATAATGGAAATTCCAGCCCCAATTGTGGTTTTAAGTCAGGGACTACCTGTATCTATCTCTTCTTTATTTATTTATGGTAAAAAAAGTTTGCAATTCCTTCAAGAGAAGCCTGTTTCCTGGTGACTACATTGATACATACATACATACATACATACATGTATATATATATATGTGTGTGTGTGTGTGTGTGTGTGTGTATGTATGTATATATATATATATGTTACATATTTTTTACATAAATAAAGGGGGACTATGTGTGTGTGTGTGTGTGTGTGTGTGTGTGTGTGTGTGTGTGTGTGTGTGTGTGTGTGTGTATGTATGTGTATATATATATATATTGCGAATTGTCCTAAAAATGCGAGTTCCAGGTGTACATACATACATGTCATTTTCTTGGTCAAAGTACAGAATTCTTTGCTTTCTTCTAGGACTTTTTTTTTTCATAACCCAGTCTAACTTACTGCCTTAGAATTTACTGGAGGTCTCTCTACCCAAAACTAACCAAGTCTGATCCTATTTATCTTTGTTTTAGATCAGTCAAGGCTAGGAAAGCGCTGCCACCAAAATTTGTCCTTCTTTCTGTAATTCTTTTTTCTGATCCTATTTATCTTTGTTTTAGATCAGTCAAGGCTAGGAAAGCGCTGCCACCAAAATTTGTCCTTCTTTCTGTAATTCTTTTTTTTTTTTTTTGGTATCCATCTGAGTTTTATTCTCCTTCTGTTCCATTTCACTTCAATAATTTCTCTATTGCTTTTGAAAAACATGCTGCTGTATTCATATAACATGCTTAATCTGGTAAAGATCTAACAACTGCAATCATACAGGCCAGTAATCTTGCTTGTTATAACCCTGGTTGAGTGGTCTGTGGCTTGGGTATTGCATGGACTCCCACAAATGGGTCACTCTAGAACCACAAGAGTTGTGCAGCCTCAACCCTACTGTCTTACAAGTGAATCTCATAGACCTTACTCTTTCTGGGTGGTTTGTTGTTAATCATTGTGAACTCTTCCCGCCCTCGCACAGCCATTTTTATTCTTGTTTTAATTGAATATATTGATGTTTTAACCCTTTGTAAGCCATCCTGAATCATGTATGAATAGGTAGCCACAGAAATACTGAATGAATGGATCAATGAATGAATCAATGAACAAAAAAGGTAGGTAGGTTGGTTGGTTGGTTGTAGATTACAACTCCTAAACTAAAAGTCAAACCCAGTTGTGGGAAAGGAAGTGGCTACGTTATATATAGCAATTCATCAGTACAGAGGTATACATATGGGCAAAGAGGTTCAGAGCATTATCCATACATTTAGCTGAAGTAATAGCCAAACTCTCATCTGTTTTCAAAAGAAAAAAATGGAAAGCACTCACTCTTTCCAAGGATTTGAGGAGATTCTGCCTCTCTTTTAGCTTTTGGATACTGATCACAATCTTATGCCTTGCACCTTTGGTAACATTCTGCAACAGAGACATGGAACACAATATTAGTACACATATACAGGATGTCGCACATGGGAGAAACACAGTTAATCACTCCAGACTAAAGCAATTTATATGATGAGGTTCCAATAGGTCTTAGCCAATTAACTATTTAGATTAATACAGAGCCAGCATTATAACATTGATAGATGCTAAATGTATAGATGTATGAAAGCTGGTAAAATTACTAAATCTTAAGAAAGATTGCTAGATTCCAATATTTTTATGAGAATCATTTGAGCAAATGATTTCACTGTTGATAGGTTAGAGTTTAGGTTGCAATTATTGCAATTTTGTTATAATTTGTATATCATAATTACATACCAGATTTCTGACCTCTGAGGCAGGGCGCTCTGGTACAGTACATAGTATTATGGCCCCCAAGACCTGAAAAATTTGCTCAGTCTTTAAGATCAAGTCAAAATGTGCCTGATCTAGACCTAATTGCTTCAAATCTTAATTATTTAATTCTTTAAAGAGAGATGAACGCTTTTCATTCACACAAGATTTCTGTTCCAGCGAAGAAAGCTTGCTGATGGTATGGATCAAAGGATTTCCCTAATCCCCCCACCCCAAATACGATCTAGAACAGGGGTCTCCAACCTTGGCAACTTTAAGACTTGTAGACTTCAACTCCCAGAATTCTCCAGCCAGCAAAGCTGGCTGAGGAATTCTGGGAGTTGAAGTCTACAAGTCTTAAAGTTGCCAAGGTTGGAGACCCCTGATTTAGAATGAGTGGAGACTGGGGAGGGAAAAACAGAAGAAGTGGCGATTTTGTCAGATGAAAAAGGACCAGGTATCATCTGATCGTTAATTCTATCTACCAGAGCATTCAGAGTGGACCTTTATTTAGAGAACATTCCCTCTGGTCAAAAGAAAAGACAGTTCGCTCTAACCCAAATAAAAGCTTGTATAAAAGCTTTTGTAAGGCTGGCATTCTCTTGTAACCATAGGAGGAAGCACGCCACTTAAAGCAGTACCTGTCATCAGTGAGAATAATGGTTCAGACTAAGAACATGTCTTTCCCCCCTTCAAATCTGGTATTTATTTATTTATATAAGTATTTAGGCAGAATTGGTGCTAACAAAAAAACAGTGTTTGATCTGCTCTTAAATTGGATGATCCTTAGATGATTAGGTGTCAAATGGCCAAAGCAACTGAGCATCTTTTTTTTTTTACTAGATAATCTAACATACTTGAGCCTCAAGATGACATTCAGTCAAGGACATCATTTCATCGTAGGTCATCTGGGAAAAAAGGGCAGCATACTTATGGAGACGCAGACTTTTGAGCCAGGCAGGAACATCTATATGTGGAACAGACAAACACGACAATTACATCTTAAGAGTAGCAGAGCAACCATTACGATAATCTGTTCCATGACCAGCTGCTTGGGCCAATGGCAAAAATTATTTAAAAAATTATAAATAGTGATACCAACAATTAATGAGAAATAAAATTATACAAACTGTAATGAAAAGCTGAGATTAAAACTATATAAAAGTCCTTGCCTGTAGGTAAAAGTAAGAGGGTTTTACTCCGCTAGTCATAGCCGAATTTAGGGCGCACGCTTATCTCCCTTTCTAGGCCATTGAACCAGCACTGTCAGAAGACATTTCTGCAGTCAAGTGGCCAGCATGACATCATGTCACAAAGCAGAGTGTTCTTTCCTAGTAAAAATACCTTTCTTCTGAATCTATGGAGTCAAGGGTTTTCTTTGCTAGGGATTGATCGGAGGTAGTCCTGACACATGGCTTCTAAAAATACCCATGTCGTGCTCTTCCAAACAATGGTCTATCAAATAATTTATACAAATTTTATACTGGGCAGGGTATCATTCAGGCACACCACCAATGGTATTCTAGAGAATCAGGTTTTATTTTGAAGGCGCAGTGGGCTTATGTATAGGGCCTGTTTGCTCCCACCCTCTTCCTTCCATTAGTCTATCTAGCTCAGAGGTCTTCAAACTTGGCAACTTTAAGACTTGTGGACTTCAACTCCCAGAATTGTGGACTATGCTGGCTGGAGAATTCTGGGAGTTGAAGTCCACAAGTCTTAAAGTTGCCAAGTTTGGGGACCCCTGATCTAGCTAAACAAAGTTTTTATTTGTTTATTAGCAGGTTACCCAAACTGATCCTTGTTTGCAGTTTCCAAACAGGCTAAGTTTCCAAAAAAGAAAGAACAAACCCCACTTTGTGATCCTGACTGTAAAGGAAGTAGGATACCAAGATCTATAATTAGGATACTATGCTTTCAAAATCATTCCTGCTTTTTTAACCTTTTATAGCAGTGGGAAGAAACAGCAGGCAGAGTATTCATGATAAGGCTGAACTGTCCAGATTCCAAGCACACTATAATGCTTGTAGCATCAAAATAATCTGCTCATTTAAGCATTTGCACTTGCAAAAGTTTGCAATAGGGATACCAACTGAGTAACCAACCAATTAAATCATGTGAATGTTCCTCTCCATTAAAAATTACCTACAAACATGATAAATTTGTAGCAAAATAATAAAATGGTGCATGAAAATTAGACATTATTTTCTCTGCTGTGCTGAATTGTTGTTGTAAAGAATCTGACATTTTACTTTTATTCTCCATAATTTTTTTACAAGATTCAGGATCATGGTGGGTACCGTGTTGCACACTTATACAATCCCTAAGCAATAATTGCATGGCATGAATTTATGCTAATTATAAAATGCAAATTAGTAGCTGTCCACTAACAGGTTTGGAATTTAGCCCTTTTTACTGAGCTGCCATTCTCACATTGCTCAAATAATTGTGTTTCCTCTTTGCATTCTTTAATTTAAAGCAGCTCTGGCTGGGGAATTCTGGAGCTGAAGTCCACGCATTTTAAAAGTTTCCAAGTTTGAAAAACACTGATTTGAACCAAAGCAGGGAAGCCGTACACAAGACTTCTAAGTGTCACCTGAAGCAATGTGAAGCAAAGAGAAGTAAAAGCACAACTCCCACAAAGCTCCCCCCTTGAGAAGCAGAATGAGATACTGGAGAAGGGCCATTTCCTCATCATGCTTAGCTGTTAAGGAGAAGCAACAGATGGGACCAGCTAATTCCTGGTTAACATGCCATGGAGGGAAGCAGATAGAAGAACACATGGAAGGTGATAAAAAAAAAATCCCTCTTATGCCGATGCAGATGCCAGAAATACTCTACACACAGGAGTATTTTCAACTTGGGGTCATCTAGGTGGGTTGCATGTCAACTCATAATCCTCAGCCAGCAAGGACTTATGTACACACACCTGGAGGAATAAGGTCCAGGAAACCTATTATATGTATTATTCAATGAAATTGCATAATAGGAGAGAGTTGCCATAACAAATTATATACAGGTAGTGCTCAATTTACAAGAGTTCATTTATTGACCGTCCAACGTTACAACGGCACTGAAAAAGTGACCATTTTTCACACTTATGGCCATTGTAGCATTCCTTCCGATCATGCTTCCGATCACAATTGAGCCCAAAATTTCTGTTCCTAAGTGAGACAGTTCTTAAGTGAATTTTGTCCCATTTTATGATCTTTCTTGACACACTTGTTAAGTGAATCACTGAAATTCTTAAGTTAGTGACACAGATGTTAAGTGAATCTGGCTTCCCCATTGACTTTGTTCGTCAGAAGGTTGCAAAAGGTGATTACATGACCCCCGGGACACAGTAGCCACGTATCTGAATTTTCATCACATGACCATGGGGATGCTACAATGGTCATTAGTCACTTTTTTTCAGTGCTGTTGTAACTTCGAACCGTCACTAAATGAACTGTTGTTTAAGTTGAGTATTACCTGTACCGTTTGAGGCTGATGGTTCCATTTAACAATTTGAATTGATATTAAGCTGGGAAGAGGCAACCAAGCACCCACCCCAGTGTCTGACTGTGTAACTTCCATCATGTATTATTCAAGCCTGGTGGTTTGGGACATACGGGATATGCAATCCAGAATTTCTAAATATCCCCATTTTGCCTTTTTTCTGCTTTAAAAATAGAGAGTCTTCTGCCACATGACCCTCCCTGCCCAATCAGGTCAGACTTTCCAGCTTGGACACTGAGCAGGCAGGACTAATTGGTACCTGAAGGGGAGACCACCAGGAATTCTTATGGTTGCAAATTAGGGAATTGAAAAATCAACCTGGAATCAATCAGTGGAACAGCTTGCCTTCAGAAATTGTGGGTGCTCCATCACTGGAGGTTTTTAAAAGAAAAGATTGGACAACCATTTTGTCTGAAATGGTACAGGATTTCCTGCCTGAGCAGGGGGTTGGACTAGAAGATCTCCACGGTCCCTTCCAACTCTGTTATTCTCTTAAGAAGACAAGGCCAAGAATGTTGTTCAACTGCTGTGGCTGCAGAGCTCCAAAGCACACATCTCCCCCTCACACCCATGTCAAGATTGTATCTTCATTGGCTGTGCTGGGGAGACGGCTCAGATGGGAGGGAAAGAAGGTTACACAGGTGCCTACTATTTTTCTAAGCAGCCTGCTCTTCCATACTGCCCCAGAAGATTCATTAGTTCTCTTCATTTTGTGTTCTTGTGTGTGTTTGATATGCATAAACCCCAATTCTCTCTTATTTTCTCAGCCAGCTATTCCAATTGTATTTTTTCTACTGAGTGGGCTCACATGCTCTGCTAAACTCTGGTTTATTAATCAGTGTTTATCAAATATAGAGCAACTACCTGCCTGCACAACATAATAAGTAAAGCAAAGTAAACCTTTAAGTTATGGTTCAATGCAAAGGACGAATCCAGTGTAATGGACTGTAATGAATGAAATTGGGGAAAGAGAGGAGGAGATGCTGTCTAGGAAACAGGCAAGAGATGCAAGACCCCACAGTCACTTAATGGCCAGAGAAAGAAACTTAAGAAAGACATGCCCTCATGGACCAAGCAGTTAAAATGAAAGCAGGAAGTTTGTGCCTTCAGACTTGCACGATTCTGTTAAAAGAGCCTTACAATAAAGTAGAATTAGTTCATTTTGTTGTGTTTTCTGTCTGGTTTGGCTGGGAGGGCTGACACCCAGCTAATGTGCTTCATACTTTCTATATTGATATTTGGATTGCAGAATGTGATATTTTTTCACCTAGCTTGATAGCTGTCCTAGGGGAGGTGTCCCATCTCAGCTAATAAATAAACAGGAATAACTTCTGCAAATCAACCTGTTTAATGGAAGAGTTTTAAACTGCAGCCGAAGGTCAGAAATGGAATTAAAATGGCTCCATATTCTGTTTTTGAAGAATGTGCTTCAAACAACTTCAGGACTTTGTGTGAATGTAGGCACGCATGTTGTTAAGCAATCAGGACAGGAAGGGAAAACGTTCATTACTTTCCACTCACCTTTCATACCACTCCCTTCTTCCTGGAATGTGTTACGAGTAGAAGTCTGATCTTCTAAATGTTCACTCCCACCACTGCCTGAAGAGGCTACACTGCTTTGCGGAGACAGGGGGGCATGATCGGAAGGGATGCCCTGGGGTCCCCTATCCCGCAAGTCCTCATGAGACATCCATCCGTGTCCAAGGGGCTGGCTAGGCACAGTCATGGGTGGGGTGAGGGACACAGACCGTTTCAGAGGGCTGTGATGGGTCTGACTTGAGAGAACTGAAACAAACAAGGTGGAAAACAAATTAAAGCAAGCTATTTCTCCCCCAAGGGTTAGCAGATCAAAGCAAACGTCTCCCTTGAATGCAAGTCACCATTTAAACTACCTTAAATGGTTTGCTTACTCCTTTTTCTGGTCTGACATAATGGCATTCCCCCCCCCCACCAAAAAAACCAACCAACCAGATGGTTCTTTTATACAAGCGTCTTGACAATGGCAGCCTGAAACTGGATCCTGAACTCACAAACAAGCAATTATAAATTGCTCCATTGGTCCCAGGATATGTACAAGTCCCTTGGGAGTATTTACCCCCACTTTAAGAGCCACTTGCTTAAAGTATGAATTGGACAAACATGTCACTTTCATTAAGATGCATTTTTAACCTGATAAAATTGTTCTTGCTGAGTCACTTTGTTTTAATATTATACTGTGCATCCTTTAAGCAAAGTGATCCACTAAATGAATAGAAGTCAGTCTACCATAATGTCTGAGACCTCCACTACATTACATACAATATCCATCTGGTGATAAAATTATTATTATGTTAAGTGGCATCACTATCACAAAACTGGTATTTTTTCTCTTAGTAAGGGTCATTCCTACTTAAAACATACAATGCATATAGGTAGTCCTCTACTTACAACCATTTGTTTAGTGACATTGAAGTTACAATGGCATTGAAAGAAATAACTTACACTTGGTCCTCACATGACCATCACAGCATCCCCATGGTCATGTGATCAAAATTTAGGTTCTTGGAAACCAGCTTATATTTACATTACTGGTTCATGTGTTTGCCATTTGCGACCTTCCTAGCTGGCATCTGACGCGCAAAGTCAATGGGGGGCGGGAGGGGGAGGGGAAGCCAGATTCGCTTAACGACTGCATGATTCACATAACTGCAGTGATTTGCTTACCAAAATGGGCACAAAATGGGGTGTGGGACTCACTTAATAACTGCCTTGCTTAGCAACGGAAATTCTCATCTCAATTGTGGCTGTAAATCGAGGTTACTTTTACAACATCACTGAAACACAAGTGTGTATAATTAAGGAAGGACATTTGACCTATAAGAGAGAGATTGTGCCTAGCAAAGGGTGATTGCCAGTTCCATTTTCCCTCCTTATAGTTGATTCTGCTTCTTTTTTTCTTTCTTTGAAATATATTTCCTTCCTTGACTGTGCTTCTGGGACCTTTGTTCGGGTCACATCTTCACATGCATCCTTGCCTCTATCACCCCTAAAACCCTTTCGACATGTCTATCAAACCCACCAAAATACAGTGAATAAATTTCTTTTCCCCCAAACTAATATGATGATACTCAGTCGTGTTCCTCAACAACAGACGTCTTGTTTCCTAATCAAGTAAACAGATCTGAGGTGTACCAGAAGACAAATTACACAACTGCTGTTATTGTAAGAACATAATGTTTCTCCTCACGCAGAGAAAGCAGTGCAATGAATTTATTTTCAGAAAAGAGCATTTGGGGAGGGGGGGATGTGTGTGACATTTCAAGTCAGTTTTTGACTCTTGGCAACTGCCTGGAAAAAGCCCTGCAGTTTTCTTGGCAAGCCTTTGGGAATGGTTTACCATTGCCTCCTTCTTCCTAGGGCTGAGTGTGTGTGACTGGCCCAAAGTCACTCAGCTGGCTTTGTGCCTAAGGCAGGACTAGAACTCACAGTCTCCCAGTTTTTAGTCTCTCCATCTTAACTTGGCTTCCCCATCCTAGGGGCTGATGATTGACACATCTGAAGGATGCTAAGCTGGGAAGCAGCACTCCATGTTCTTGAACGGCCCTTATCCTACTTGCAAATTGGTTTAAAAAGAAATGGAGGGATCCATTATTTTTGCAGTGGTATTGAACATTATTATCTATGATTCATATATATATATA
>QLTV01004082.1:889011-903040 GCA_003457575.1 Thermophis baileyi | reverse complement strand
CACACATATATATATATATATGTTTTTTTCTCTGTTAAATCACCTGGTATACCCAAATATGGGAGAAAGCATACTGCTTCCTTTTTGCCTTTCGGCCCCTCCAGGGGCCATCCAGACAGTTAATTGCAAACGACAGTCCGTTTCTATATATATATATGTATGTATATATATATATATATATTTAGTGTGGATTATGTGAAGCACCTTAAATGCCTGGCATTTGGAAGGATGGCTAAATGGTTTTTCGGAACTAATCAATAAGTAATTCTATAACTAGTCTTTGTTCCAGTAAGAGGTACATTTCCTTACCAATGAATTTCTGAATTTCTGCTGTATCCAGACAAAAATCACTGCTGAATGTATATATATTTGCTTACCACATTCACAGGTATTCTACAGCCAAACTAAATTTACTCAGATCCTGGAACTAGGAGGTGGCTGGCACATTAATTCCTATGAACACTTTTTAAAAAAATATAAAACATTTTTGTGAGCTACGTCTCATTTTATCACATACATGGAGTGACTAAGCAGATGTCCAACTGAAATTGGGATAAGGGTCGGGGGAGATAGGATAGTTATGCAAATGCCATATTACATATGAGACAGATTACATTATCAACAAACTAAAATGTGTTAAAAACCATTATTTTTGTTGAGACTTTCTGAGTCCTGGAACTACATTATACCAGATAGACCTATTTCTTGGAAGTACAGATCTCCCTTGAGGCACTCAAAGAAAATCAATGAAAGAAGCAAGCATGTAAAACGGAGATCCGCTCAAAATAAAAAGTACAGGTGGTCCTTGACTTACGATCACAATTGAGCCCAAAATTTATGTTGCTAAACAAGGCAATTGCTTTACGATCTTTTCTGCTACAGTTGTTAAGCGAATCACTGCAATTGATAAGTGAATCATGTGGTAATCTGGTTTCCCTCACTGCCTTTGCTTTTAAGAAGCTGGCTGGAATGTTTACAAATACAACTGTCATAAATACGTGCCAGTTGCCAAGTGCCTGAATTTTGATCACATGACCATGGGGATGCTGCAAAGGTTGTGTGAAAAATGGTTATAAGTCACTTTTTTTCAATGATGTTGTAACTTAAAACGGTCACTAAATGAATGAATGGTTTTAAGTTGAGGACTTACCTGTAACTATTTAATAATCAAGACTCACTTTTTAAATTATTTGACTTGTCACACTGACTTGGATTTCGGGAGGTGGAGTGCAACTTGGGGTCAAAATTCAATTACTTCCAATTTTCCATTTTTTGGGAATACATCAAGTTTGATTTATTAAATTGTTTTAAAAATATCTGTGGTAATATACTGATTGATATGATTGTATTCCACCAAATTGGTGCTGACTCTAACCAACCACGTAACTCTTGTGGGGGATGACTTTTTCCCAACCTGTCTCTTCAGGTATTCTAGTGGTTCAGCCATCACCACATTCTAATTCAGTCCATCAACCTTGCTGCTTGGTTGTCCTTTTTTTCTCTTTCTTTCCATTGTTCCGAGCATTACAGATTTCTGGTCTTTGCATAATGTCACCAATAATAATTTTGCCATAGGTTAGAACCCTGGGTGGATTTGTTTTATCACTCATTACTTTGCTTTCTTGGCTATCCATGGTAATTTCAAGAGTCTTCTCCAACATCGAATATCCTCTTCCTTCAAAGATCAACTTTTGCTTCCATAAAGTATTACAGAGAAAACCATCCCCTGCATGATTCTGACATGCCCTAGCCTCTGAATATCTTTTTCCAAGGACTTCACTGCTACCCAACTAAGTCCTAGTCTGCAGCATATTTCTTGATGCTTCCTTTATGGTTGACGGATGATTCTAAAAGGCAGACGTTATCTCCAACACTTCAGTATCTTCACTGTCAGATCTAAAGCTGGTTGCTGTACCTGTTGTCATTTTATGGCTTTATGTTTAAAACATAGGCTTATTTTTCCCCCCGCCTTTGACTTTTGACTTTCATTACCGGAGCTTCCAAATTATGTGCATTTTCGGTTATTAGAGCAGTATCAATCGCCCACTGCAGGTCATTGATGTATCTTTGTTCAATTTTAAAATCATTTTCCAGTCCCGCCTCTCTCAATTTATATTCAGCATAAAGATTGAATGAGTTAAGGAAAGACTATCGAGTCTTGTCTTACTCCTTTGCCAACCTGGAACTGGTCCATTTTGCCACGTTTTGTCTAGTCAGTGGCTTCCTGTCTTGTGTATAGTCTTCCCACAAGGACATTCTGGGATTCCCATTTTTCTAAGGACATTCATGGTTAACACAACCGAAGGTCTCTCAATAATCAAAGAAAGCACAGGCTGACTTCTTGTTGGTATTTGTGGCTTTCTCAATTATCCAGTGTGCGTTAGCGATAACGTCTCTTGTTCTTTGGCCTTTTCTACAATGAGAACTTCTGGCATATCTATTTCCATGTTGAGCTCTAATTTGCATCAAATGATTCTAAGCATTATCTTGCTATTTATATTTTTTTCAACTGTATGTGTTTGAGGCTACAATTTTGTCTGATAAAAGTTTTCCAAGTAATTTCTTAACATACCTAGTGAGGATAAAGGATGGCCATCTGAATTCATTTTTGTCTGATTTCCTACTCATTGCTATTGATTCTTGTAAATAGGAAGATTGCTCATCCTGAACTCTTTTAGTACAACACCCAGTCATTTGATTGGATACTTCACTGTATTTTTGTAGAGATTATATTCTATCTTTCCGTTGTTGGTAAACTATAATGCATAATTTGACAAATCATAAATTGGAAATGAAAACTGATAGCCCCTCTATGCACAGTCTTTGTAATATTCAGGAATTGGCTCTGGACTTGAGGAAAGGATCAGTATTTTTCTTGCAAAATGTCTGTCAGAAACAATTATTGTAGTGAGTACTGTATAGAGGATGGCCTTGAAGGACAAAGGAAGAGTCCAATGTCAAGGAAATGATTAAATAAATAAGGCTTGAGCCCTGGCCAAGAAAGTAATTTGAGGAAACATCTCAAGACAGTCCTCCTGAAGACAACAGGGAAGAAAGGAAACACATCAGACTTGCAAGATTCTTTTACTATAACTGTTCTAATAAAAGTAGCTTTAGGTGTAAAGAGTGTCTCTTTCCTAGTCTAGTCTACCTCATAGGGCAGGTATCAATCTTCACCAGCTTTATGCGGTAGAGTAGACCAAAGAGGAAACATGACCAGTTGAACATATTCTTTATTTAACTCTTTACTGTAAGGTTACATTAACAGAATCTTGCAGATCTGAAAGTACTTTTCTTCTTCCATCCCCTTTATGGTTCCAAAACTAGGGAAGGTCTCTTCTGAGCTTGTTGCCCTGCCTCCCCCATTCCTGTTGTGGGCTAAGCGGCCTTTTATTTGATTGCTCCCTTGGTTGTGTCTCATTGTCATGTCTCCCAAGGTCATTCCCACATAGGCACGCAAGTGCTGAATGGAATGAACTAGCAATTTAGTCTGTCAGGACTGTGTTAGATACAGATACAGATTAACAGAGTTGGAAGGGACCTTGTAGGTCTTCTAGTCCAACCCCCCGCCCAGCAGACCCTACACCATTTTTGACAGATGGCAGTCCAGTCTCTTCTTGAAAGCTTCCAGTGATGAAACTCCCACAACTTCTGAAGCCAAGCTGTTCCATTGGTTGATTGTTTTCACTGTCAGAAAATTTCTCATTTCCAGGTTGAATCTCTCCTTGTTCAGTTTCCATCCATTATTCCTTGTCTGGCCTTCAGGTGCTTTGGAAAATAGCTTGAGCCCTTCCTCTCTGTGGCAGCCCCTCAAATATTGGAACACTGCTATCATGTCTCCCCTGGTCCTTCTGTGTTGTGTCTAGCATTTGTAGATTTCCCTAGCATTGTATGCCACACGCTAAATAATAAATAAATTCCCACATATCATTACAATATTGCAAGTCTGAATGTGTTTCCCTTCCTCCCTCTTTTATCTTCACATGAATTAAGAGGTGGGACATACACTGTGGAGATGGTTTTCATGAATCACTTTCTTGGCCTGGCTTCAAACCTCTTTTGTTTGATCATTGCTCTCTGGTAATGGATCTTTGCTCTGTCCTTCAAGACCATCCTCTATATTTACTAGAACGGTAGACATTCTGTCCCCCCCCCCAATAATTGGGGCTTGTTGGCAATCTGTGTTTTTAATTAGCTTTGCTCTTGGCTGTCCATCCTCCCAGTTACTAAATTTTCTCGGTATCTGCTGCTTCTACAAATCACTATTGGGGAAGGAGTACAGACAACCTTAATACTTTTAGTCAGGTAATCTGTGTTAAAAGAACTATGTTAAAAGAACTAAAAGGTTTGATTTTGTTCTGCTTAAATAACCAATGTGTGCCAAATTTTTGCCCACTGGCCACTTTTGAACCTCTGGGTTAAACAAGCCATTACCCTCTCACAAAAGCTCCATTTTGCAATCTATGACCACTGAAAAATGGCTGCAAAAAGGCCCCCATGCTATGTTTTTGGTACTAGAGCCAAAAAAGACTTTTTAACAGAAAGAGAAGGAATGGCGCCTTCACAGCAGGGTGGCTTCCCCCTTAACAATTGCTTTTCATTATTTTTTTTTAAGTTTTGCAACTGGCCAAATAAATTCACACATGTTTTGCAAATATGGATGGGAAGGGCACTGGCAATTTATTTTCTTTCTGTAGGAAAAAGGAGATTTTTTTTGTAACTCCAGGAATCATGGAGAGGAACACTTTTTCATGCTCTTTTAACTTTTCAAAAACTTTTGACTACTTCTGGAAGAGAACTTGACTAACATGGCTTATTTTCATCATTCTGAGATTGTAGCATTAAAGACAGATAAAGGCTTGCTTCAAAGTGATGTCTAAGGGACTGGGGGTGAAAATAGAAAATTGCCATGCTGTATTGCCCTACTCCAGGTTGAAAATGCCAAACTGAATTCATATTCATTTATATGTGAACTAGATGGATTTCTGGGCTGTAAAAAAAGTGGATGAGCACTTGATGGCAGCAAAGAGAAAGAAAACACAAGGCTCTTTGCTGTCATTTAGATTTTGTTGCTTAGATACGGTAATCCACCCACCCCTAATTCCAAAAATACAAACAGTACTAGATCGCGGAAGATTGATTTAATCCTCTACCAGTGTTGTGGTCAGTAAAAACCACAGAGATACTTTAGAGCTCATGTAGAACGTCTCTCTCTCTAGTGGAAATCTGATCAGCAAAACCATTCCACGAAATTACAATTAGCTGAGTAGCCAAGAAATTTAGTGTAATACTGGTTCTTTCCATGTATACATCTTTTCATTGCAGATATTAGCACATTTTCTGTGTAAACAGATGGTTGCTGCCACCACAAAGCTAAAATAAAATGAAATAACAGAAGGAGCAATTAAATGGTAGAAAAGGCAGTATTTACAAGCTTATCCTACTAATAAATTCAGTGATACTAACAATAAAGATCTACATATTTACTCATAAGAATAGTTGGGAATTCTATCGGCAGTTTTAAGGAAATCCTTCAGTTGCACTTCCACAAATTTTGTATTTCAACTCTCAACTCAGAAAGCATATTAAATTGTGTATAAACACATGAAAACCTGAACCTATGTTTAAGATTGAAGTGTTACCAAATATATTTTAAAGCTCTGTATTTTTTTAAAAAAAAATCTTAGTCTCTTTCTTCTCGTATAAACTATTTGCAAACTTATTCTTGGCCCCCTCATCATGTGCCTCTAATTTTAGTTATAAGACACCTTAATAATGGTCTCTATGTCCTCATGATAGTTAAATCATCACAAATCATCACATCTTTTGCAGAGGCAGTTCAAATCTCTTTAATTGTTCTATTGTTAAAATGGGGTTTCTCCAGGTGTTGATACTCTAGAAGATGATCTTCATTTAGAGGAGGAGGAGGAAGAGAAGAAGGAAGAGGAAGAACAGGATGAAGAAGAAAAAAGAAATAAGAGCATTATAGCTAATAAGTCCACTGGCCATGGAAGAGGCACTGATAAAGCAGGCAAGAATTGTGTTGAGTTACTTGCACACTTGCTTCCTCTCCACACCACCAATTCATCACCTAGGGAATTTGGTGAGGAGTGTACAAAAGGTTTGCAATTGTGTTAATGTTTCCACCTTCTTACTTGTTATGATCAACACACACACACAAATGCCACTCTCTGAACTGAACCAGAATACAGGCAAAGGTAAGACTGAACTTGCAAATTCAAGGCCAACAACAATAATTCTAGTTCATACTGCCAACCTGGTCATCAGCTCATCTGCCATTTACTCCAATAGAAGAGTTTTAAATCAAGTGTTACGGGTTCTACCTGATTAGTCAAGGTTACTGACACATTTTCTGATCTCAACATTTTGGAATTTGATCTATCGTTCTCATGGAAACACCACAAATATAGTTCATTGCAAAAGCCATATAGACACCAACCTGTTTTTTAATTGTATTTTTATTAATAATATTAAATTTATTTGCTGCCTATATCAACCACAAGGTGATTCTTATGACAACTGAGCCCAAAATTTCCATTGCTGAAAGTATTTTTGACAAAGTGCTGGTAAATGCATTGGTAAGCATGTACATACATATACATAGAGATGTTCAATACTGCACAATGGAAATATACGGGGAATACCCCATAGTTTGGTCAATCCAATGATAGCTCACAAAAAATGCTTGATTAGATAAAATGTGATTGGATAGTTGGTAGTTGGTAATTGTGAAAACCAAACTATTAACTTGATACGTTATATGAACAAAATATATTACATTAAACCATAATATACTTTATCTGGGCACAGCAGGTTACTTGAACACAGCAGCTGTGTTTTCTTAATCTAGGTTTAGTGTGTTGTGTGCACCCATCTCATAAGATCATTGCATTCCTGAATTGATAGCCATAAAATAATTAGACTGATAAATATTCACTCACCCTGTTTCTCTTGTTACTCTGTTCTTTAAACTCTGTTTTGGCTGATTTATTATTTCTGAACTATCAAATAAAGCAAATTCCACCCTCTTCAAATTATATGTGCCAACACTAGGAAATGTGTACATGGAAGGGAGAGTTACTCAGCTGAAATTATCGTACTTCAGCTGTGTGTGCTAAAAAGGGAAAGCAAGAAATATCAAAGGACAACATTGCTTTTGAACTAAGTAATCAAGGAGGAAATACCGATTGCTGAGAAAGTCTGGCAGGCAAATTTAAAATTTGACATATGAAAGTCCCAACAATTTAGTGCACAGGCGGATACAATCAGCCACGGTGAGTTTTGGCAGAGAGAGGACAGTAATTACTAATATTGTAAAAGACTAGTTTTTTGTGGCCACAAACTTCAGTTCTGCTATTTCAGAAACACAGAATCAGTTGTCAAAAACAGCCTTTCTAATATGTGGGGTTCCTCAGAGCTTTACCCTTTTCCTGCTGTTCTTTAACATCTACATGAGTGACAGAGTAAGTTCATCTGGTGGTCAGATATCATCAGCATGGTGATGTGTCAAGGTGCTTTCTCACTGTCTGGAGGCTCTAGGAGGCTGGATGGGGGAGACAAGGCAAGACTAAATAGCTATGGGGTTTGGGATTTGCTGAAGATTTGTCCTCTTTGGATCTGAAAGGGGTAGAGCTTTGCAGACACAGCTGGTGCACAATTTTGGGGTCCATGTGGACTCTCAGCTCCTACTTGAGGAGCAGGTGGCAGTTGCAGCTAGGAGGGTCTTTGCATAACTCCATCTTGTGCATCAATTGTATCCATTCCTAGACCAGGAGGCCCTGATCACTCTCACTCATGCTTTGGTCATCTTCCATAGGACTACTGCAATCTGTTCTACATGGGGCTGCTCTTGAAGATCACTCGGATGATACATTTGGTCCAGAATGCGATGTGGTGGGTAGTTACAGGCATGCCACATTCCATCTCTACCATGTATGTGCATTGGCTCTCAGTGACCTTCTGAGTGCAATTCAAGGTGCTGGGTACCACCTATAAAGCCTTCATGGTATAGGGCCGGGTATCTGTGAGACCAACTGTCTCCAATTATCTTTCCTTGTCCCATGAGGTCTGACAAGATAGATATGCTCTAGGTGCCTTCTACTAAATGTGATCTAATAGGACCCAGGAAGTGTGACTTCTCTGTTGCAGCACTTGCTCTATAGACACCATAGAGCAGGAGTGTCACGTCGACATCACGTGAGGTATCGGGTTTTTCCCCTTCGCTAAACCGGGTGTGGGCATGGCCAGCACATGACGCATCCGGCCCACAGGCCGGGAGTTTGACAGCCCTGCTATAGAGATTCAGATGGCCCTGTTTTTGCCAGCCTTTTCTAAAGCACTAAAGTTCTGTCCTTGCCCCGAGACTGGGCCCAGCTAATAGGTTAACCTGATTTTGTTGTCACGATGTTGTCCATTAGGTCTTGCTCCAAATGGATAAAGTTTACTTGTTTTTACTTGTCCTTAATCACTACATTGTTATGTTTACTGTTAGCCACCCAGAGTTGCATGTTGATCAGGCAGTATATAAATAAATGTAATCAGTAAGTAAATAGAGAATTTTTTTTGGAAGATTGTTGAAATTACATTTTTCCCCCTTAACAAATTGTAGAAGGTTGTCTTTTTACTGTGCCAGGTAGTGCCAACCTCTATGTTAAAGATATACATTTTTTTTGACACATACATACTTTTCAGTGCTTAAAAAAATAATCATCCACCGGATATGCTCCAAATACTGGCAAGCAGTTAGCTGTTTGCAAATAATCAGCAAGGCTAAGCATCAGACAATACTAGGCAAAGAGGGGGAAAAAACATGGAGAACCCTGTAAAACTGCTGAGAATTCAGATTGCCAGTCGGCAAATTGTTCAGTGACAGCTCAGCGTCTCTGTGCTTTCCGATAGACAAAATAGGGAGAGCTAGTTAAGGCACCAGGCTGGAAAACAAGAAAATTGTGAGTTCTAATCCTGCCTTAGGCATGAAAGTCATTTGGAGGACTCTGGGCCAATCACTCACTCAACCCAAACCATCTCACAGGTTTGTTCCTGTGTGGAAAGTAGGAGAAGGAAGGAGTATTAGGTATGTTTGCTGCCTTGAGTTATTTATAAAAATAATAAATGTGGGATACAAATCTAATAAACAAACAAAATAGGAGCTATGTAGAGTAGTGTGGAAGAAAAATCCACCAGTTTTCATGGCAATCTGTTCAACAACTTTCACAGAGGATAAAAGGGAACTGAACTGCCAAATGAGCAATCTTTTCTTTGTGTAGAAGTTAATACTGAGCAGGAAGCGCATGCTTTGAAAATGATTTGAAAGAGGTATTTCAGAATGTGTGGAAGCATGAATATAGCACTTCTTTAAAGCAACTTATTTTTTAGGTTTCTGTAATTTCTGTAACTTCTAGATTTTTTTAAAGCACCTCTTCATTCAGTGACAAAGTACCTGTTTTGCAGGAAGAAGGTCCCAGATTTGATCTTTAGCATTTCTGAGTGGAAAAGCAATTGGTGCTCACCATACAGTGGTGAGAAATGTTCCTAAAACCCAGCCTGATTCAGTTTTTATTTTCTCCAGTTGTTGGTGGACTCCAACTTCCATCAGCCCCAGACAAAAGGACCAATGTTCAGGAAAGATAGGATTGAAATCCAACAATACCACAAGTGCCACAAGTGTTCTACTCTTGCATTACACTGCATCACTAAAGAGCCACAACTCAGCTCAGTTTGAAATATCATTTCTCTTTGATGAAACAACCCCAAACTGAACAACAAAAAAACCCCCCCAAAAATCAATACAGGAAACTAGAGCTGGGATCTTCTCATGTTCCCATCTCCACATATGTTTATTGCAGGCTCTTCCCACTCGGCTCTTTGGGTCAAGTGATTTGCATACCAGGGTACGCTGATTATTCTGTGGTTACAGAAGCTACTCTAAAGCTACTCTAAACCCATGAAGTCTATGAGTATTACATCTACAAAAAGTAGCAGTAATGGAAATACCGTGCTTCCCTGAAAATAAGACTGAGTCTTATTTTCTTTTGACCCCCGAAAAAACGGCTAGGGCTTCTTTTTGGGTGGGTCTAATTATTGACTCACCTCACCGCCGCGGCACCGACAGTCCTGCTCAGCAGGAGCCCACTGCTGGCCCACTTCTTCTGCAGCTGCTTGCTGCCACTTGCATGCGTCACCCCCGGCCTCCGTTTCGCCGTCAGAGCCTTCCAGAAAGCCCTCTGCAGCTGAGAAAAGGGCTCCGGATCAGGAGCTCTGTTATCGGCTGCAGAGGGCTTTCCGGAAGGCTCTGATGGCAAAACGGAGGCCGAGGGCGATGCGTGCAAGCGGTGGCAAGCGGCCACAGAAGTGGGCCGCAGAAGAAGGCAAGGCAGGTGTCGGGGTGTGCGAGGCCTGGTAAGTAGGGCAGCTCCATCCCCCCATCCTCACCCTAGCTTAATTTTTACCTCGCCCCACCCCCTGCACCAGGGGTGGGTTCTAACTTACCTCGCCGCCGGTTCGCTTCATCCCGCGCCGCGTGGCTGTGCATGCATTGCGCGCCGCATGGCCATGCTACGCACTTTGCGTGCGCGGCCGTGCATGTGCAGTGCCAAAAACTTGGCTTCTGCGCATGCACAGAAGCAAAACAAGCAAAAAATAGCAAAAAAAGGCCAAAAACAAGATGGCGCATGCACAGTGCCGAAAACTCGGCTTCTGCGCATGCGCAGAAGCAAAAACCAGCAAAAAATCCCCCCCCCAAAAAAAATTCCAAAAAAAAAGATGTAGCAAACCGGTGGTGACATCACAGAGCCGGTTCTGTCAGTGCCGGTCCGTGGATGCCGCCACCACCGGTTTACTACCGGTTCTAGAGCCGAGGTGGCGCAGTGGTTAGAGTGCAGTACTGCAGGCTACTTCAGCTGACTACTAGCTGCAGTTCGGAGGTTCAAATCTCACCGGCTCAAGGTTGACTCAGCCTTCCATCCTTCCGAGGTGGGTAAAATGAGGACCCAGATTGTTGGGGGCAATATGCTGACTCTGTGAACCGCTTAGAGAGGGCTGTAAAAGCACTGTAAAGCGGTATATAAGTCTAAGTGCTATTGCTATAGAACCGGTGCGAACCGGGAGGAACCCACCTCTGCCCTGCACCCTGTGGTGGACGGGGTCTTAATTAGGGCTAATTTTGGAGATAGGGCTTAATTTGAGTGCATGCGTTCAAAAACACGATAGGGCTTCTTTTTGGGGTGGGTCTTATTTTAGGGGAAATACAGTACTATCAGCCTTTAATATTTGCTTTGGAGGCTGATCAATCTTGGAAATCAAGATTCCTGGAATTTGTTCTGCAGTAACTGAATCTGGCATCTGCTTACGCTTGTGTAAGAGGATTAGGTATAGATATATTCGTCTGCCTCTAAATGCGATGACCAACCATTACAAAATGATATGAGCAGAAAAACTCACAACTGACCTGCCCTTTGCAACTGGTGATTGTTCAGATAAAAAATATTTCACTATGTAGCATTTCTGATGAATTTTGTAAAGGGCAGGTCGGATTTTTTCCGACCTGCCCTTTACAACTGGCATTAGTTCAGATAAAAATATTTCATAATATGGTATTTTTGATGAATTCTGATGAAGCTTTAGATTATTCATTGCCTACTAATGTGACTGTCAAGCAAATTTTATGTCTTCTTATACAAATTGGACTTAAAGTGGAGAGCGGCGAGGGACAACTTGCAACAGGAATATGAAAAAGGCACACTTTTTGGTGATCATAGCAGATCAACAACTTCTTCCATTCCTAATGGCTTAATAATAATGCATGGAATTGCAGCAATAATTATAATTGTTGGTCGCTGCTGGTTTTGTGCCGATTTCTTATTTTCTAGCCTTTGTATTCTTTAACTGTGGAATAGAAATATTAATCGGTCACCAACAAACATGCAGTTATGGGATGGGATAAATACATACGACAGAAATTATTGTTTCTATTATGAAATAAAATTGTGTACCTGGTTCCAAAAATAAATCTTAGAGATCTAATTTTTTAAAAAGGTAGCTGCAAAATTGCAATTATTCACTCTGGTTTACTGTGTATTGTCATTGTAGAACACGTTTACAATGTTTGTAAAGCTTCCTGAATCTATCATTGCCCTGTGTGACCTAAAACGTACCCTCTAAAGCTCAACCATCACTCCTCTGTGGCTCTGCCCTGAAAACATATGGTTAAGCAAACTCTCTTTCAACATTTGTTTTCAACTACGGTAGTGTTTTCTCCCAGAGAAATCATTGATAAATTTGGAAAAAATCCCAAAGACAAAATAAACATAGTTGAAGTTACTTCCTTACTCTGCCCTTATTTAAAATATTTGAGTATCTTTCTCTTTTACCTAACGGATTCCAGAGGGATCCATGGGAAATAATGGGAGCTATAGTCTTATAAATGACCTGTGGAGAAACCGAGTTTAGAGGATTATAACTTTCTTGGTCCTCTTCAGCGGTGGGTTGCTCCCGGTTCGGCCCGGTTCTATGAACCGGTAGTGGTGGTGGTGGGAGGCTCCGCCCACCCACCCGGGACACTTCTGCGCATGTGCAGAAGCGTTACGTGTGCGAGCGCGAACCAGTAGCAAAGGCATTTAGAACCCACTACTGGTCCTCCTTGATCTCCTAGTAGTTTTTGATTCCACCTACCATGGTATTCTTCTGGACCACCTTCAAGGGATTGGACATGGGGCACTGTTTTTCAGTGGTTCTCCTTCCTCAAGGAGTAGCCTCAGTTGGGAAGGGAGGAGAATTCTGCCCAGGGATTTCTACTTTGTAGATTTCCTTGGAACTCTTTACCTCTCTCCCAGACTTTGAACACAATGTAGTTGCTAGTATTACAATGCTGAATTGGTGCCTGGAAGTTGCCAGGGTTGGGTGGGAAGGAAGAGACTTGAAATTAATCTTCCCAAGATGGAATGGCTTTAGGTTTGTGGGCCAACTACGGTAATTTCAAAGAAATCTTGCATTTGATCTGGAACTAAATTGTAGTCTCCTATTCAGATGATCCCTAATTTGTGAGTCCCCCTAAATACACAGCTCCTGCTTGCTGAGCAAGGAGCAAGTATGAGTATTTGCACGGGGAGATCCTGTGTGCCAACTATGGATATTCCTGGACTGGGGAATCCTGTCACAGACATTCATATCTTAGTTACTTCCTGCTTGATTAATATAATGAACTCTGTAGGGCAGGGGTCCCCAACCCCCAGGTTGCAGCCCGCTACTGGGCCTTGAGCCAATTGGAACTGAACTGCGGAAGTGGTGGGTGAGCACGTATCCCCTCTTGCGTGAGCAGTAGACAAGCCTGTGAGCGGCAGGCGCACTATTTGTGAGAGTGGCAGGCGCACTCACCCGCCACTCACATGAATGGTGCACATGCGCCTGTGTCACCCACCACTCACATGGAACATCCCCTCTCCTCCTCCGCTGGTCCACAAAGGCAGAAAGGTTGGGGAACTCTGTCATAGGGGGAAGGAATTTATTATTTTGTGAGAGCTATTATGCTTTTTATAGTTAATTATCTAGAGCAGGGGTGTCAAACTCAAGGCCTGGGAGCCGGAGCCGGCCCGCAGGGTGCTTAGATCTGGCCCATGGGGCTGCCCTGGAAACAGGGAAGGACCAGCCCCCGGTGCCCCTCCCGAGTTCCATTTCCGGCTGCGACAGCCTCCTGCAACCCTCTGCCAGCGAAAACAGAGTGGCCCTCCTGAGCTCCATTTTCGCTGGCAGAGTGCTTGGGCCACCACAGGCGCCCCTGACAGGAGTGACATCAAGCTGGCCACGCCCACCAGGCCCCCCCACAAGGTCAAACAGAACCCTGATGAAGCCCTCAATGAAATCAAGTTTGGCACCCCTGATCTAGAACTTTAAGGATGGGATATATATATATATATATAGAATGGTGAATCAATGAATGAATGAATGGATGGATGGATAGATGGATGGATGGATGGATGGATGGATGGATGGATGGATGGATGAAGATTGGACT
>QLTV01004082.1:870393-881135 GCA_003457575.1 Thermophis baileyi | reverse complement strand
CCCCCCCCAAGCGGAACGAGCGTGAAGCTCAGCTGGTCGTCGGCCCCTGGAGCGCCAACGCTCCTGTGGCGCGGGATCGAGTGATAATTATATCTGACCAGACCGCTTATAAACAGGAGCCGGACACACGAGCAATAATAGGCTCGGAAAGGCCACAGTCGGGCGGAGGGAATCAAACCCCCCTGAGGCAAAAGGCCCTCGGCTCAATCCGAAGCTAACGGCTAAAGCCGAAGCAACCCGAAGCTCAGCTGGTCGTCGGCCCCTGGAGCGCCAACGCTCCTGTGGCGCGGGATCGAGTGATAATTATATCTGACCAGACCGCTTATAAACAGGAGCCGGACACACGAGCAATAATAGGCTCGGAAAGGCCACAGTCGGGCGGAGGGAATCAAACCCCCCTGAGGCAAAAGGCCCTCGGCTCAATCCGAAGCTAACGGCTAAAGCCGAAGCAACGACTACCCTCGACCCAGTGACAGGTGGAGCCAGTCAGCTGGGGAGACTCACAGATCGATGTTAGAGGATAAATTCCTCACAGAATGGGAGCTGTACTAACACGTGTTCTCTCAGGCTGAGGACTGAGTCAAAGAGGGGATAATGAGGCAGGAGGACGAATATATACATTTGACAGACTCAGTCCTCATTGGCTGAAGGAACGGTGTCATCCCCATTCTTGGAGGTTAGCTCCACCCACTATGGAGAAAGTTTGGTTCTCATTTGTCAACTCTTGGAGGTAAGCTGGGTCAGGACAATAGCAGGAATTTAAGGAATGCTATTTTATTGTTGTTGTAGACTATAGTAACAAAATCTTGAAAGCCTGTCCAAGTTTCTCTTTGTCGCATTTCATAGTAAACAAAATCAAGGCAGGATTACTTTGAGTAATCCTTTCTCATACTTGCTTCAGTTTCTGAACTGTGTACTCTTTTCTCAAGTTCTTTCATAACTTCCCCAAGGTGATGCCTAATATGAATCTTAACTGAATGAGGTTCAGATAACCCACTTCATTTAGGACAGTTTGTAGTTGCTGTCCCACCATTGCCCCCTTCTGCAGACACTGTTACATGAAACTATCTGTTCTTCTACAAGTAAATAGTAAAACAAATTGATTAGAAATGCAGAACTGGTGTAACAAAATATGTAATGTATTCCATAAGGAGGAAAAAAAAAAGGAAAACAAGGAATGCGAAAGAACAAAAGAAGAACTATGAATCAGTTCCTTTGCTTTAATTGTGGGTTTCCCATACATGGACCGAGAGGTCAAACTGATCCTTCCCACAAGAATTTTTTTATATAGCCGCTTACTTTAATGTGTTGATAGTTGTTGTAACAGTTGCATGTTTTGTCTGTCTGCTTTTGCGCATGCAAATCTGAACTGGCTTCTTGCCATCCTCACGTCTACGCTGTTTCATTATCAGCTATAAAGATGCAGAGGGTTAAGAGACAATGCTCATTGTCGGAAATGAGCAGCCAGGTCCTGACACGCATGATGATGCTCTAGCACAGGGGTGTCAAACTAGTGGCGTCACAGCGGCGTCACGTGATGTATCGGGACTTTTTTCCCATTCGCTAAACCGGGCGTGGGCGTAGCCAGTGCGTGATGCATCCGGCCCGCAGGCCGCGAGTTTGACAGCCCTGCTCTAGGCATCATCTGGTGTTGAAGGATGTTCTGAGTTCTGTTTCAGCTGCACCAGGATGATCATCGGTTCTGTACATTAAATCAATATGAAAATCTTTTAACACACCATGGAGAAAATTGAAGCTATAATAAATCAATTGGCTGTTCTACATTACTTTTACTTTATCTCAATATTGTCCTCTTGTTAGAACTTATTCACTGCAGAGAAAACACCTATATGACAATGGAGAAGATATAACACAATGTATCTTAGTATATGTGCACGTGTGCATGGATGGCTATTCACAGAGGTAGAGAGAAATTTTATTACACTACAGGCAGTCCTTGACGTAGGACCACAATTGGGAAGATAATTTTTGTTGCTCAGCAAGGCAATTGTTAAGTGAGTTGCACCTGATTTCACAATCATTTTTGCCTCAGTTAAGTGAATCGCTGCAGTTGTTAAGTGGCTCATGTGGTCATTAAGTGAATCTGATTTTCCCGATTCACTTTGCTTGTCGGAAGCTGACAGGAAGGTCACAAATGGCAATAACATAACTCTGGGATGCTGCAACTATTGTAAATACATGCTGGTTGCCAAGCACCTGAATTTAGATCATGTGATCAAACAATAGCTCAGAGGTCTTCAAACTTGGCAACTTTAAGACTTGTGGACTTCAACTCCCAGAATTCTCCAGCCAGCTATGCTGGCTGGAGAATTCTAGGAGTTGAAGTCCACAAGTCTTAAAGTTGCCAAGTTTGAAGACCTCTGAGCTAAATGAATGGTTTTAAATTGAGGACTATCTGTACTGGTTTCATTTTGCATCGTATGTTTGTTCTAATAAAGAATTGAGAAGACAGATTGAGAAGAATTTGCCAGACAATTGCTGTTTGATTGTCCGCAAGTCTTTTTCTACTACATCTTATTTACAGCAGGTACTGATATGTAAAACACCATTAAAATTACCACTGAAGTTATTAAATATTTCTGCCCCTCTAGTTTCTTGCTTTTACCTCTTCTGCATCTATAATTTCTTATTCAGTGTCGTAGTGGAGTGGATTAGAAATGAAGTGCCCGATATTGAATTCTGGAGACAGACATATCTGGTGACCTGGTGCAAAGCATCAACCTTTAAAAACATTACTGACTTACTTGTGCCTGTGCCAGTCCCAATCGTGTTGATGGTTGCAGGAACAGAGGACGAGGAATAGAGAGGGAGGTGGCCATTCTCACACCCCAGGTTTTTATCTTGCCAGCTGGAGGCATTCACACATATGCCAGAGTCCCGAGAGCTCTGCCACCCGTTGAGTTTATCATCCGAGTTCTGTCTTTGGTGATAGTAATGTGACTGCCCATAATCCACCGAGTCAGACCGGCCTCTGTTTTGGCTGCCAAAGGTACCCGATGTGCGGTCCTCCAAGTGGTTCAACCACATGGCAAGAGCACTCCTGTCCTCCAGGGATGTGGCAGGATGGATCAAAGCATAGGACAGGAGTTGCCTGCTCTCCTCTATGTGTTGGTTGTGTTCAATTGAGTGAGCCAGGATTTTGGGAAGTAGTTTCATGTACTCCACTTTTCCTTCAATATTCCCTGGCTTCAGCAAAGGCAGGTGGGTTAGCAATAGAGAAATCACTTTGTCCTTTGATTCCTGCTGCCACTGGTTAATGATTCCTGTTGTGCGGGGGTGGGGGTGGGGGTGGAGAGGAAAGAGAAAGAGAGAGTTGTGAAATCAGCAAACAAGCCTAAGAAGTAAATCAAGAGATTTTAAAATGTTATGAATAGCTTTTTGACCCAAATCTCATCCATAATAAAATCATTTTATTTTCTTCTACTTCAGTGAAAATTAAGATGCAAAATAAGAACAACAATAAAGCAGGATAATACTTAGACTGCATGCAAGCTTCTGAATCACACAGAACAAGCAAATTCATGTGTGGCTGGGGCAGACGTTGTTTGTTCTTGCAAATGAAGAAATGTCCACTGTTGTTTCAGACAGGCTAGCATGAATACATATCATTCATACCAATTTGTAACTAGAATCATAATCCTACTTAGGATTCAACTTCTCTGAGTAGCGTCCTCTTATAAACATATCCTAAAATGAAACCAAGCCATCAAAATGGTTAACTTTCCCTACTTGATCCAGACACGCTCATATTGTTATTTTGTGAAACTGATCATTTGTGGGCATTTTTCCAATCATGCGAGCTTGGGATCATAGAAGTTGCTATATGGATGGAAAGCTGTTTGCCTGGTCACATGCAAAGGATAGGGACTGATTTTATAATCCAGCTGCAGAACATATTGCTATATATGCCTTTATCTTATAGCAATAGCAATAGCACTTAGACTTATATACCGCTTCATAGTGCTTTACAGCCCTCTCTAAGCGGTTCACAGAGTCAGCATATTGCCCCCAACAATCTGGGTCCTCATTTTACCCACCTCGGAAGGATGGAAGGCTGAGTCAACCTTGAGCGGGTGAGATTTGAACCGCCGAACTGCAGCTAGCAGTCAGCTGAAGTAGCCTGCAGTGCTGCACTCTAACCACTGCGCCACCTTGGCTCTTATCTTGCTGCAAGATAAAGCAGCAATCTCACAGCAGGGGACAAAAACATGTGACTTCACATCGCATTGCAAATCAGTCTTCTCCAGTCCTGTTGCCTGTGAAATCCAGATGTGTTGGCACTAGATATGTGGGAGGCACCATATCTGGACTACATACATTATTTGTGCAAAGAACAGAGTGGTATCTCTTTTGGCACCTACGAGGTTGGCAAAAATGGCTATGCATGCCGTTATCCATTAAACTTGGGAAGGATCATAGTTCTATGGGGGAAAAGATCAGGCTCAACTGGGCACTATATAAGTGGTTTCTGAGTTCAGGTGCCAGGAATGCACGACAGTTAAATTTTGTAATTTACCAAGAGGAGAGAGAGAAGAAGAAAAAGAAAACAGATTAATTTAAAATACAAAAATATGTTTAATGGAAAAGTAAAACCTCACTCATATGATACTCCACCTTATTAAAATGCACATTTATACAAAGTTTTTAATTTTTTAATTACATTTCTTTATTAAATTTCTAAAACAGGTAACATATAAAAAACAAAAAAGAATTAAGAAGGAAAAATAGGGAAGGGGCGGTGCAAAGGGATAAGGAAACAAGAAAAGAAATAGAAAAAGAGTAACTTCCAATTTTCTTCAATTCTTACAAATTTAAGATACATTAAATTTTAGATACAAAATTCAATATCACACAATAATTCTATATCTCAAATCTCAAAATTAATATAGCAGTTCTTTCAGCTGCTAGCAAAAAAGTCCAAAAGTGGTTTCCACAAAGAAACAAAGTTACACAAAGTCTTTTCTTTAACCAAAGTAGTTAACGTCACCATCTCAGCGAGTTCCATTAACTTCACCATCTATTCTTCCATTGTGGGAATTTCTAAATCTTTTCATCTGCATTTATACAAAGATCGTTTGAAAACAATCATATTGTAATATCATACTCAAACACCTTGAGGCCTCTTTTCTATCTAAAGATAGCCCTATGGGGAGTTCCACTCAGTCCAGACAGGAAATCATATCTAGAAATAAATTTGATTTTTTTAAATGTGTAATTAATCGTTGGTTGCTAGCCTGATATAGCTTGCCACTAATATTGAACTGTCAGGAAGTTGTTCATTAGATAAGCAAGATATATTTCTAAAGTAGCAAAATATATTTATTATAAAATGAATCATTCTAAAATATTAAAAAATCAGTTATGAATCAAGGTATTTTGACAGTGAAGGCAGCAACCCGAACTGGAATGACTTACTCTTTAGAATTCCACTGAATAATATTTAGTCTTATGTCTTAAAAAACCTGAAGAATGGTAAAAGATTGACTCAACCATCTTTTCCTTTAATGATTTAAATTAACCTTGTGTGATCTGGTAAATATGTTGGGAAGCCAAGCAAATTTCCATTTCTGTTTTCTGACAGCCATTCATGATTCTAGCTGCTATGAGTCCTGTCTGTCTATTCATTCTCCATTGGAAATATGAAATATTGGATTGTCAGGGATGATATCCACCCGTTTTGAAATCAGATGGTGCCAAGTATGGCTCAGAGGCAGACAACCATATAGCAATAGCAATAGCACTTAGACTTATATACCGCTTCATAGTGCTTTACAGCCCTCTCTAAGTGGTTTACAGAGTCAGCATATTGCCCCCAACAATCTGGGTCCTCATTTTACCCACCTCGGAAGGATGGAAGGCTGAGTCAACCTTGAGCCGGTGAGATTTGAACTGCCGAACTGCAGCTAACAGTCAGCTGAAGTAGCCTGCAGTGCTGCACTCTAAGCACTGCGCCACCTCGGCTCTTTGCCGGCATATGCCTTTGCAAGTGATTCTACATTAAGTGGTGGTTTCCTGAAAGATAAGTCACTACTAAAGAAAGAAAACAAAGTAGAGAAGTATGACATGAATTCAATTTCTTTGGCACATATGTGCCTGAAGTGTCTCAACCCACACAAACTCTCTCTCTGTCATCTGCCGCCTCCAAGATAACAAATGACTCAAACCCACCAAGGCAGCTTATGTTTCAAAGATGGACATTTATACAAATCACAACTAGCTGAGAGAGAAAGAAGAACATTTTGTGGCTAATCAGGAACTTCATTAAAAGGTAACCTTTAGATAATTATGGTTTATATGGGGAAGGGGAATATTTTTGTATTACTGGTTACAGCTCTTAGTATGTGAGCACGATACTTTTCTGGATTAAATTGAAGGCAATTCCATCTAATATTTAGAAGAGTGGGTAGACATCTTGTTTACCAATGCTTGCTAAGATACCAGTTCATAATGTTTTCCATCTCCTAGTCTTCGTAAGGCACCTGTAAAGTAGTCAGAAATTCCAGTTGGTCAAAAAATGGAAGAGTGTGAATGGGGGAATGGGCTTTCCATCATTGCTGCATACATTGTATTACAAAATTTGCCCCAAGTGTCAATTCTTTTGCAGACCCAATTCAAGGCAATCACTATGGTTAGCTGCTTTTTATGGTTATTCTGATTAGACCAGCATTACTTTGAAACTGCTTATCTTTAAAGAAGTCTGTCCCATATTTTCAAGTCATTTTTCCAGTCTCCTGTTATCTATATATATAAAAGCAAAAACCACTCACGCATTAATCATGAAATCTCCAGAACCGTAAAGCCTACAAACTTGAAATTTGCCACGTATGTTCCTCTTGGCTTGTAGGTGCTAAGAAAGGATTTTTCAAAATGACCATCGCAGCATGAGTATTTCTTATATTAATATTAACAAGCTCTGATGCTAAGGAGTTCTACTCCCCCCCTCCCCACCTGAAAAGAAATCTGATCCAAATGCAAAACACAAGCAGAGGAGTTTCAGTTTCGCTTTTGCTTTCACAGCAGCAAGCATCTTTACTACAGAACAGTTGAGCTAACCCACGCACAGACTCCTTCCTGTCTCCTTCTTGCTCACACAGCAAATACTGTTTGAGTTTCCAAACACCCCTCAACTCTCACACACACTAACAGGACGCTAGCCAGATGAATACCAATGGATGCTGCTAGGCAGACAGATTTTTTTTTCTTATTTTCCTCCTCAGAGCTGCCTGTTTCTCCCATGGCCAGTTCTATGTGGCATGCTCCAGAGTCAGTTCACCTGACAGCCTGGTCATCCTCCAGCAAGAGAACAAAACCAGGAATGTTGTTTACAGGGAGGTCCTGAGCAATTCATCTGAGGGACAAATTTAAAGTCTATGCTATGCAAATAATGTCTTCATCTGTAACAGAAACTTAGCTTACCATCTCTAATGAAATAATACAGTCCCTTTTTAAACTACTCATTAATTTTCAAGCTTTAAGTGTCAATTTATCAAGCCCCATCACATAGTTTCGTAGCGAAGCACAGGTATCAGCTAGTATTTAATATCAGCAACAAATTTGGCTTTTTCATAAAGCGTTTATAATGCTTTATCTTTGAAGTTGAAGCTGACTTCTTATAGTTTGCTCCTTCTGTTGTTGGATTTTGTAATTTTAATTGGTGACTGAATTTTATTATTACTAATTATTAGTTTTTGTAAGATATCTAAAATCATTTTCACTGGGCAGAGCAGGAATCCTACTACACCTTGACTACCAAACACAATGAGGGATCCATTAGTAAGTGGAGCCAATAAATGATAAGGGTGCACATTATAACTTCAGCCTATCAGTAGTATCTTTGTATGTCCTGATCTAAAGTTATGGTGTTCATCACATTGGAAGGCATAAGATGTAGAGCTTGGTGAATCATTTTGGTATATCATAGAATATGGCATGAGAGGGGTTGAAGTTATTTTGGAGATCTCCTAGACCAGTGATGGCTAACCTTTTTCTCGTCGCGTGCCAAAAGCGTGGGCGTGCACGACAGTGCGTGCGTGTCGGCACCCATAATGCAATGCGTGTGTGAGCCCATGCTCCCCCCGCCCCCCGCGCATGCACGTGTGAACCCCCCGCCCTGTTTTGGGCCTAGCAGGCCTCCCTGCAGCCTCCTGGGATGAAAAATGGGCCGCGGGGGGGGGACCGCACCCCCCATGCCCTGTTTTGGGCCTAGCAGGCCTCCCTGCAGCCTCCAGGGACGAAAAATGGGCCGCAGGGGGGGCGCCACACTCCCCTCCCATGCTCGCCCACCCCCTGCGCATGCATGCGCATCTTCCGCATGCGCCCCCGCCCTCCACGCATGGGCAGCAGATACCCGAAAATCAGCTGGCTGGTGGGAGGCGCGTGCGCACGCATGCGCGGTGGAGCTGAGCTGGGCGACGGCTCGCGTGCCCGCAGAGAGGGCTCTGCGTGCCACCTGTGGCACGCATGCCATAGGTTCGCCATCACGGTCCTAGACTCTGGCCACAGCAGAAATCTGTTGATATAGCTCCTCTGGCAGGTAATCATCCAGCCTCTGTTTAAACATCTCTGAAGATGAGGTCACCATCCCCCAAGGCACTCTGTTTCATTGTCGAATAGCTCTTACAGTTAGGACATTTTTCAGTATAAACCAAAATAATTTCTTTGTAAATTAAATCTGTTCTTTCTTATCCTGTCTATCTGCCCTGTCTTCTACATGAAAGCCATAAACTCCTTGTGACACTTCTCGTGTCTCTTTATAGCAGTGGTTCTCAACCTTTCTAATGGCGCGACCCCCCTGTGCCCCCCGCCGCCCCCCCGCCATCGCAACCCCCTCCCCACCCCCTCCCCGCGCGGGATGAGGTGACAAAGGGGGCGTGGCACCAGGGGTGAAATGCTCCCAGTTCGGGCTTGCCTGCGGGTGAAACGCTCCCGGTTCGGCCGTGGCTGCGGGTCGCCAGACAGTCGGTAGCTACAGAAGCGGGAGAATTCGCCCACCCGCCCGAATGCCGCCATTTGGGTTCTTTTACCCTCTGCGCATGTGCAAAGCATTCTGCGCATGTGCAGAGGGTAAAAGAACCCAAATGGCGGCGTCCGGGCGGGTGGGCGAAGTCTCCCGCTTCTGTAGCTACCGGCTATCTGGCGACCCGCAGGCACGGCCGAACCGGGAGCATTTCACTCCTGCAAGTGACGGTGGCACCAAGATGGCGGGCTAATGTGCGCGGCGACCCCTGTGAAATGGTCGTTTGACCCCCAAAGGGTTCGCAACCCACAGGTTGAGAACCGCTGCTCTATAGTCTTGTCTTTTTGAGACTAAACATAACCAATGATTCCATTTATTCCTCAAAAATTTTCCCTTCCAGGCCCTTTATCATCTTGGTCCCTCTAAACAATCTCCAAATTTTGTTTTTTTCTGCCACTGCTGTTATACTGAATCAGCTTTTTTTAAAAAAAAATCTAGGTTCACAGATTATGTAATTTGTTTAGTTTGGACTCATCGTATTGTGTGAATTCAACCATTTCAGTTTACTCCATGACTTAAAATTATATTTAAAGCAGAAGTTACGCATGCAGTGCAAAACAGAATTGTTTTTCCCTTAAGTTAAGATTTGTGTAGTTTCTCTTGTCTATAATATTGCAGATTTTTTATAAATGCATTCCCAATTTTCCTTCTGAGAAATATATTTATGGCTGCTTGATACCCATATCTGAAATTAAAAGAGCCCTTGAAGTGGCTAATAAAAACCAGATAGAAATTTTTTAAGTAAAAAACTCAAGAAGCAGAAACATTCCATAAAAATAGGAGTTTAGACAAAGTTGTTTAAACCCATAAAATGTGAGGTTTGCTAGATACGGGTTATATTCACACATATTTAATCTGATTATTAAATTCATCCATTTCTGGGTTTGCACAACCTTGCGCAATACAAACAAGCAAGGTTTCTATAACACAGTAACAACCTTATTTAATGGTACCAAGTTTATCATGTGGGGTAAATATGGCCCCATCAACATTAACTGAGCTTGTTAAATGTGTCATGTGAATACAGCTTTCTTGTGATAATGAATTCCTTGATTCACGTAAGGTTTATTCCCATATCTGTCCTTCAAGGCTTCCAAACTGGAAATGCACATGGAAGGAATCCCCATAATACCTCTAGAGTACAGGCTGTTCGTATGTAAAAAATATGTTTCTTTGGACAGCTTGTCCAAGAGGTCTCTTATATCTGCTACTTGGAATTGTCAAGGTATGGCCAGTTCAAGATCGAGTGACTCTTTGTTCACATGGACGCATGATCAGAAGAGCGAGCTTCAGAATAGCTGTACTAAACTTTCCAGAGACACTTCATTTTGACACTCCACTCTGTGCCCAAGTGATTTGCACACCCTTACTTGCGACTCCTTATATATATTTCATGTTTTGTACTACTGCAATCTAAAGTCTCTGGAAGGCTATACAAAAGGAAACTTCCAGACAGCTTTAAGGGTAGTGTTGTAGTAGTACAATTTTGCAAGGGCTGTCTAATTTTTGACCAATTCACTACATCTCAGCTGAGATTCACAATAATCTTTTCCCACAGCTGGTCTAAGGTTTAAAGTTCAAACATCCTTAAAATAAACACAACCCCCCCCCCCAAAAGATAACAAAAACTGTTTACCTGCACATCTGAATATCAAATAAAATTGATAGGATATAAAAAACTCAAACAAAAAACAAAAAAAAACCA
>QLTV01004082.1:856644-869064 GCA_003457575.1 Thermophis baileyi | reverse complement strand
AAACAACACAAAAAGCCAAAAAAAACATGGCCACCGCATGCACAGTGCCGGAAGTCGGCTTCTGCGCATGCTCAGAAGTAAAAAAATTTTAAAAAAATTTAAAAAAAAAAAGATGGCGGCCCCCACGGACTGGCAACCACCGATCCGGTTCGGATGACGTCACTAGTGGGTCGCTACCGGTTCGGGCGAACCGGTAGGAACCCACCCCTGCTCCTGTAGGAGAAGAGTAAGCTGAGCTGGAAGGCAGGGTTAAAAGTGTTATCAGTTTAGAGTTATTACGTTGCAACAAGAGATCTAAGTCTAGCCTCCCCCCCCCCGTGATTTCTGTTGACCTTTATCTAGTGCCAATTTAGCTTTGACCATTAGTTGACAAGATTCTTGTATTAGAGGTAGCAATAATAAACTCTTCTATAGCCGCCCAGAGTCCCTTGGGAGTTGGGCGGCATACAAATTTAATAAATAATTAATAAATAATAATAATATAGCACTTAGCAATAGCACTTAGACTTATATACCGCTTCACAGTGCTTTTACAGCCCTCTCTAAGCGGTTTACAGAGTCAGCATATCGCCCCCAACAATCTGGGTCCTCATTTTACCCACCTCGGAAGGACGGAAGGGTGAGTCAACCTTGAGCCTGGTGAGATTCGATCTGCCAAATTGCAGGCAGCCAGCATTCTAACCACTGTGCCACCGTGGCTCTATGCCGTGGCTCTCTTCTATGCTGGGAATTCAACAAATGGTCTTGGTTATTTGTGCCTGACAACTCCCTGGTTTAAAAGTTCTTTTAGAAGTCAAATTTGAAAGGGCAACATAAAAGCTGAGGACTATCTGTAACAGCCTGTCCCAATGCCTGGGGGAAGAGCCAGGTCTTCATGCCCTTCTGAACGCTCAGAAAGGTTGAAATTGTATGTATCTCTAGGGAGAGGTTATTAGGTAAGCAAGTGTCCAGCCTACTGGAACCAAGCCAATCTAACAAAGTCTTTTCCTGTGTAGGAATAATGAGAATCCAAAAATACTGCGTAGAAGGAAAATCAGCTCAGAGATACAGAATCCTACAAGCTATTCTTATAGAACCCATTATAAGTAAATCTGCTCATTTTCAAACAAACAAAAAGAATTGGATATTTCCCAGAAGGAAGGATGGTGGTTAAGTAGCTTCAGTAAATTGGTACAATTTAGTCAAAATGTATATGAGTAATGAATATAAAGGTGTCAGCCAGGAGTTTCAGCGTAGACATTCACACAAAACTCCATAGTGATTTTGCAATTTATAAACAAGACATTAGTTTGTAATAAGCAGCAATTATAGACCAAAATAATATTTTTTATATAAAAATTCTGTACAAATTCAACAATGACACAGCAGCAAATATTTACTAAGTCCTTCTGCCAGTCACTTTCCTTATATGTCAAAGAAAAAGTAGTACAATGTCATGAAAGCAGGGGTGAAATGCTCCCGGTTTGGGCGTGCCTGCGGGTCGCCGGACAGCCGGTAGCGACGGAAGCGGGAGACTTCGCCCACCCGCCGCCATTTGGATTCTTTTACCCTCTGTGCATGCGCAGAGGGTAAAAGAACCCAAATGTATTTATTTTTATTTATTTTATTTTATTTATTTGTCAAACATGTACAAGATAGCAGGTATAGGTATAAACATAAACATAATCAAAGTGAATACAGATAGATGAGGACAATAGGACAGTAGGACAGGGATGGTAGGCACGCTGGTGCGCTTATGCACGCCCCTTACAGACCTCTTAGGAATGGGGTGAGGTCGACAGTAGACAGTCTAAGGTTAAATGGCAGCGTCCGGGCGGGTGGGCGAAGTCTCCCGCTTCTGTCGCTACCGGCTGTCCGGCGACCCGCAGGCACGCCTGAACCAGGAGCATTTCAGCCCTGCATGAAAGTGCATTTAAAAGGTTCAGATGTTAGGAAATAAATTGCTGATCTATTACATCCTGATCTTCTGTTTGACAACATAGCTTTGAAATGCTACCTTTTTTTTTTGCATCTTAACTACGTTTAAATAACTTTTTCAGCCAAGAAGGATGAAAGGAACCAAACATATGCCTAGAAGGGTTCGGAGCATGCGTGGAATAGCACAATAATGTCACAAGAGTACTGATATGGGACTCCATTTAAAATAGAACACAACAAATTCAACACCCCCCACCCAAAGGAAAACGCCCCCAATAAATTGGATGTTAGGTGTTCTTCAATAAAGGCAAGCAACAAAATAGAGAATTATATTGGTCCAACTAGAAGAACATCAACATTTCCTCTCTGAAATGCTTCTTCCAGTCACACTACCTGAGTATAAACACTAATATACAATTCAAGGAAGGTAGAGGTGATCTGATAGCACTGTCACTGTTTTCCAATATACACACCGCTTTTGTCACAGGGCCAAGAAAAATTACTATGTAAATTTTCACCAGAACTGAGTGGACTGATAAGAGCCGCCTGTGAAGGATGCCACCTGGACTGTGTCTTTGAAGACAATTTTCTTATCCCTCAGTGCATCCCATCCCATCAGATAGCTGGGAAAGGCAGTGAACAGCAAGCACCAAGAAGGCAGTAGACGTTGTGTGTTGTCTATGATACAATCTTTTACTGAAGACAACTGTAGTGGTTGTTGTGGTGCACCCGATGGGATGCCATCATTTCTGTTGTACCAACTACTGTGGAGGATATGGTTAACTGTGATAGCCAATCCCCAAAGTGCATAGTTTTTGTGACTGTTTGCAAATTTGGAGAAGGAAGGTTAATAAGAAATGTACTACTTAAAATGAAAAGAATGGTGGCTCTTTTGAGGTTCTATATTTGTTTGACAAGGGAAAGCAGCCATCAATCTAATTTCACCATATGCATGTCTTACACATTGGGAAAAATGGTGTCCTTAATGGAGGCAGACAGGCATGATCGTGAGGCTAATGAAGTAGTTACAATGTGCAACTTACCTTGCTGGAATGAGAGTCGTTTGTGGTAATCCAGAACTTACAAAACAGAAGCTGAAGTCCAGGTTCAGTCTGGCATTGTAGGCCTTTAAGAGAACCAGGTAGCTGATAATGGAAAAGACCTTCTCTTGATATTTTGAGAAGCGGTTGCTTCCACCCAAACTAAAGAACACTAAGTTGGGAGAAATATTCTGCAGAGCTGCTTTTGCAAATATCCTGACTAAATACATCTTCTTAGTCCACAGTCAAACAGAAGACATTAAAGGGGGTTAAAAGCAATTGAAATGCAACATTAGTTGTCAATAAGAATAGAATGATTTATCTGAGGCTTTAAAATGAGCTGACGATCTCTATAGTCTTGGGTAAAGGGTGTAATCTATATTCTTGAAGAAAAGGCTCTAAATCTCCTGTCATGGAGGGACCAGAAACTCACAGTTAGAGAAGGGTATGATTATCTCTCTATGCTGGAAAGAAAGGCTGATTTTCTCTCCCAGGGACCGTCAGAGAATAATGCAAGAACCCCTATGGTGAGCAAAACTGGCGATACTCAATAATATATATTTATTTCAGTTTTCATTTATTTAGATTTGTAGAGCTGCCTGTTTCCCAAGGCAACTCTAGGTGGTAAACATAATTTAAAAACCAATATAAATAACACAACTGATAAAAACAACACATAATAAAAAGCAAAACATGGATGCTGAGGATAATTCCTCAACAACAATTATAAAATCTCACAGGTTTCACTACTTTCCTAATCCCCATGCCTGGGAAAATAGCCAGACCTTAAGCATTTTCTGGAAAGCCAGCAATAATCTTAGGTGGTAGGGTGTTCCAAAAGGGCAGCACCACGGCAGAAGATGCATACTTTGCAGGCCACAGTAATCAGTATTCTTTAATTGGTGGGATCCAGACTAATCGAATATCCTGGTCCCATCCCATGAAGTAGTGAGCACCAGGACCTTGCATTGCACTCAGAAACTTCTTGAGAGTCTGTGCAGCTCATGAGGTAAGGGCACCCCCATAATTGCCTGTGCCACTGTAGTCTGGACCAATTGCAGCTTCTGGACATTCTTTAAGGGGAATCCCATGTAGAGCACATTGCACTAATCCATTTGGGAGGAAACCAAAAACATGAGTGCCTTTGCAGTTCCTCCCAGTCCAGGAAAGGATGCATATTACAGGTAATTTTACAAAAATCTCCTTGACTGTAGGTGTTCCTCAAACGGGAACTGCAAGTCCAGAAGGATTCCCAAACCGTACCTTAATTCACTCTGGGGAAGTGTACTGCACTAATGAACTAATGATGGGAAATCACTAGATGCAGGAAGTCCTAAAAGCCAAGGGCACTCAGATTGGTTGAGCTGAAGCTGCTGTTTCCCATCCAGTCCCCCACAGCCTCCAGACATCAGGATAGAACTTCAATGGTATTCATGATGTACAGCTAAGTATCATCAACATATTTTTGATATCTCAACCCATGCTGTAAACTCATCCAGCATCTTCATGTAGATGTTAAATAGGAGGTGGTATACATCAAGCTTTGAGACACATCACAAAGCACGGACTAGACTTTTCCACTCCAATCAACACCAATTGGAATGGATCCCAAGGAATGAGAACCAGTGCAAAAGGATACCTCTCATTCCCAACCCAAACAGAGATTCTAGGAGGAGTCTATGATTATTTGATGGTATTGTAAACCACCAAGAAGTCAAACAGAGCAAGGATGCAGCACGCCTTCATCCCACTCCCTCCGAGTGGGATGAGGCATCTCATATACATTACATTGGTCACTCATTTTGCAGAAATTAAAGCATTTGGAGCAGCATCAACTGCCAAAAGACTAGAAAACACTTATCTAGAAGGATCAATAACCTGACTCTGTAAAAGAAGGAATGCATAACTTGAGACTGTCTCATTAAGTGATCCTTGTCGTTGGAGCGATTTGACAGGTTGGCACCAAACAGTAATTTTAATGTCAAAGAAAAGGGAATTATTAAACATCCGGAGGCACATATTTATATTATTTAATGAATGCAATGTAATTTAAATTCAGCTTCTGTCCATATTTAGATACAGGCACTGGCACAGCATACAAAGAATGAAGTCTAGCCCTTGTCTGAAAATATGGTGCACTTCTAGAATAAGACAATTATCTTCAAAAATGTATAAATAGTTCAGGTTTCTAGGCATCAGCATTCTGCCTTTACGACTCCAAGCACCTAGGATTTTTTTTGTCTGTATCCTCCATAGCCACAATTTAGACAACATAATTATCGGTCTTTGGCACAATGTATATGAAAACAGAAGCAGCCAGGGAGCAGGGAGATTGTAGGGAGTCACACTGGAAATAAAAGATAGAGGAGGACTGTGTGGTCTAATTCTCTGTCCCCCCCCCTCCCCAGGACATAAGCTGCTAACTGCTGGTGAGATTTTTCCATACAAAAATAATACAAGTGAAACTATGAAGAACAGCATGGCTCACCGTATGCTGCCACATATCGGTCCAGATTACTGGGCAATGCCACAGGGTGGAGGTGGTGTAACAGGAAAGGGAAAGCTAGAGTCATTGCTTTGTTTTGTTTTGTTTTGTAAGGAAGACACAAAGTAATGTCGGGCTCTTGGCCAAATTAAAAAATAAATCGTCATTTGTGTAAGCCTCCTCAGCGTACTATGCCACCATGTGACCTGTTCTTTTTGGAATTTCTGCTTGTGACTGGCTGGTGAAATGACTCTGTGACCTGTAATAACACCACTCCAAAATTAGATTGCAGCTTTACTTGGCCTTTCTCCACCCCACCAGGCAGAACACAAGCTTCAAGGGTTTTCTTTCCATTTAGGTTTAAAAAAAAAAAAAATTGGATGCTCATAATACACTTCTTTCACATTGCCAACCTAGTTATGTTGTGAGAGGTTTCTAAACTCTCTCCTTTGGGGAAGAAAAGCCACAATGTCTGCTCACAGAATCTTCATGTCTTGGTAAAGTCCAGGGGGCATCCAATAACACTCACATACACAAACCAATTGGTCCAAGGACACCATTAAATACACACTTTCACATATCCCTTTTCTTTCTTAGTTAGATCTGTAATCTCTGATGTGGCAACAAACTTAGAAGAAAGCCTTTAAGACTGGCTTGTCCTTGTGACATCATGATACTTCTTTCCACTTACTCCTTGAGATGCTCTCCTTCCAAACCTTTAAAACAGGGGTGTCAAACTTGATTTCATTGAGGGCTGTATCAGCATTGTGTTTGACCTCAGGGGGGCCGGGGTGGTGTGGCCAGGGTGGCTGTGGCCAGCTTGACGTCACTCCTGTCGGGGGCGCCTGTGGTGGCCCAAGTGCTCTGCCAGCGAAAACGGGCTCCTGAGCTCCGTTTTTGCCTGCGACAGCCTCTTGCAACCCTCTGCCAGTGAAAACGGAGCTTGGGAGGGCCACACGCAGCCCTCCCAAGCTCCATTTTCGCTGGCAGAGGCACGGCAGGCTGGTCCTTTGCTGTTTCCAGGGCGGCCTCGCAGGCCAAGTCTAAGCACCCTGCAGGCCGGATCCGGCCCCCGGGCCTTGAGTTTGACACCCCTGCTTTAAAACAAACTAAGTAACAAGCTAAATTCCAACTGGAGAAACCTGAAAGATGGTTAAAACAACAGCAGTTTGAAAAATGGGACAATTGCTTACAATATGGAGGAGATGAGGAAAAGGTCACTTATAGTTTGATAAGGAAGACTATACCATTTGAGGGATCACAACAGAAGGAAACTGAGCTCCTTCTATGGAACAAATCTCACCATCGCATTCAATTCTTATTCTCTGTTCATACAAGACAGGACTGAATACTTCCCAGCCTGGGAAGCTGATGTACATCAATCCTTGTGCTCTCTATCACTAACATAACTTTCAAATAGGGCCATATATATAGATGGAAAAACTATGATATAAGAAGATATGTGGTGCTGGGAAATCTATTTCCCAGGAAACTAGGTTGTCATAGCTAGTATTTCCATCAAGATATCATGCCTTACCAGAATAGAATGCGGAAGCAACCGATTCTGGGTGGCATGCAATGTTAGGGTTATACAGAGTAGAGAATTTCTGAACAGAGTTCCAAGGAATAGGGCAAAAGTCCCAATCAATTTTCTCCAGAGAAAGTAATTGAGTAGTAACCATTATCTACCACCACAAACCTCTATGGAGTAAGATTATGTCTTCTGGGACTGCCATCCTTCCCTTCACATTACGAGTATGCTACCACATTCTATAATCAAAACTTCAGGATACTTTGGGAAAAGGCATGTAAGCAAAAGACTCCTTCCAGTTGACTTCTGGTGAATCCATGTACAACAGGGGTGTCAAACTTGCGTCGTCACATGACGTATTGTGACATTTTTGCCTTTGCTAAACTGGGCATGGGCGTGGCCAGCGTGTGATGCATCTGGCCCGTGGGCCGCGAGTTTTGACAGCCCTGATGTACAAGATCCATACAGTCTTCTCTGCAACAATAAACCAGAATGCTTTCCATTGCATTCCAGGGTATTTTCTGCTTTCCCAGTCTAGCCTCCAGTCCTGGGATTTCTTGGTCACCTTCTGTATAAGTACTAACCAGGACTGCTCCAACGAGAGTAGAGTAGAGTAGAGTAGAGTAGAGTAGAGTAGAGTAGAGTAGAGTAGAGTAGAGTTAGAAATATAGAAATAGAAATAGAATTCTTTATTGGCCAAGTGTGATTGCACACACAAAGAAGCTCTCAATGTACACACATACAACAACAAAGTGATAGGTCATATCTTATCTTATATATGGGAAAACTAATCTTATAATTAATAAGGTACAAGATTTTTTGAGATATCCAAGTTCAGCTAGAAGCTGCCTCCTTCTTAGGCAGCAAATGACAAGTGTTAAAGATAGCCAGGGCAAGGACCCCTCCCAATTTGCTCTCACCCAGAAAAATGGGCAGAGATTATTCCACCATTTCAATTTGGCAGCTATTAAGCAATGTGAGCATTAAAAATATGCCTGCTAAGAGATGCTGTAGGATATATATAGAATATAAGCTCTTTTTGCATTTTTAGAGGCAGAGACCAGCCTTCCCCAACCTGGTGTCCTCCTGATGTGTTAAGACCACCATGCTCAGTCAGCATAAGTGAACCACACAGGGATTCAAATCAGATTATTTTAAAGAGCTAAACATACTAAACCCTTTGCAGCGATGTTAGTTTTGCTTCCTCCTGTTCAAAAACTAACCTTCCAGTTCAGTTCTCCAGATGTCTTCTTTGTACTTGCCTGTTTCTAAATTCTTGTACTCGCAAATTTAGTGAAGGACTATGTAATGGGTGCTCTTATGTGTTGACAAACCAACACCTGATATGTTTTTATTAATAGCAAAGAATTGGAGAAGAGTGGGATAATTGTGAACATTACAACCTGGATTTGTCCCCAGTATCATGGGGAGAGGGGGTTGAAAAATTCTGTGAAAAGAGGGCCAGGAAGACCATATTAAGCGACAAACACCAAAGCAGAAAGCCTTGCCAAAAAAATCTAGAGTAAATGAAGTGTGGAGAAAGTTTCAAATACAAATTCCAAGCTAATGACACAGATGCTGGAAAAGTAATGATGACTCACAAGGCCATAAAATGTGCCTGGATTCACTGCCATATGACGTAAAGCCATGATGACTTCCACATTAACAGAGAGAAAAAACGGAAGGAGGAGGGCAGATCAGGATGAAATCGCTACTTGTTTCAGCCAAAACTGGAAAGAAACTCTGCCAACTGGAATGCTATTGGCTCCGCAAACCATGGCCAAGTGGAAATTTTAGAAAGGAAAAAAGAGAAACAGACAGCTAATTTCTTGGAAGGGACAGTCACAAAGAATATCCCAAATTCCACCCAGTCTCGTTTCCCAGCTGTATTTCCATCCCAAATATGTTGAAGAGCCAACTTCTTTTTGATTAAAAAAAAAATTGAGAGCTTGCAGCCCTAGTAGGCAGGCAATCAGACATTTCCGTTCACTTGTATCTTGTTATGGCTATGCTCAGACGTCCGGGGATTAATAGAGGAATTAAATCAGTGTAGAGGTCCAAACTATGTCTTAGGCCAGGGAAGGAACTTTTTCGGTAAAATCAAAAAATGTGCAGACTGAATAACATCATTCAAAATTTCCCCCCAAAGAAGAGAGAATACAAAATTGTTTTATTTGTAATAGCTACATATGACATCTTTGAACTGTCTTCTTTCTGGTACCCTCTAGAACAGGGGTCTCCAACCTTGGCAACTTTAAGCCTGGAGGACTTCAACTCCCAGAATTCCCCAGCCAGCAAAGCTAGCTGGGGAATTCTGGGAGTTGAAGTCCTCCAGGCTTAAAGTTGCCAAGGTTGGAGACCCCTGCTCTAGAAAGGTTGGCTATAACTTCCTTCATTTTGGCTAGCATAGTTTGGGGTCATGTTGGTTGAGTACTGTATGATGGGAACAGTACCCCAATGTATCCTAGTGAAGCTGAAATGCTGGAATTTTGGGGGGGGGCTTTGGTGGGAAACTGCAAGACATTAACCTGTCTGGTTTAGGCCAGAGCCCTACTATGGCTTGCTCTCTGGCAAAGCACAACACCTTGAAAAAAAATGCTGAATTGGACTTCCAGGGACATAATGACAGACTGAAGATGACTCTGTGAGAGCTGGGCCAATAGACACAGCAAAAACAGGAGCCAAGGTGGCTGCAACGGAAAAAAGGAAAAAAGAGGAAAAGGGGAGTTTCAGCTCCTCTTACCTCACCCATAAGTTTCTTCCATATAGAAGCTCCCCACGAAAAGATTGTAAAATAAAGTCATCTCCAGCAGGTGTGGTAACTATGAGAGCCCCACAGGAAATTCATCCTGCCTAAGACTTCAGCATCTCCATTTGGACACTGGTTCCGCCCATTTCCTTTTTTAACTATGGTACTTAAGAAAGTTGCTAGATAGTGATTTTTCTGGATGTTAAGAACCTTCTGAAGGGCAAGTTTTGTCACACTAGGAGGGTTTTCTTCTACTCTAGATGAAACAAGTTTCATATAAGTTTAAGGATTAAAAAGAAAAACTTAATTTTGGAAAACAGTAAAAGAAAGTCTACAATATTAATTTTTGGAAAGTCAATGAACTAGATGAACTTGGAAAAATATTTCCTGTGGGTTGTATAAAATTTTATAAAAGAATATATGAATATTTTGAAATATTAGAGAAGATGTTAAGTTCCTGAAATTGTTTACAATTGTTTGGAGGGGGGAGTCAGTTTTATATCTTTTCTTATTTTTTATTTTATTTTCTCTCACTTTGCATTTATCTTTCTTTACTTTTTATATTTTTCTTAGTTTGTATTAGTCTTTTATCGTTGTAAATCTAAATAAAATTATTAGAAGAAAAATGCTGAATCAGCCCTACTACTTTTATTGCTGTGTCATTCCTGTTCAGAGAGACTCAATGGCAAGTGAGAATATATACCTCGTTACAACATTATACCTTGAAAACCAGCCACGAATCATTAGCTCGTACCAGGACAACAGGTATATTAATTTTCTACTTTCTCCCTGCTGCTCCATCAATTCAGTTAAATACAGAATTTATAAAGAGAAGGAAACAATCAAATTACATACAGCTTGTGCACAAGCATAATAGTAAACTCAGGATGCATAGAAAACAGGGAAAACTTTGTACAGGAGAAAGAAAAATCTCAAAATATGCCCCCCCCCATTCCAGTGGTGAGGCGTACAGTGTCAGAAGACCAAATCATTGTGGAGAAAAATCTACAAAAAGTGCAAAAAGTGGATATTGATTTAATGGCATGCAATCACTCAACCAACTCCTCCCCCCTCCAATACCATGACTAGATTCACACTTTTAAAAGAGAATCTTACAAAGCACCAAAATCTATTAAGAACAACACATTAATATGTCAGAACATAAGTGATGCTGATATGTAGACAATCTGGGAAACTAAGCTGTATATAGAATGTGCCTGAATTAGCGTAACCTCAATAATATCTACTGGGATTTTAAAAAATCAATGCTATAAATAAATCTTGGTAAAATTCAGTTTCCTTAGCAGATTATTGCAGTTATTTTTATGTGTAATGATTTTATTTTCTGTTGTTTGTGAAAAGCAGAGCACAAACAAACCATTTGACACCCTAGTACACCACGAGTCCCAATTAATGTAGACAATTATAACAACAAATCTCAAGAGTCTGTTTGATACTTTAATAGCAAGTTGGAAGCTTTACTATTGTAACTGAATCACTAGTTATAAGAGATGGTTTTTAGGAATCAAAGCAAAAGTACTACATTTTTAACTCAGAGCGGCCAAGTTTGACATTTGAACCCAAAATAACTTTTCATCATTAAATCTGAACTTTGATACACATAAAAAATTCTGTAAATTGGATGAGGAATTTTGTGTGGGGATAGTCACCACTGGCTAGTGCATATGTCTTGAGCAGATTTATAGCTTCTAAAGAATATCTGGAAAAACTGTAACACTGAAAAATACTGTAAGACCTGCACAAGACACAGAACACCAAAACTGTGGACAAGCAAAGCTATCTTACTTCCAGGGACCTGTGTCAGATGAAAACCTGAATAGCATCCTTAGTCACGGATACTGAAAAGAAGGCAAGGCTTAACATTTTAATAATTGGCTTATTGGCTAGATAATATAATAATTGGCTAAACAGATAATAATTGGCTAAAAACCATTAAAGGAGGCGGTGGTGAGACCCCTCCTCAAGAAGCTTTCCCTGGACCCAGCAGAATTAAAGAACTTTCATCCAGTCTCCAACCTTCCCTTTGTGGGAAAGGTTGTAGAGAAAGTGGTGGCACTTCAACTCCTACGGTCATTGGATGAAACGGATTATCTGTACCCTTGTCAATCTGGCTTCAGGCCTTGCTATAGCACGGAAACTGCTTTGGTCATGCTGATGGATGATTTCTGGCGAGCCTGAGATGGGGGTTATTCCTCTATCTTGGCACTACTTGACCTCTCAGCGGCTTTCGATACCATTGACCATGGTATCCTTCTGGGAAGGCTAAGGGAGCTGGGGTTGGGAGGCGCCATGCTGCGGTGGTTCTCCTCCTATCTCTCCGGTCGTTCACAGTGGATGTTAGCAGGAGGACAGAGGTCGACCCCTAGACCCCTTGTTTGTGGGTAGAGATGTAAAATTTCCGGAAATTTTGAAGCTCGGGAAAAAACCCGGTTTTTTTCCAGTTTTTTTTTGGGGGGGGGGAACGGAAATTTTCGGAAAAATTGAAAAAAATGCTACATTAGCACTTTTTTGTCTTTTTAAGATTGAAAGTCATTCTGTTACTTTAGGAACATAAAATATGACTATGGACAATTTGACGGCATAAAATTATCACAACTAGCATATTAAAAATATAGTGTAGTCAAACAATTATCACAAACAGAATTTACTTTTTTATAGTATTTATTTGTAACAAAGG
>QLTV01004082.1:834358-855879 GCA_003457575.1 Thermophis baileyi | reverse complement strand
TTTGTACTGTACTTAAAATGAAGAGAATAAAGAAGAGTTTCAAAAGGATTTTTAAACACTAAGGAATTATCATGAAGATCAGAGGTGTCACTCAAATTAGCAGAACCTGAAATTAAATCAATAGATTTTAAACTGACCCTATGGCTCCAGAAAGCAATTTAGGATTTGGCAATTGTAAGCAATGCAAAAAAAGCAGACAATGATTGTATTTGCATATTTTAGGTTAAAAATGAGTAAGAAAGGACACAATAAGGAGGCTCTCCTCACAGTCACCCATGCCCTTATCACCTCACGGTTGGATGATTGCAACACACTCTACATGGGGCTACCCCTGAAGAGTGTTTGGAGATTACAGTTGGTCCAGAATGCAGCCGTGCGAGTGGTTGTGGGTGCACCTAGATACACCCACATTACACCAATCCTCCGCGAGCTGCACTGGCTCCCTATTGGTCTCTGGGCTCAATTCAAGGTGTTGGTCATTACCTTTAAAGCCCTACATGGCTCAGGGCCAGGTTATCTTCGAGACCGCCTTCTACCTCATAGTTCCCAGCGACCGGTAAGATCCCACAGAGTTGGTCTCCTCCAGGTCCCGTCAGCTAAGCAGTGTTGGCTGGTGGGCACGCGGGGAAGGGCCTTCTCTGTGGCTGCCCCGGCTCTCTGGAACCAGCTACCCCCTGAGATCCGGACTGCCCCCACCTTATTGGCCTTCCGGAAAGCATTGAAGACCTGGCTTTTCCAGCAAGCTTGGGGCCGTTGATCTCTCAATTTGCGAGGTCTGGCCTTGAATGATATGTATGTATGTGATTGTTAACTGGTTTTTTAAATATTTTATGATGTTTTTAAATGTATTTTCTAAACCTTGTTGTAAACCGCCCAGAGTCCTTTGGGAGTTGTGCGGCATAGAAATACAATTAATAAATAAATAATAAATAAATAAAAGGATGACAAATTAACTAAACAAAAATGTTCAGGACCACTTGAATTGTGATAAAGGCAGTCTGCTTATTATAAGTACAGGTATTCCTAATATACCTAATAGTTCATTTAGTGACTGTTCAAAGTTAGAACGGCACTGAAAAAAGTGACTTATGACCATTTTTCACAGTTACAACCTTTGTAGCATTCCCATGATCATGTGATCAAAGTTCAGAATCTTGGCAACTGGTTCATACTTATGACCATTCTGGTGTCCCAAGGTAATGTGATCACCTTTCACAAGTCAACGGGGAAGCCAGATTCACTTAACAACTGTTACTAATTTATCAACGGCAATGATTCACTTAACAACTGTGGCAAGAAAGGTCGTAAAATGGGGCAAAGCTCACTTTGCAAATGTCTCACTTAACAACAGAAATTCTGGGCTCAATTGTGATAATAAGTCAAGGACTACACCAAGATATCTGTGGGGCAGAATGGGGCAGCATGTATGTGGTTTGATTGCATGTAAAAATAAATAGGATGTGTATGTACGTAAGTATGGAATTAAGCTCACTGAGAAAATGAGCTGCAAGTGTTTTGGGATGGAAAATGACTTTGTATGTATAAGCACAAATATTTACAGAACTGCAGCCCCAAAGTACTGGTATGGCCTTCAGAGCCATAAATTGCCCACCCAGGTTTTAGGTAGAAGATTATTTACAGCTATAGTTAATATTAATATTAGTAGTAAAATATTATTTATTAGTAATTAATATTAAATATTAATAGTAATATTATTTAATGCTAGTATTACTTTATTAATACTTTAATATACAGTATTAATACTTTAATATTAGTATTAAAAATCACAAGAACTTCTACACGTTAATTTCTGAAGTAATTGTGCATCATTTAATAGGGAGCATTGATATACTAAAAGTCCATCTCCTTTTCCAAGTCTAAAACAAAGTAATACCCTGTTATTTTGCTGAATCAACTGTAGGGTAATTTATTTTCAGAGGACAATTTCGTCCTTGCTCTTATTTTAATAGGGTCAATAGAAATGTAATTTTTAAAAAATGTTATTATGAGTTTGCAGCAAGAATTGTATTATGTTTCTTGTTCTTGAGTATCTGACCATCTAGGTTATCTAGAAATTCCTGTCTAAGGCAGCTGTTGTTGGAATTAATTCCCAGGTGATTAAGAAGTGATTTTCCATCAATGAGTATGCAGATATAATTTGTTTTATAGTTACTCTTATTGACATATTCTCAACAAGTGCTGACTATTTCTTTACAACCACTTAGATTTCTGAGGAGAATGGCATTAATGGATAAATAGCTAGAAAAAAAGGCACGGAATATTATTTCAATATATGATTACTGCAGTGAGATACATGAAGAGATGAAAAGATTTGACATTACTCACTATGGAGGAATGGTTTATGAAGTTGGCAGATTTTGTTGAGATGGATAAATTGACTTATCTGAATAGAGAAAACACATTATTTGCATTTCTCAGTAACTTGAACCCTCTTTTTTGTGTAAAAAAAATGTGAATTATGGTTTTGATAATTAGGGCAGATTATAGGAAGAAGAGTAATATGATATAACTTTAGAGAGGTTGAAATATTCTTGTACTGCTGTGAAAAATATCAGAAGCCACTTTGTTTTATCATTTTTCTTTCTTTTCTATTTTTCAACTTTTTTCTTTTCTTGCAGCTTTTCTTTTTTTCTTTCTTTCCTTTTTTCTTTCTTTCTTTTTCTTTCTTTCTTTTTTCCCCCCTTTTCTTTTCATTCGTTTTTATCTTCTTGCTTTAAAGTTTTAATGACAATTATATTCAGATTTCTGAAGAGAATGCAGCACTTTAGATTTAAAATTGTTATCAGCCACTCCTTCAATCAATATGATGATGGGAAAGTACAAAAGAGATTTCTCTCTTGTATGAGGTAATTTTATTCTGTTATGGGCGTTTATTGTGGCTATGAAATAAAAAATAGCAAAAAGTCCCAGATACAACTGGGGCTGAGAAATAGAGAGGGCAGAAAGGTAAAATACAGGGAAAATATCATATCCTCTATGGTAAGAGAGGAAAATCTTTCTGCCTTTTCCCATCTAGTCTATCATCAAGTCTTAAAATGTCTTCTTGTTCTGGGAAAAACATACAACCAAGAATAAAATGGCCTGCAATTGGAATAAAGAATAGTAGCTTGTTGATTGAAGGGTATGGAAAGAATATGTTTTCAGGGTGAGTTTGGACCCTGAGGTGGTTAGGGAATATGTGATTAACCCCCTATGTTCCTCTCGTTGCAGGACACGATCATCGGTTGAGGGGGGATGGCCTGTTAGCCCTGGAGGCCATCTTTTTCTTGAATTCTTCAGGGCTGCCACATTTAGTGCTGTGGGAAACTGGGAGGGGGGATTGCATGGAGTCGCAGGGATATCTAGCCATAATAACATTCCTTTCTCAGAGAGTCAAGGACATTTGGCCTGCACCTGGAGTGGTGTGACTGGGAGGCGCCTCCAGTTGGGATGGTGCATTGATTGGACCATGTGATGGACATGTGGGTGCAGGGGAAGGGACTTGGACTTTCTTTTGGGTGGGGAAAACCTGGAAGCTTTCAGATTTGGGTTTTCCCAGATGTGCCAATATGACATCTCTAATAAAATGGAACTTTGAGGAACTGCTGGCCTTGGAGTCTTCTTTCGTTGGGGATGTTACTTGGAACCCTGACATTTTTGGAGCTATGACGAACCGGATGAGCTCACGGTCCTGAAGAATTCAAGAAAAAGATGGCCCCCAGGGCTGACAACTGGAGAATTGCAGCAGTTCTCATGATGATGCAGTAGGAAAGCAAGACAACTGAGTGGAGGCTTCTTTCCATACAGAAAGAGAGAACTTGAAACATATTGCTGAGGGGCCTTACTGAGAGTGGACCCCTTTTCAATCAGATCTGCTGTACAGGTAGTCCTCACTTAACAACCAGACGCTAGGTGACCATTTAAATTTACAATTGATCCTCCAAAAGCTACTTATAACCCAGTTCCAAACTTCTGACAGGTGCATTTGACATGGTCAAATGACCACATTTCAGGTGCTTGGAACAGGTTCACTTTTATGACTGGTTGCAGCATTCAACAGTCATGTGACTGCAATTCCCAGCAAAAAAATTCCCATAGGAACACATTGATTCACTTAAAAGGTCTGCTGCATTCGCTTAATGACTGCTGCATTCCCCTTAGCTGCATTAACATTCCGTTAATGACCACAGTGTTCGCTTAACAACCACCGGAAAAAAAAGTGTAAAATTTGGTCTGGTCACATGGGTGCCTCAATTTATGACTGTCATGATTTACGATAGATGGGATCTATTACGGTCATAAGTCAAGGACTACCTGCATTCCCCAAAAATGGAGATCAAACTTTCTCAAAAGTAAAGAACAGTTTTGTTCCCCAAATCTATTTATTTTTATGTAACTTAATTTAGCAGTTCTAAATATACCCTCTCCCACTGAACAATCTCGTTGGCAAAAATGAAAAACATCACAATACCAGAATATATGAGCAAAATATGCAAATCAAATGAAGTCTGAAACTCATAATTGTTTTAAAAGAACAACAACAAAATCAGAAAAGGGGAGAAATCTCAATTTGTTTATCTTTATATCCTAGAGGAAAAAGAGGTGGTACCCTAGATCAGGGATGTCAAACTCGTGGCCCACGGGCCGGATGCGTCACATGCTGGCCACACCCACTCCCGGTTTAGTGAAGGGGGAAAAAAGGTGTGATATATCACGTGAAGACAATGTGATGCCATGAGTTTGACACCCGTGCCCTAGATAGTAGGATCTAATGAATATATAATTCAGCTTTTGGAAGAATTTGGGAAAACACATAAAAGCAAGGTGTGTAAATAGGTGCATCTATATATTTTATTACTACAAGTAGCACTGTTTTAGCAGATTTTTTCCCAAAATACATGTTAAAAAAATGTCTTTTTCGTATTTCTTAAAACAAGTAGGGTCCAACTCTGATGTTTTAAAGATATGTGAGTGAAATAATCCCTAGGAATAATAGTCTAGTAAAGACGACCACAGCCTTGTTGAAGAGATGGAGAGAAAAAGTACAGACACATACTAGATATAGCAAACATATGACTCTATTACTAAAAATACTTTTGCGGTCTCACCAGCAGCCAGGAATAAACCAGGGGCAGACCAACTTCTTTGTCACAGGGCTGCTCTGTTTTTATCCTTTCGTACTTAATAGGTGCAGATGAACCTCAGACAGAAGCACTGCTACTTTTAACTTGTACTGCTTTGCAGCATTCTAAAACTGATGATCGTACTCACAGGGTTGCATAGAAAATTCATAAACATGCTAATTAGAAACACAACTATGAAGATATTAGTAAATCACCTTCCATGTGAAAAAAGAACATATATTTGATTTAACGTTTAGGTCTCAAAGTCCTATTTCTGGAGACTCTTGTGGATAACTCAATGTTTTGTTTTGGAGGCTGAATCACTAGTCAATGTCTTTGCTGTAGGTATCGAGTTAATAAACCACTTTACATGTGAAAACAGCAGATATGGTTTTTTTTCTAAATATATATATCTATATATATATCGGAATTTCTATTTTGTATTTCATACATTTTCTAACACAATAGTTCTCAATCTATGTGAGAGTAGAAGGTTATCCAATATCTTCTTAAAAACTTCCAGTGTTGGAGCATTTACAACTTCTGGAGGCAAGTTGTTCCACTGATTAATTGTTCTGTCAGGAAATTTCTTCTTAATTCTAGGTTGCTTCTCTCCTTGATTAGTTTCCACCCAGTGCTTCTTGTCCTGCCCTCAGGTGCTTTGGAGAATAGCTTGACTCCCTCTTTTTTGTGACAGCCCCACAAAGAAGAGGGAGTCAAGCTATTCCCCTGGTGATTTTCAGTATGGATGCAAAATTATGATGTGCTTCTTTAAATAGACAAAGTCATCCAAGGGTTAGATAATTCATGAGTTTGAACCATCTTGTAAGATTTGGTCCACCTGAAATAACTTTATACTGGTATATTAATATTAAATATGGTGATTTAATTCTGGGATGGGATGCACATGCCACAGTATCAGCACATAGCATCTTGCTGATCCTTACTTTCCATGGTGGTACTCAAAAGCTTTCAATTATAATACACAGGTCCACTTTAAGGGAAAGGTCTGGAACTTCTGTGTAAGGTATATTTTACTTGTTTTCAACTAAGAAGGTTCTGTGAACCTACAACTTTATGGAAAGCTAAGATATAATGAATATTACACATAGTATTAATTTATATTATTAATGAAATATCTCCTTAGTTCTATGTTGGATCTCTCCTTAATGAGCTTCCATCAATTGCTTCTTGTCTTGCCCTCAGGTGCGCTTTGGAGAACCCCTCTTCTCTGTGACAGCCCCTCAAGTACTGGAAGGCAGCTATCACGTCACTCCAATCCCTCCCCAAAAAGGCAAAGTCAAAGGATCAAATCAAGATGCTGGGGTGGGTGGGGCAAAATCTTTCAGTTGAGCTTTTAAGGAAAAAAGTGGCTTCAACAGGAAATGGTGGATATAGGACAAGTTTTCTAATCTTGGCACTCCATTTCAACTCCCACAATGGCCATATTCTGGGGAATTCTGCAATTGGTCCATTCCACATCTGGAATGTGGCCAGACTAAGAAAGGTTAGTACAGACGAAGATGCTCATCAGGCACCAATTAAAAGCATTTCACAGTGTGAAGTAGGTAATTCAGCCATCTGAACATCCTCCTCCAATTGCAATCCAGAGCACTTCCCTAAGTTGCAGCTTATGACAAAATAGCAGCTGTATCTCCTAACTAGTTTACAGTAGAAAAACTAAGAAATTAGCAATTACATTCAAAGCAGGGTAACAAAAAAAGAGAGAAACTATTCAGGGTGTGGGTAAGTTTCTAAAATCCACCAGAAGAAAAAAACAATAATGCAAGCCTGCTTGCTCTCTTTTCTTTTTTTTTCTTACATGATCTAAAAATAAGATCATTCTGACAGCAAGGTTTTTTTGTTTTGTTTTTTACAAAAATAAGTCAACAAGATCATAGCCCAATTTAAAGATGTAAAAAGGACAGAGAAACCTCTGCATTTATAAAGAGCTAAAAATGTTTGCAAAGCTCCCTTGTTGAGAAGGAATATAATTAGAAGTATTTTTAAAAATTACAATCCTTTTCTCCACCCCAAATCATGGCAGTGCTCGCGACCACTTATTCGCTTCCACCTCAGTCCATTGGAATGTGCTGGCACACCACAAGCGAGCTTAAAGAATGCAGAGTTTCCGTAGGGTAGCACTTCAGAGGATCCCAAATGACAGTGGTTAGCTGCATTCTTTTGCTTCGAGATCACTGATACCCATTTAGGAAAGTACAACAGTGGAAACCAGGGACGTAAGGAAAGGAAGAATACAAGACTGTTGTGTTTGAAAGCCCTGGAAACATCCTACAGGAAAACAAGAGCAGGTGTAGCTGAATGGGAAGAAATGAACAAGAGTTAGAGAAATAAGTTCTTTTCCAAAGAGAATCGCACTGACCAAACTTCATCAGCCATTCCAGACCACTGATATCTAGCCAAATTTATTTGTTACAAGCAACAATTCCAACAGCCACAGACCTAAACTTTCTTTTTCCTTTATATACAGCTTTTTTTAAAAAATTACAGGTCTCAGAAATCCCCATGGTTTAATTAAATTGTTAATAAACATCAAAAGGAAGGAAAAGTAATGCTTTGTATGTATCGTATTTTCTTCTTCTTCATGGATCTCAACAATACATGAGGAATTCGTAGATAGCCACACTCAGCCATTAACCAGATCCAGAACTGCTTAGCTACAACAAAGTGTCCTTGAATCCAAACAATGTTATGTGGTCCTACCTGCCGAGGTGGCGCAGTGGTTAGAGTGAAGCACTGCAGGCTACTTCAGCTGACTGCTAGCTGCAGTTTGGCGGTTCAAATCTCACCGGCTCAAGGTTGACTCAGCCTTCCATCCTTCTGAGGTGGGTAAAATGAGGACCCAGATTGTTGGGGGCAATATGCTAACTCTGTAAACCGCTTAGAGAGGGCTGTAAAGCACTATGAAGCGGTATATAAGTCTAAGTGCTATTGCTATTGCTAAATTTGTATAATTAGTCCTTTAAGTCAACCTCATTTGCTTCATTTTTAGAATAGGCTTTCCAAAACCAAAAATGATGATTTGTCTCTAGCTATATATGAACTTCATGAGAGAAGAACAACCTGAGTCAGGTAGAAGTTCCATTTACCCAACTGAAATTGTTTTTATCCTATTGTTCAAGTCTAAGAAATCACCTTCATTAAATCTTCCAAATGTTGCTGTACAGTAACTCCTGGAAGCTCTAGCTAGCATGGGTAATACAACAGAGAAATGGTAAGTTGTTGTTCAGCAGCAACATCTCGAAAACTACACATAACACGTAGACATCCCAACATGAATTACAATATTGCTCAAGGTTTCCTACCATCTATCCAGGCACCACAACTTTCATAAACAGAAAACAAAAAACCTCTGGTCACTTTCATATTCATCTACTGCAAAGATTCAGTAACTCAAATTACATATGTCACTTCATCTATGACCATAGTTCAAGGGAACAAATACAGGATGATGATGGCTCAACTGCCTCCTTCCAGAATTATGTGCCACTCTGCATTATATTTGAAAATAATGTCAGAAGAGGTTGTAGCCAGGTCAGTTAGCTTTTATAGGTACAAAAACCCTTCAACTGTCAAAGCAGAAAATTAAAACTTGGAATTTTCTTCAGTGGTGGCAGGTCCTTCATTGCTTGGAACTGATAGGATGAAGCTGCTATTGAGTTATTCTAAGCTAATGATGTAAGAATTTAATGCTTTATTCTGACCTATTTTTGGTTTTATCTTTAATGGGCCAATATAGTCAGACAGCCTTTCCCAATCAAATGCCATCCAGATGTATCAGCTATATTTTTTTAGATCCCGAGCCAGCATGAGTAATAAGAGTTAATGAAAGTTGTGGTCTAACACTTCTGGAGGGCAGAGTTGAGTATGAAGAATTCTGAAGGCAGAATTCCCTTGTACAAGCTGTGTTCAAATAAATAGGCACTGTTCTTATTTTACAGCAGCTTGCTCAGGAAAGTTTCTCTCAAGCAATTAGAAATAAAACAAAATGTCCAACTTCAAGGAAGAAATGTGGTCACCCATGGGACACTTGAATCAAAACTTGAGAGCAGCAGTGTCTGTCAAGTACTTAAAATATCCTTCTAATAATGCGAACATACCACATGCTTCACTTACAACCAAGCAGTACTACTAAAAAGAAAACAGATTTCAATCCTTTTTTTACAAATGCCTGCCAACATGTTTAAAAGGCTTGTGATCTATCCAACCTGAGCAAATGTCTTTGCCATACTGACCAGAAAACAGCTCAGGAAGAGTTTAATTCAGAAGCTGCTACCCTCAAGAGATACCAGTTACGAGTTCATGGAAAGAATAAACGTGTTGGCAAATTTCTTTCAAATATTACAATTGGACTACCCAATCTAGATGGTGGGGGGTGGGAAGGTATCAAACTCTAAAATGGGATTGGAAAGGATCCCAATAAACAGCATCTAAAGCAGTGTTTCCCAATTTCTGTGACTTTAAAACGTGCGGTACCAATGATGATGTTACTTAGTTGAGTAATGAAACATCTGCAAGCAAACAACCAAGGTTCAGAGAGCACCAATGACTCCACAGTCCATCCCGGAGTTATGTATATTCTCTTCTATTTGATTCTTTAGTTAGGATTTATATAGGCAATTCAAATTCATAACAACAGAATAATAGAATTGGAAGAGGCCTCCCAGTCCAATCCCCTGCTCAAGCAGAAGACCCTCTATACCAGTGTTGGCAAACCTTTTCGGCACCGAGTGCCAAAACGGGAGCGCGTGCATGCCGGAAACCGGAAAAGCAGATGATCTTCTGGTTTCCGGCACGCACATGCACGCCGGCCACCTGCTCTTCCAGTTTCTGGCACGCATGCGCGTACAAAGACCAGCTGTCCGGTGTGCATACGCCGGCTCCGCCTCGCCTTTCGGGGGCCTTTGCACCTCCCTGCCCGCCCCCTGGTTCTGCAGCCCCGGACAGGGAGAGGAATGCTGCCTCCCTCCGCTGGAAAGCTGGAGCCCCTTCCCGGCCTCAGAGGTAAGCGGCGTTGGCATTCCCGGGGCTCGGGTTGGGGGGCCAGCAGGAACCCGGAAGAGCAACGGCTCCGCGTGCCCGGAGAGATGGCTCTGCATGCCACTTCTGGCACGCGTGCCATAGGTTCGCCATCACGGCTCTATACCATTCCAGACAAATGGCTGACCAGTCCCTTTTTAAAACCCTTCAGTGATGAAGTATCCACAACTTCTGAAGGCAAGTTGTTCCATTAGTTCATTGGTCTGTCAGGAAATTTCTCCTTAGCTTTCTCCTTGATTAGTTTTCATCCATTGCTTCTTGTCTTGCCTTCTGGTGCTTTGGAAAATAAGTTTACCCCCTCTTCTTTATGACAGCTCCTCAAATATTGAAACCTGTCAGTGTAATTATGAGCTGGGATAGCCATAACAACAAGTCAGCCAGTGGGAACTGTTTGGTGACTGAGAGCCATGTCAGACAACTCGGAGCCTGGGCGTGGCTTAGTTTCACTGGTCTGTATATATATATATATGTAAGGATTATTATATAGATTCTGTGCTTCTGGATTCTGAGTTCTGGTTCTGGCTTCTGCTGCATGGGTATTGTATACATGCATCATGCTTTATATTGCTGTATATAAACAAGTTTCTTCTATAAATGAATCCTGCTGAATTATTTACCTGTGTGCTGGTTGGATTGCTGCAAACTCTAACAAAACCCAAATAGAGGTCAGATTCCCCTGACCTCTGTTTGGGACTTCAGCTTTGCATTAAATCAGGAAAGGTTAAAGCACTTCCAGTACAATCAGCTCAGCAATTGTACAATTCTGGTAGATCTTCAGCAAAGCACTGCTGTAATCAGTTCTTTAGAGGCAACCACAGAATATAGGCAATCCTCGATTTACATCTATTTGTTTAGCGACCATTCAAAGGTATGACTGCAATGAGAAAGTGACATGACCAGTCCTCACGTTTACAACTATCACAGCATCAGTGCAGTCATATGATTTGGGCACTTGTCAACCGTTGCACATTGCAATGTGTTTATAACAGTTGCAGCGTGCTGCAGTCATTTGATTTCCACTTGCAACCTTCCTAGTTCGCTTCTGACAAGAAAAGTCGGAAGCCTGCAAGTGGCAACTACGTGACATCTCAATGACCATGGCAAAAAAAAGGTTGTACAATCAGGCATGATCATGTGATGCCTCATTAACAAATTTAACAATGCTTAACAATGAAGTTTCTGGTCCCCATGTGAAAGGTGAGGATGACCTGCAACAGCAGATAAGCCTGAACAAAGATGGGAGGATGGAAATCATGCCATATCGGCCTGAAATGGCCAATAAGCCCCAGCAGGATCCCATACGCTACTGGTATCTGACTTGCTGTCCAGAGTAACGGCTGTGAAATTTCATTGATTCCACATACCTTGTGCTTGCCACTAAAACCTGTTGATTAAAGAGGAAAACACCTTTTTAACACCAGTACTATACAACTAAGACTGTGTTAACTCAGTCTCACACTGTCATGGAGACACAACAGGAAAAAAAATGTTGCCAGGGCATGTTTGTAGCTTGGTTAGTGCAAAGGCGAAAGGCCCTTACATCTGAAAGATAAAACCATTTCATGTTAATAGTTAATTTCTATAATTTAATCCATTGCTTTTTGGGGGTTGTTGTTGTTGCTGGTTTTTTTGGTTAACCATTTTTTTCCACAACAAACTAGAAATCGGGAGACTGGGAGTTCTAATCCTGCCTTTGGCATGAAAGCCAACTGGGTGACTTTGAGCCAATCACTCTTTCTCAGCCCAACCCACCTCAAAGGGTTGTTGTTGTGGGAAAAATAGAAGGAAGGTGTGTTGGATATGTTCGTCACCTGGAGTTATTTGTAAAAATAAAGGCGGGATAAAAAAAAAATTAATGAATCAAATAAAGAAAACAATTGTCACTATGGGCCATTGCAAAATCATGTCCTTTCACAACAAAAGTTCTCCAAGAATCTATTAAACATTTAGTTTCTGCAAATATCTCCTGGAATTATTTCTTGATGCACACAGTCCTATTTTAGGCATTTCACATCCTTCTCTTTAACCCCTTAGTTGTATATCCAGCTCACCTGGTGCCATCTTTTTGTTCTTTTGTTTTTAATTTTGCAGGGAGAAGAAGGGGTTTTACAGAGTATGATTGCATTTATAGAAGGAAGGGAGGGAGAGAAAGAAAGAGAAAAAGGGAAAGGGCAAACGGAGGGCTCTTTATGTACATAGATACAGCAAATAGCAGCCGCCTCCCTCCTGGCATTTTGCAAAGCTAAATCACAATTCTGCTATGCTCTTAATCAAAACTAAAAATGTACGGAGGCCATGAGGTAGGTGGGTATGTCTGTTTTGTAAACTATGCTTTTCTTCATTTCTTCAGTCAGCTGTATGCCACTCAGTCTGCAGATTGGGGTAAGTTACAAAAACTGTAAAACGAATATATTAATAAAATAAAGACAAGAGCAGCTTCTTTTCTTACTTAATCTTTTTGTGATTGGGGCTTAGTTGAAGAAGGAAAGCCTTTCAAGAAAAGTCCCCTTTAATTGTTGCCCATTTATAACTGTCACAACGATATTAGCTAGGAAGATGACCTGAGACAAGTGTAAAATAGCTGTCATTGCTCTCTGCTAACACATGCAAAACCAAGGGAACTTGTTCTATTTTTTATTTTTGAACACTGAGTTGCTACAGCCAGCTTCAATGAACACACAACTATGAAAGTTCTTGGAAAGAGGCCACAATGGAACCACAGAATAAGGGATGAAAAAGGACTTCCTTCCTTTTATCATTTCTGTGGGCAGATGTTGCCATTTTGTGCTCTTTGACTGAAACCAAAACAGAGACATCTAAACCGACATCATCCTAGCAATTCATTCAAGAAATCCCACTATCATAGCTGTTGCCTTTTCTGGCAGTCTCAGCTACCAAAACCCCCAAAACATTTTCAACCATCCTATGTCTCAAGTACCAATAATGCACCACACCTGGGTATTGGGAAACTGAAAAACTCTAAATTATTTTATTTCTTTTTTTAAAAAAGCATTTTAATAGTTTTCACTGCTAGTCTACACAGCACGGAAGAAGGAAGAGACAATAATGTTACTGAGGTAAATAAACTAATTTTTTTCTTCTCCTTCCTCAAAAAAATTCTTTGCAATTTTAATCACCTTACTGAAACGTAGTTTACTTCTTTCCAAAAAAAAAAAAAAAACCAAAAAAAAAAAAGGGGGAGGAAAAAAACGCCCTTTAAATACTAAAAAAATTAAAAAGTTAAAAAAAAAAAAAAAACCAAAAAACAATAACGGGGCAGGAAAGAAGGCCCTTTTAATTACTAAAATATTGCAGAGGTAAACAAATTGTGCGCCTGAAATGGACTGGCCTGGAAAATATGGATCTGAAACATAAAACGTGAACTTTTCCATTTTGTTTTATGTACAGTGGCTGTGTAGTATTATCAGGCCTGGGGACGGCCATACAGCTCTAAAAACAACAGAAGCAACAACAAATGTTTTAATTTGGCAAGCAAAGTGACTTTCCATTAAGTAGTAAGGGTGATTTAATGGTGAAAGTGAAATGTAGAAAACAATAGATGAGTTAACTATTGCTGAACAGACTAATTTTTTTTATTCAGGATGAGCCTGCACACCAGTGATCATATTGTTTATGCGATGTCCTTAGGAAAAAAAAACCCTTGTGTTTATTGTCTGGCTCATGTATGCGCAGTCATTACTAAGGGTAATAGTAGTTCAGTCAGAGATGCCTGTAGTGTAAACCATACAATAGACAGATCATCAGCATCTCTTGGTATCATTTTAGATGTAATGCTTTCCAACAGAAAAAGTATGTTTGCATACTTGAATGTTGATATGAAGCACAAATGAAGCGTTGTCTTGTCCAGCAGTCTCTTCCCATAATGATCACACAAATCGCATTGTCTCCGATTGCAGCTATCCAAAAATTATACATGAAACTATATAGGTGAAGAATGCAACCAGAGGCAGCCTCAACGAGAGACAGCCTCGGGCATTTCCTACGGCAGAAGCTCGTTTAGTTGTTTTACACTGATTGTACCCTGAAATACACTGAGATAAGGCAGCTATAAATATTTCACTAGCAATTTAGCCTAATGAAGGATCTTGGCAGGCCCAAGGCAGTATGAATCCATGGAGGTAATGCACCGTGTAAATACATTCAAAGCTGGCTTAACACCATGCATCCATTGGCTTTGATCCTGTCACCTGCTCCACCCTCTTGCTCCCAGATACTCATAGGCATCATGGCTGGGTTTAACAGGTAGTAAAATGTAGCACATATCTAAGTGAGAATTCTGTGGTCCTATTAATTTTGCTAAACTACAATACTTAATGGTCCCAGCTAGCACAGTTAATACTGTACTAAAGGATTTGAGAATTAAACTCAGCAGCATATAAGATGCCACTCAGAAGCTACAGTATAGTTTAGGTGTGTCAAACTCGATTTCATTGAAGGCCGCATCAGGGTTGTGTTTGATCTCGGGAAGCCAGGGTGGACATGGCCAAGCTGGGCATGGCCAGCTTGACGTCACTCGTGTCGGGGGTGCCTGTGGTGGCCCGAGCGCTCTGCCAGTGAAAACGTGCTCCCGAGCTGCGTTTTGGGCTGCGACGGCCTCCTGCAACCCTCTGCCAGTGAAAACGGAGCTTGGGAGAGCCGCATGTGGCCCTCCCAAGTTCCGTTTTCCCTGGCAGAGGCACCATGGGCTGGTCCTTTGCTGTTTCCAGGGCGGCCCTGTGGGCGGGATCTAAGCACCCCACGGGCCGCATTCAGCCCCCAGGCCTTGAGTTTGACACCCCTGCTATACTTGGTTCAAATAGGTATGTCACAGGACACCCATTTATCCCTGTCGTTTCACATGCTGCACTGGCTGCCAGTTGGTTTCTGCGTATAACCTAAGGCAGAGGCTAACCTTTTTTTCCTCGGGTGCCAAAAGTGCATGTGCACATGCGCAATAGCGCGCGTGCGTGTGCCCACACCCATAATACAAAGCCCCCCCGTGTGCCCCGTCCCCCTGCGCATGCAAGTGTGAATCGCCCCCTGCGCATGCGCGTGCAACGCCCCTGCTCTACCCCGCCCCCCCGTGCATGCGCACACAACACCCCCATGCCCCATTTTGGGCCTAGCAGGCCTCCCTGAAACCTCCGGAGGCCGGAAACGTCCCATTTCCGGACTTCCGGTAGGCCTGTTTTTCACCCTCCCCAGGATCGGAAGCTTTCCTGGAGCCTGGGGAGGGCAAAGATGGCCTCCCCCGGCCCTCCGGAGGCTGGAAACAGCCCGTTTTCAGACTTCCGGTAGGCCCGTTTTTCCCCCTCCACAGGCTCCGGAGGCTTTCCTGGAGCCTGGGGAGAGCGAAAATGGCCTCCCCCAGCCCTCCGGAGGCCGGAAACGGCACTTTTCCGGACTTCTGGTAGGCCTGTTTTTCGCCCTCCCCAGGCTCCGGAGGCTTTCCTGGAGCCTCCAGGAGGGCGAAAATGGCCTCCCCCAGCCCTCCGGAGGCCGGAAATGGCTCATTTCCGGACTTCCGTGAGGCCTGTTTTTCGCCCTTCCAGAGCTTTGTGCAAGCCCTGTACTTACCTGACATCCAAAACGGGCCGCGTGGAGACTCCTGGGAGGGGAGGGGTGGTGTGGGTGGGCCCAGCTGAAAATCAGCTGGCCGGCGCACGTGCACATGAGCAGTGGAGATGACTTAGGGCAATGGCTTGCGTGCCTGCAGAGATGGCTCCATGTGCCACCTGTGGCACGCATGCCATAGGTTCGCCATCACGGACCTAAGGTATTGGTTACCACCATTCATGGCATAGGGCCTGGCTACCTGAAGGACTGCTTGTTTCCACATCCTTTTATCCATTGGTGAGACCAGCTAGAATGGGCATGCTCAAGTTCCCCATCAATTAAGCAGTGTGACTTTGAGGGGCCCAGGAAGCATATCTTCTTAGTAATGACTCCTGCCTTGTGGAATCATATTCCACCCGGAGATCTGCATTGCTCCTATCTTTCTGAATTTCCACAAATTGTTAAAAGACCTGGTGTTCTCCCAGGCGTTGGGTTAGAAGTGGTGAGCTCCTTTGGTTTTGGGTTCTGTCTTCCAGTCAGCTGTATTCTTCATTGATATACGTGGCTCTCTTTTATATTTTTAAATTATTAACCAGCCAGAGTCACTGTGGAATCAGGCAGCCTTAAAACTGAAATGAAAAATAAAATGAAAAAACATCTGGAGACCAGAGGTCCCCCATTCCCAGTTACAAATAAACAGCTGTCATTAAAACAACTGAGAATTAAAAAAAATCTACAAGCATCCACTGTGAAGAGCAATCTTTCTCCAATGTATCAAACATAGTCCTGGAATATCCAAAATCTTTTGACTAGATATATCAGGAAACAAAGCAGACCCAGTTAGATCCTCAAAAATAAACTTTCATGTGACAGTAGTATTCATGGTTTTTGTGCCTGCTCTGATCATACATTGGGAATGGACTGGAATGTGGTCTAGACATGCAGAAGAATAAAATGGTAGAATCTAGTCTACTATTTCAGGTTGCAGAAAGTAGCAAAATTCTCCTCAAAGTAAAGAAACAAAAACATTACAAAGCTTCTTGCCCTGGTTGCCCTGTGAGATTTTCCAGGACAACAAACGTCAAAAACAATTATGTCCAACCTGAAATAGCAGGCAGTTCAAACAGTCTACCATTTTATTTTGCTGAGTATGGAGACCAAGTCTAGTCTAAAGATCACATGTGAATCCTGTAAGAAGCTGAATCCTCCACTTTCATAAGAATGTTGGCTTTTGGAGGATAAGAAGCCATGGTTTAACCCCTGAACTCAAGTGGCGCTTTTTTTTTTTTTTTGCTAAAAAAGATTGAGCTTTTTAAACCTTTCTTCTCAATATATTGAGTCAAAATGAAGACATTTTTCCATAGTCATCTTTACTTCTTTGCCATTTTTTAAAATTATTTCCGATTCCTAGAAGTGTGATGTACATCTTTCTCTGATTCGTGAATGCTGTTGAGGGTGGCTTTCTCCACCCTGGAAACTCCAGAAATGTTTGGATTGCAACTCCCCAAATTTCTAGGCAAAATTCTAGGAGCTAAACTCCCAACATATGTGTCAATCTCACTGCATAGATTAGACCAGGAAATCAACTCCACAGAAAGGCTAAAATGACTTTTATTCAGATTTTTGCAGTCTGATTATTCTGCACCTCTATTCCTTATAGTTCAGTGAATCAGGCAGCTGCCTGAGCCAAATGTTATCTGGACTTTCTTGATTTTAAAATCGCTCCAGGCCCTTTTTCCTAGGCAAGAAATCTCTGTCAAGGGAATCTTCCTCATCTCTACAATAAGATGGGGGGGGGATGCAAAGTTGGGGAAAGCCAGGTTAAAAGTGTTGTTTCTGTTTCTCTTGAACTCACCCAGAAAATTAAGTAATCCCTCAAAAGCATAAAAAACAGAGGAAGAAGCAAGCAATTGTAATTTTCTTTGGAAAAGAGAAAGAGACTTGCATTGTGGGTGCTGCCTTTTTCATCTCAAAAGCAGAGTTTGCAATATAAAAACACTTCAGAATGCTCCACAAGGGTGTTCCCCCCCCCAATGTAAAATCTGGACTGCTTTATTACTTCTTTACAAACCAGACATATACCCTGTGATTATCCAACTCAAGTGTTACTATTTAAAAATTCAAACAGCAAATCTAGGAGGTGGAAAGCACTGAATCTTTGGCTAGGAATCATGATGCCTTCAAAATAAAACCCAATTATGAAAAAAAAGGTTTTACGGCTCCAGACATTTCTATTCTAGCTTTTGAATTCACTGAAGTGGCTCTCCAAGAAACAGAGAAGAGATGGAAAGGTTAGCAATTCTCAATGAATGTGCCTCCTTTAGAATATTGCTTGCAGATACTTTGTTTTCCTAGGAAAATCCGGAATAAAAGCTTTAGTTCAAAGACTGAGAAACCTGCTGTCCTGCAAGTATTGTTGAACTCCACATTGTATCACCCTTGCCAATGTGCCCAACGGTTAGGGATAAGAATTCAGAAATATCCTGGGTAGATAGTCATAGCCAGAGCAAGTGATTGTTCTTTATTCTGCTCTTTTGAGTTTTCTATTCAGTTCTCGTTATCAAATTTAAAGAGGATTTAGAGAAACAAGTTCATAAAATGGCAAGAGGATAAGTAAATCTTATTGAAGGAATTGAACCTATTTCACCTTGAGATGAAAAGATTCAATATCTTCCATTGGTTTAAAGGATGACAGTTGTAACCTGCTCTCTATTGTTCAAAATATATTTGAAGATGTAAGGAAGGAAGATTCTAAACAAATGTTAGAAAAAGCTTCCTAACATTAAAAGCAGTCTAAGAGTGGCAGCAATTACCTTAAAAAAGGGGAACGTTCCAGGGGTGAGTTCTAGATCCTTTTGCTGCCGGTTTGCTCAGGGTTGCGCCGTGCACGCAGCAATCAAAAAATAGCTTCTGCGCATGCGCAGAAGCAAAATCCAAGATGGCGGCGCCCATGGAGACACCGACGGAACCGGCTCCATGACGTCATCGCTGAGTTACTAACGGTTCTAAAGAACTGGTTAGAACCGGTAAGAACCCACCTCTGGAACGTTCCCCTTCACTGGATGGGATTAAAAAGGGACTCAATAGACATGTGTCAGGGGTGCTTTAATTTGGATTTTTCTATTGAGCAGTGGGTACAACTCAACCGCTGCTTCCAATTATAGTTCTAAGATTTTAAGTTGAGCTGATACAGTTAATCAACAGATTAGGAAATTAATGACAGATGTCTACCTAGAAGCATGACATATGTAAGAGCCGAGGTGGCGCAGTGGTTAGAGTGCAGTACTGCAGGCTACTTCAGCTGACTGTTCAGCAGTTCAGCGGTTCAAATCTCACCGGCTCAAGGTTGACTCAGCCTTCCATCCTTCCGAGGTGGGTAAAATGAGGACCCAGATTGTTGGGGGCAATATGCTGACTCTGTGAACCGCTTAGAGAGTGCTGTAAAGCACTGTAAAGCGGTATATAAGTCTAAGTGCTATTGCTATATACACCCACAACACATGAAAATAGACTTTTAACATTTTAAGTAGCAAAATAAATCCAATTCCGCCTTCTTCATTAATAGGTTTTGATGGTGTAGATTAGAAAAACTGTGATTTGGAAAGACACTAATGTCTCCACTAGACAACTAGAATGCTGGTTAGAAACCATTATTTTCATTAGATGTCTATTGTAAGAAGAGAATTTTAGGAGCATAATATGCTTGCTCTTCTCTCCCTAAATCCATTTTGCACAAACTTTGTTATCCCAACTCTCTTTTTTCCCCTTGACAACTAGAGGCTCAGATGGCCTTGTTAAAAGATTCTAATTTAGCCCCCTCATTATTGACTCTTAGCTTATAGTTTCAATAGAAAGATAGATTAGGAAACTTCTTGCTAGACTTAAAACTATACAAAATGAATCTCTCTCAGTTATTACATAATATTACAAGCAGTGAAGTTCAGTCCCCATCACCAGCAGTAGCACCATCTCCAATAAAAATTTAAAACCCCAAGTAATAATATTTGAATTGCTTAAAATGTTTTGTCCTGAAAAACGCAAAATAAGATATTGTTTTCTCAATGGCACTCAAGGATAAAACTCTTTAATTGGCCACTACTATCTGTACTTTCGCAATCTTCCTACATGACCAACTTGCCAATGTGGAAGTAGAGATCAAGGGCAACAATGTTTTCTTTGCATCTTTTCAGTTTATCACAGAGTGTAAAATGACCATGAAGATATGGCTTAAAGGCCTCTCTATGCCTTTATAATGCAGGTTATTATGCACTCCATTCTCAACAGCTTGGAGAGAGTGGTATAAGAGCATAATTTAATCCTGTAATATAAAGAATAACACTTTTTCAAAAAGGTAGCAGTTGTAACTTCTTAAAAAGTGTACTTTACTCAGTAAACTTGGATTTGAAAGGCCCTGAAAAGCATTCAAACTCAGTGTCATACAGCAGTATTGCATGATGTCAAATTTGCATTTCTGGGTGTTCTCAGATATATTTGCATTGTGCGGCAAATACAAACATATGGATATTCTAATTGTCTTATTGTATAAGAGCTGAGAGTGGACAATTGATTATGATATCAATGATATTTAAAACTTGAATTTTTCAAACAAATGCCAACCATCTTAATATTAAATGAAAGCCAGAGGAAGGAGTGGTTCAACCACAGCTGCTTCTTTTTACTGCTTGGGGGAAAATTATATAGATATTGTATTTGTGTATTTGTGCCTATCCGTAGCTTAAATCCATAGGAAAGCTCCTTTTCCTGTGTCTTCAGAATTGAATTATCAGTTGGGTGGAAAGTTGCAGGCCTTTAGGAGTTAAAAGACATTTTATTTTGTGACAGAATAGCTAATTATGTCAAATTCATGTTAAATTGTCTCTCTCTTTATACAGCTTTTTCTCTGTTTACTTATAAGTTTAGCTAATTTCATTTCTTGCCTTTCTTCCATCTGTTTAGAATCATTTACATATTGCTCCCTCCTGCATTTTCAGTTCCTCACCAAAATCAAACAGGGTAGATTTGGTCACCCAGTGAGTTTGCAAAGCTAATGTACTGGACCTCTAGTCCTCTCTGATACTTTTATCAGATTAACACTAAATATGTCAGCAGGATGGTGAAGAATGCTCAGTTGTGAGATGGATTTGTAACTGGCTGGTGAACCGTACTCAACGAGTAGTCCTTAATGGTACTACATCTATATGGAGGGAAGTAAGCAGTGGGGTACCACAAAGTTCCGTGTTAGGCCCAGTCGGAGGTGGTATTCAGCCGGTTCGGGCAAACTGGTAGTAGCGACCTGCAAGTGGGCCCGGCCACCCGCCCCGGCACTATGCCATCCTATTTAGGCACATTTTGAAGCCGCACACATGCGTGCAAGCTGCACGTGTGAGCAAAGGGCATACACGGAAGGCTGCGCGCATGCGTGGATGGGGGCGCTCACATTTTCGGTGCTGGGCGAACTGGTAGGTAAATTATGTGAATCCCACCTCTGGGCCCAGTATTCTTCAATATCTTCATAAAATCATAATCATAATCATAATCATAATCATAATCATAATCATAATCATTATTATTATTATTATTATTATTATTATTATTATTATTATTATTATTATTATTATTATTATTATTTATTATATTTGTATGCCGCCCAACTCCCAAAGGACTCTGGGCGGCTCATCATCAGTGCTACAAGGGACAGAGCATTGCAGGGAGGAGGAGGAGGAGGAGGAGGAGGAGGAGGAGGAGGAGGAGGAGGAGGAGGAGGAGGGGGGCGGGATGCTT
>QLTV01004082.1:820311-831148 GCA_003457575.1 Thermophis baileyi | reverse complement strand
GTGTCCAGTTCTCACTGTTGCTTCTTGAACCGCATATAGGTTTCTCAAGAGACAAATAAGATGGTCTGGTACTCCCATCTCTTTAAGAACTTGCCACAATTTGTTGTGATCCACACAATCAGAGGCTTTAGCATAGTCAATGAAGCAGAAGTAGATGTTTTTCTGGAACTCCCTAGCTTTCTCCATGATCCAGCGTATGTTGGTAATTTGATCTCTAGTTCCTCTGCCTCTTCGAAATCCTGCCTGTACTTCTGGTAGTTCTCGATCCACATACTGCTGGAGCCTAGCTTGTAGGATTTTAAGCATAACTTTACTAGCATGTGAAATGAGTGCAATGGTGCGATAGTTTGAACATTCTTTGGCATTGCCTTTCTTTGGAATTGGAATGTAAACTGACCTTTTCCAATCCTGTGGCCACTGTTGAGTTTTCCAAATTTGCTGGCAAATTGAGTGTAGCACTTAGTTATAGCACTAACTTAGTGATTTAGCTATATACTTATAATTGAGTGCAGTACAGATTTGGGATAAAATAAAAACTGATGCAAAAGTGTACCAAAAGGATTAATAGTGGAATATAAAATAATTGAGAATTATTCAGTGGCTTCCACATAGTAATAGTGAATATCTATACAGTCATACAATAACTATATTTTAGGTTATATAAAACAAAGGAGTCATAGATGTGGTTTGCGGGCTGGCATGCATGTGCATGCAGCTTCACTTGCACGAGTGGCAGGCTGGCATGCACATGCATGCATGTGCAGCTCGACTTGTGGAAGCTGAGCTATGCACATGTGTTGCACACGCACCGGCCTGCTGCTCATGTGGCCCAGTTCCAAATAGGTCACGACCTGGTAGTTGGCCGTGGCACAAGGGTTGGGGACCCCTGGATTAGGGGGTCTTCATTCTCATCTATTTATTTCATAAGATTTATATGCTGCCCAGTCTTAGACTTTGGCATTTATTTTACAATAAATGAAATTAAAAATTTACAGAAGACACTATTCTAGAATTAAACAATGCTAGAACTAATCTAGCATTAAACAATCACACTTAAAATCACAGCAATGAATAAATACACACCAGCCATCATATTTAAGAATCAGCGCTCCAAAATCATGGTAGAAAATCACCATAACCTTTCCTGAAGAAACACAGAGAAAGGATCAGGTAGACAGGGTGAGTGGAAAGCAGCTTGTTCCATAGGGTTTTGGCAGCTACTGAGAAAGTCACTGACATCTCAGGAGGGAGATTCGAACCATTCCTTCCCATATCAAATGCAGAGGATAGCAAGACTTTACTCTGATACAGTGATCTGCTTTACATGAGGAAACTTGAGTATATTGAAATATTTGTTATTATTTTGGAACAGCTTGCCCTCGGAAGTTGTGGGAGCTTCATCACTGGAGGCTTTTAAGAAGAGATTGGACTGCCATTTGTCAGAAATGGTGTAGGGTCTCCTGCATGGGCGGGGGGTTTGGACCAGGGGTGGGTTCCTCCCGGTTCGGACCGGTTCTCCCAAACTGGTAGCGGCCCGCTGGTGACGTCACGATGACATCACCGAACCGGATCGGTCGGTGCCGGTCCGTGGGGGCCGCCATCTTTTTTTTAATTTTTTTTTTAAATATTTTTTTTCCTTCTGAGCATGCGCAGAAGCCGACTTCCGGCACTGTGCATGCGGTCGCCATCTTTTTTTTGGCTTTTTATTTTATTTATTTTTGTTACTGCGCATGTGCGCTCGCGCCCATGAGGCGCGCCCATGCGGCGCGGGAGGGAGCGAACCAGTAGCGAGGTAAGTTGGAACCCACCCCTGGTTTGGACTAAATGACCTAGAGTACAAGGTCCCTTCCAACTCTGTTAATCTGTTTAATGTGGGGTAATAGTAACCATCTAGATGTTGCAAAACAGGGCATCAAAGAAGCAACACAGTACAAAAGCACTGTCAATGGCTAAAGTCAATGAATAGGAAGCATGAGAAAGAATCATAACTACCTTTATAAGCTTATTTTATGTAGTGGTTATTAAACTGTTAGGTCTATAATGTTTAGATATATACCAACAAAAATAATTTCAGGTCAATGCTTACTTGCCTTTTCACATTTCAATCAAGTTAAGGTATTTGGAGATAATGAAATTTTTGTTTGTATTCAAAATTTTATGAACAATTTGAAATTGCTGCAAATTTCTTCTACGCTGGACCTTTCCTTCTGAGCTACTTTTTGTGGTTTCTCTTCTTGTCCTACTTACTGCCAAGAGATAAAAATGAAAGAATACATACATTCTTTTGGAAAGGCTCCAATCAGCCTCTGGTAGATATTTCTTTTTCCTCCAACGTCTTGCCGTATTGTTCATAGACATAAATAGATCTATTTGTGATACACACCAGAGCCTTGTCATGTAAGCAAGAGAATGTTTCCTCAATTCCCCTTCTGCCTGCCCCAAATTGTCATATGATTGTCATCATTATCACTGAGAAAAGGAAAGGCAATATGGAAGATACAAGAAGATTGGGGAAAGCCCCAAGTTGTATTGGCCTCTTCTAGAAAAGGGTCATGCCATTCTTAAGGTACTGTAAATGGAACATGCAGTCTAATGCAGCTTTTTGCTACCTAAAAGCCTTCAGGTATGCAGGATTAAAAATCAACTCCAGGATTAACAGCCAATGATCATCCTGGGCTATAGAGATGAAAAGGATAACAAATTGCAGAATGTTATTCTAGTACAAATGATCTTCATAATACCATTACTGCTGATTTATGCATTTTGAAAATAATGTAAATTACTGGAGGAAAAATGTACAAGTGTATTTTGTGGGATGAATTGGCTTGGTGCTATCAAGACAGGTTCAACTTCTATTGACAGTATGGACATACTGAGCTGGCCATCACAATTTTAATAATTTATAGCTCTTCCATGGACATTCCAATAATCTCTTTGATCCCACATTCTGGAATGAGGTATACAGTTAAAGTCCTATGATATAACTAAAACAAAAGTACATCTTATATTGTCTTGCTTTCATCATTAACCTCATTATTTATTTGATCTCATGTTCCTATGGCTTTTCTGAAACCTGTAGCTATTCGTCTGGCATTTGTTTCTTCTTTTCTTTGTTATGATATTAAGAAAAAACTTAGCTAGAATAGATGGCACAGTAATGGGGCATTGGTCTTACCTGATACGCCTCTTCTCAGTGCGCTGCGGTAGAATAGTATATTCTCTTCCATCTTCTTTCCTTATTATATGTACAGTATGCTCAACAAACACCCTCAGTCTTTAGGCCACACAATCATATTCTGTATTTGTTGACATACAGCTGTTAACACTTCAACTGTCTCTTCTTCTGTAATCTTAATCTGCGTTTGTGCTATCCTATTTGATCTGTTGCCTGTTGTATTTCACTTTTCTCTTTACAAAAAGGTCCTCTCTCTGTAAAGGATTTTAGAAGAGCCTTACATCTTACTTTAAATCATTTGCCTTTATAAGATTGCTTCCATATTTATTCTTGGGTGTATCTACGGTAGATATTTATCTTCCTGCAGTTTTTCCAAAGAGTATCTTTTCTGTTATATGCTTCTACATGCTGACAGTCTTGATTAAAATAACTTGCCTTGTCTTTTCTTGTGTGATATTTGAAATTTGCGTTCAGACACTCCATCCTCCTTGCTGCCCAAGGCTTTCATTTTTCTTCTTTCTCTGGCTATCATGCTAGCTTGGTTCCAATAGCCACTTGATTTGGGGGATATATTTTTTTCCATTTCAGTTTTCCTCAAGTTCTCTTCCCCATAAGTTAAGTACACTGAATCTATTCCTTACATTAATCTTCTCAAAGTCATATCTTGCTAATACAGATACAGTATTCATTTTAATTTTCTACATTGAAACAGTTATTCCATGGGACAAAATCTTAATTCAAGAAGCTTGAAAGGAAGATGACTTCAAGGATAAAGTGTGGCCTGAGATTTTCCCAGATATTTTCTACATCCTCTGTGGAACTGGAGGAATAGAAATTGTGAAGAGCAACTTGAACAGCCCAACAGCAAATCCTAAAACTATTCTTCACCACTGGTAATAGCAATAGCACTTAGACTTATATACTGCTTCACAGTGTTTTTACAGCTCTCTCTAAGCGGTTTTACATAGTCAGCATATTGCTCCCAACAATCTGGGTCCTCATTTTACTGACCTCGGAAGGCTGGAAAACCTGGAGCCGTTTAGAACCGAACTCCTGGAGTGAGCAGTGAATTAGCCTGCATTACTGCATTCTAACCACTGCGCCACCATGGCTCTGGGTTCTATTTGTTAAGCTACCAAATAGAACACAGCTTTCTCAAGTCATATGGTAGCCCAATAGGACTTCTGTTAATATCCTTATGTTGTTTCCAGTCTACCACAACACAAAAAAGGGACAAGAAAACAACGATGTCACACTATGTTATATGCTATTGTGTAAGTTTATCCAAATGCTCCAGTAACCCAATTCGTTTGGTGGCCTCATCCATCTTACAGATCATTCATTTCTAAAGCACTAATCGTAATTTATCTTTCTTGGGCAGAACATTTGAGTTCATTTTGCAGAACCTTGCAAAAATGGAGTGTTACATTGCAAAAGGCACGGCCTGTGCACACCAAGTTCTGCAAGAAGCTGAATTACAATTTCAAGAAACTCACTATGACATATTTTGCAGAAATACTTTTGTTGTGTATAACTTCTTTGTGTACAAGGAACACATTCTTTGTTTTACCCGAGTCAGGCTCCTATTCAGTGTTTCTCAACATGTGTAGACTTCAACTTCCAGAAGCAAAACTGGCTGGGGAATTCTGGGAGTCCACACATCTTAATAGCAATAGCACTTAGACTTATATACTGCTTTACAGTGCTTTACAGCCCTCTCTAAGCGGTTCACAGAGTCAGCATATTGCCCCCAACAATCTGGGTCCTCATTTTACCCACCTCGGAAGGATGGAAGGCTGAGTCAACCTTGAGCCGGTGAGATTTGAACCACCGAACTGCAGCTAGCAGTCAGCTGAAGTAGCCTGCAGTACTGCACTCTAACCACTGCGCCACCTCGGCTCTTAAACTTGCTAAGGTTGAGAAACACTGCTCTAATTTATTCAAAATTGCATTAAGCTATTTTCCAACTGGGAGAATATATTCTCTTGTCTAGGTTTTCAAGATTTCATCCACCCTTTAACATACACAAATCGAATAAATGATAATTCACAATTTTTCTTAATGCCAACATTAATTGGTCCTGCATTGTTTCCTTATTTTTTTACAGAATGTGTAAGCTGCTGCAGTCACTACTTTTCTTAGATTTAGTTATGCACAGACTAATTAAATAGTCTGTGTTAGCTTTAAAACACAAATATCCATGCAACAAAGATCTCAGAATTATACAGTGAAATTTTGCTGGATTGGGGCCAATGTCTACATTCTCAAGGGCAACCTTATTCCATAATCCTCCAAAGTAACAGGACATTTTCCTGTACAACCGAAGCCTTTTACGATAGGGCAGGTTTTATGATGAGTGAAGCGATTTAGTATGTTGTTGTTGGCAGGCCAAATCTCTAATAAAATATGGCTTTACATTGTTCTTTCTTCAGACAGTGAAATCACATCAATCCCTTTTTTACATGCATTCCACAGGTTTAGTGCATGATCTGTTTTTACTAATGGCATCTTTAGGGATAGCTGGAAAGAACCTCTTCCTGAAACCCCTGGTGAGTACAGCAAGGCTGCTATTCTGAATCTGGTGGGCGAATTTAGTGAATAGTCACATCTATAATCCAAGGAGAAGTCTTCTCAAGGCTGGAGATCTTTTGTTAACTATAATAATTTTCTGGCATGGTATGAAATAGCTTCCTTTATTCCCAAGAATGTGTGCCTCTTGAGGATGAAAATGTTGCACTTGAGAAAAAATTGAGCCCTGGTGACACAGTGGTTAAAGTGCAGTATTGCAGGCAAACTCTGCCCACAGCTTGGAGTTTGATCCTAACGGGACTCAAGCTTGACTCAGCCTTCCATCCTTCCGAAGTCGGTAAAATGAGATTGTTGGGGCCAATATGCAAATAATACTTCTACATTGTAAACCGCCCAGAGAGTCCTGTAAAGTGCTATGGGGCGGTATATAAGCCTAAACGCTAATGCTAAAACTGCTGTAACCTGAACCAAGAGGCAGAGCACTAAATAAATTTAATCACTCAGTCTGTGAATCAATAATATCTGCACAGTCTGTTTGGATCCACAAAATTGAGCCTTAGCACCTATGACCTATAAAAAAAAAGCGCTCCAGGTTAAATCCTCAGCATCTCCAATGAAAAGGATCTTGCAGCTAGCGACCTTCTCTGCATGGGGCATTGGACAGCAGGGTCAATCGGCATTATTTCCCTGAAAAGATCAGCCATGACCACCTTCATAGGCAAATTGTATGAACATCACACTGACATCAATGTCTAATAGATCTTCTTGTTTCAGAAGCTGTATGAGACAGCTAGGAGCAAAATAATCCTGATGGTAATGTATGTGACTATAAACCCCTCATGTATTCATGGTTTATACGTCTAATTGAACAGACAGCAGTTACTCTTCTATAGAAATACAAAGCATTACAACTACAGGTATATGAATGTAGCTTCCAAGCTTGTACCCTAGTTAAGGAATCCACAAGAATCTGAAACTGTTCAACCTAAACTTGCAATAAGGCCAAGCGCTTATTTCAGGGTTCAAAAAAATATAAGACAGGGTCTTATTTTCGGGGAAACACGGTATATATATGGCTTTTAACAGCACAATTGAAAAGGCTTTATCATTAAAAAAAGGAATAACCCAATACCTCAAACTCTACCCGTAGGAATGATACATTGCTGCAGTAGCTCTCCAACCTCTGCAAGCCCATCAATGTAGACAGAGAGATTAACAGAGTTGGAAGGGACCTTATAGGTCATCTAGTCCAACTCCCCCACTCAAGCAGGAGACCCTACACCATTTCTGAGAAATGGCAGTCCAATCTCTTCTTGAAAGTCTCAAGACCTCCCTCCAGAGTGGACAACTTCAATTCAAATCCATGTTGGGAATATTCTGCACTCCTAAACTATCTTCATCTTCAGCTAAACCAGGGGGGTGTCCAACCTTGGCGACTTTAAGACTTCAGGACTTCAACTCCCAGAACTCCCTAGCCAACTCCTAGCAATTCCCCATGCTGGCTGGGGAATTCTGGGAGTTGAAGTCCACATGTCTTAAAGTTACCAAGGTTGGACACCCTGTGCTAAACCATTAAACCATTACTATATCAAAGTAGTATCAGGATTGTAAAAGCTGTGCTAGGGCTTGGCAAATCTATGACAACACACATGTGATGACAATTTGAAGTCCTTCTTTCTAGAGGGCAGGTATATTTGTTGGCTCTGTTAGTAAGAGGAACCAAAAAGAAGCAACACCCATCAGCATGCATATGTGTTCAGTGTAAACCAAAATCATTAGAAATTCTAGTTTACGTAATGCAGCAAGGATGCTAATACAGTAACATTAGCTGGAGGAGGATTCTCCTTCACTAAACAGATGGTTTGCTGTGACTGAGTTCATACATTTCACTAGGTCATAATGCAATTTCTTTGATTTACAGCTCAGTATCTTATGATGAATCCACTGAACTATGATTCATTCAATTTTATTTTTTTTTAAAAAAAATAAGAGCTTAGTGCAATATGTGAGTGAATCCAGCCCATGACTTCTATTTCATCAATGAGCGCGAATGCGTTTTTTTCCTGGTATCTAATGATCTCCAGTTTTTGGAATGTGGTTAGAAGAAGAATCATCTCTTTTGCAGAAAGGAGGGGTCAGAGAAACAGTTTGCAGTTGCCAGCAGTTTGAACTGGGAGACACAGAAACAGCTGTTACTTGGATGATGCATTCTTGGAATGCAGCTGTTGTCTTTGGGAAACGAATATAGTATCAGCTGTTTGCTGTCTATTTATTGGGATACATTTGCCTCCACTATGTTTTGCTTCCATATTTGTAAATAATGCAAATATAAAACAGTTACCATAAATCACCAGCATGCTGTCAGCTGAGGCAAACTTGTAGGTTTGTCCCTGGAACTGTTGGTAACAAATGCAACAATGGGACAAAGTTTCATATCATTTGCAAGAATGGTGGAATTTGTGTTGTTTTACCCCATTATATCACATTTCTTGACACAGTTGTTAAGTGAATCACTGCAGCTGTTAAGTTAATAACATAGTTGTTAAGTGAATCTGGCTTCCCCGTTGACTTTCCTTGCCAGAAAAGTCGCAAAAGGTGATCACATAACCCCAGGACACTGCAACTGTCATAAGTACATGCCAGTTGCCAAACGTCCAAATTTTGATCACCTGACTATGAGGATGCTGCAATGGTCATGTGAAAAAAAGTGTGAAAAACAGTCGTAAGTCTTTTTTAGTGCCGTTGTAACTTTGAACAATCACTAAACGAATGTTTGTAAATCAAGGACTACCTGTAATCAATACTTTTAATGGAATGATGACTTGGATCATTAATATGACAGTTCTCCAATGTCCTGAAATTGAGAAGGAGCAAAAGGCAATGAAATAGAGGAATCAACAACCAGCACATGAGTGATAAAAATATATGACGACTATAACTCAACACAGCGGAGAACCTGTTTTACAGCTTATTTTGTGGCCATGATGGTGAGAAAAGGAAGCTTGCCTTATCACCAACAATGTACTTACCCATCATCACACACACACACACACCGTTTACTTTGTCATGGATTCAATCTGAAGAAGGAGCACAACACTGAGAAGAATCATGCTACTGTGACGGCTTTATAAGAAAGAGGGATTCTGAACAAATGCAAAGACTTTTATAGAAGTTAAGGGCTAGAAGGCAGGAAACCCAAGGGATCTGGCTAGCCAGTTTGGGGAAGCTACACGGATCCTTGTCAATGTACCTGGAGATGGTTAACTGACTAAAATTCAACCCCACCTCCCTCCCTCCCTCCCCCATGCGTCCAGCTCCCTTCTTTGCCATGTTGTGTCGATGATTTATATCTGTTAATGTTTTTATCTGCTGTTCTTTTCTAACAATTGATGGTTTTAATGTTTTTCAATGTTTTTATGTTGTAAGCAGCCCAGAGGTGTTGGATAGGAGATGGGCGTCAAATTGAATGAATGAATGAATGGATGAATGAATTTAGCTCTATTGTTAGGCAAAATGGGTCTTCAAGAGGGCAGCAGAGCTGGCAAAGCTCCTTGTGAAGGAGGTGAAATGTTAAGGTCATCAGCTGATGAAGGATGGAGCTTTGGGGGTTCTCGGGGTTACAGGTCCCTTGTAAGGATTGCCCTGGGGTTGTACAGGGAGTGGGTGAGGAGGCCTTTATTCTATGGTCTAGATGGGATGGGATGAGGGCTTCGACTTGGGCAGGGAAGATCAATTCGGGTATGATGGGATTAGCAAACAGAGAAGCTGGGTTTGACCCTGATCATGTCTAAAAGCAGGGTGGGTCCATTTTGTTGGTTAGATTTATAGTCTCTCCTATATACCTTCAAGGATGAATGTATTTTTATTTATTTGATTTTTATATCCCGCCTGTATTATTTTTACAAATAAGGCGGCGAACATATCCAACACATCTTTCTCCTCCTATTTTCCCCACAACAACCCTGTGAAGTGAGGTGGACTAGGAGAGAATGACTGGCCCCAAATCATCCCGTTGGCTTTCATAGCTAAGGCAGGATTAGAACTCAGGTCTTCTGCTTTCTAGCCGGATGCCTTAAGCACTAGTCCAAAGTGGTTCTCTACTTACAGGCACACTGGTTATAAGATCAGAAACTGTTGAAGTCTAAGCATATCTTATTTGTATAATATTATATAAATATATTCCCGTATATCTATGCTGACCTATCATCTTTTATTAATACCAGCACTTGGTTAATCATGGTTAAATAAGAGACTACTGATCATTGGGCAATTTCAGAAGATCAGAAGGAAACGTGCTTCCCAATGTTTTAATAGTAGCAGCAGTTGAAGTGTTGCAGGGGTGGCTGTCAGGAACTCAGGCAGACACCAGGCTTGTCAGAAACACAGGAACCTTTATTCAGCACCTTTTAGCGAACAGCGGGGCTAAGCGGCTTTGACAGCTCCTTTTATAGCCGGGCTGTCAAGCGCTTAGCCAATCCCGACGCTTGCTTTTCCCGCCGGCTGCTGCTTTTGCCTTAGCCAATTGGAAGCGAGCAGCAGCCGGCGCGGTCGTTAAGCGAGGATTTAGCACCCTTCACCCCCCGGATGGCGCATGCGTAATCTGCGAGATAGGCGGGCGGACGGCGGCTCCGCCCAGAACGTCTCAGAGTAGGGCAGGCAGTCGAAGCAGGAGGGTGCAGGATCTCTTCGCCTCGTGGGTCGGCAGGAGACATGGGCGGCGCCATCTTGAGAGGCCCGGGCGACGCTGGAACAGCAGAAGTTCCAGGTAGGGCTTGCGATAATGGTTCGTGGGGCGGTGAGTTGGTCGGGGCCGGAGGTGATGCAGACGGGGAAGGGGAACGGTCCTCTGGAGTAGGGCTAGGGGCGTCAGAGGGGAGGCGGCGGCGTAGCTGGTTTAGATGCCGCCGCCAGGTTCGTCCGCCAGCCAGGAGTATCCTATAGGAGCATGGGCCCGTTAGCTGGGCCACATGCCCCGGCATCCATTTAAGCCCAACCCCGTAATTCAGGGCGAAGACCGGGTCCCCGGGGCTGAACCTTCTAGGGAGGCTAGGGGCGAGGCTTTGTTGGGCCGTGACATAGCCCGGGTGCAGCCGGACCAGCTGGGTGGGTAGGCGGCGTCCCATAAGTGGCTCG
>QLTV01004082.1:789436-817862 GCA_003457575.1 Thermophis baileyi | reverse complement strand
GGTGCTTCGGTTGAGCTGTCAGCGGGCGGAAACGCTGCATTTCTGTTGCAGATTTTTCGGTTAGCTCTGAGGCTGTGGCTTCTTCCACAGCGGCTGCGAGAGTCAGCTCTTTCCTAGCCAGCAGCCTGCGCTGGAGTCTCAGATCCTGGACTCCACAGATCAGTTGATCAAGTAGGAGATCGTCCAGGTCTGAAAACTCACAGTTTACTGCGGCTGTTCTGAGGGCGGCAACGTAGTCGTTTATTGTTTCGCCCTCTTTCTGGAAGCGTTGTCTGAAGGCATGACGTCGGGCGACTCGGGCGGGTGCCGGAGCGTAGTGGTTCCTTAGTTTTTCCATCAACGTGTCCTAGGGAACCAGGTACACGGGCTGCGGTGCGGTTAGGGCTCTGGCCGTGACGAACATGTCACGGCCGCAGGAGCTGAGGAAGTATCCCAACTTACGGGGTCCTGACAGCTCCGCAAAATCATTAGCCCTCAGAACGCATTCGAAACGCGTTAAGTAGTCGTCCCATGTTTCTGTCGTCGGCTCGAACGGAGCGAAGGCTGGTAGAGCTGTCATCCTTAAAAGGACGACGTATTTCAGCTGTCAGCGACCTCTCGTCGCCAAGTGACTGTGCGCTCTAGTGACCAGCTCGGTCAGGAACGGATGGCTTCGCTCGTTCGCTGGCTCCGCTCGTTCCCTCAGGCTGCCGATCCCATCCTCGTCGCCAAGTGAAGTGTTGCAGGGGTGGCTGTCAGGAACTCAGGCAGACACCAGGCTTGTCAGAAACACAGGAACCTTTATTCAGCACCTTTTAGCGAACAGCGGGGCTAAGCGGCTTTGACAGCTCCTTTTATAGCCGGGCTGTCAAGCGCTTAGCCAATCCCGACGCTTGCTTTTCCCGCCGGCTGCTGCTTTTGCCTTAGCCAATTGGAAGCGAGCAGCAGCCGGCGCGGTCGTTAAGCGAGGACTTAGCAGCAGTGATTCAAAATGTCATGATTGTAGTGAACAAAGATAGGAGTGGATTGTTCTGTTGTATGTATTTAACCCTGGGATAAACTAGGGTTTGTTTAACTTTGATTTATTGAATGAACCACAATTGAGTGTACTTACACAACACATTATGCCAAAGCTAAATGAACTACATCACAGGTGTCAAATTCGCCGCGTCACGTTGCTATCACATGATGTATCCTGATGTTTTCTCCCTTCGTGGAGCTGGGGTGGGCGTGGCCTACGTGTGGCGCATCCGGTTCATGGGCTGCCAGTTTGACACCCCTGAACTACATCATAGCCTGGCACACTGTGGGAATTAGGCCTTGGACTTTTGTACTAAATTCGAGCGGACTTATAGGAAAGACACTAAGTATACCCCAGAAAACTCACCTTTATACTATACACCAGGGGTGTTAAACTCCATTTCATTGAGGGCCGCATCAGGGTTGTGTTTGACCTCGGGGGGCCGGGGTGGGCATGGCCACGGTGGGCATGTCCATCTTGACATCACTTGTGTCGGGGGTGCCTGTGGTGGCCCGAGCACTCTGCCAGCAAAAACGGGCTCTTGAGCTCCGTTTTGGGCCGTGACGGCCTCCTACAACCCTTTGCCAGCAAAAACGGAGCTTGAGAGGACTGTGCGTGGCCCCCCGAGCTCCATTTTCGCTGGCAGAGGGCTTCAGGAGGACGTCACGGCCGCAAATGGAGCCTGGGAGAGCAGCACACGGCAGAGGCACCATGGGCCAATCCTTTGCTGTTCTGATCTAAGCACCACGCAGGCCTTGAGTTTGGCACCCCTGCTATACACTAAATGTACATCTCACTAGCTTAAATTCTATGATGATTTGAAATCAGCAACCTTTGTTTAAACAAATAAAGTTTATAAAAGAAAACCCATTACAGTAGAGTTTTCCCATCTCGTCTATCCTGCATTGGATTTTGGATGCAGCAGAGAAGGTGTTAACCCAGTTTCCAAGCCAGGCACACAAACAATAGCCTCTCTGATAAAATTCCTTAATCCCATAGAGAGCAGCAGGATTCTTCAGCTGCTGTGCACCATCCTCCTACCACATCACTGAGGATTACTGGACCTTCCCTCCTCCACTTCCCAAGAAAACCAAGGATAACCTGGGGGCAGGGAGGGATGAGAGCCACCTGTCCAAACACCCAGGCAAACCTTGGGGCTCTCAAGGACTAATCTGATATGTGCTTTAAAAACAGCAGCAGCAGCAGCAGCAGCAGCAATGCCTGGTGGTTCCCTTCTCTCCCCCTCCCGGTTCCTGGCACACAGAGGGGACTTTGAGAAAACTCAGCACAGAGCAGTCCTTTAAGCTGATCCATCAGTCCTTTGTGCAGCCTATAACTGTTCACTAGGTTAGCTTGAGCAGCCAGGGGACGGAGCCTTCACACATGATTTGAAGAGATAATTTTAAATAAAAACAAGTTCTGTAAAAGGTGACAATGAAGGTGGTGCTCCACTTGATATTAAAAGTGTCTTTGTTGAGAACAGCTCCAACTGGACATGTTTTACCATCACGTTCATTATTACTCGGGTACCCTTTGGTTTAGACTCCCTCAAATAGGGCTTTCCTTAATCCACAGAGGTGGAGTGGATCAACTTTGGGACCGTGTTTGAACTGAATTAGATCTGCCTCTTAAAACTTTACACTCTGGTTGAAAGATCTTTATATCACTTCACTTAAAATGGCAAACTTTCCTATCTAAGTAGAGATTCTGCTTCAGGGGGTACCGATGTCTTATTCTTTCATTTATAAATATAAAATTAATAAGTAGAATAGAAAAGTAATCGTGCAGAGGAAGAGTTGTCATGTATCAAAGAACAGCTTCCATAGAATAGGCTCACTCGTATAATCTCAGTATTACACAGAGAAACTCTGTTCCCTTAATAATATCTTCTCCATAACAACAGGTAAGCAGAACAACAAACACATTTCTCAATGCATATAGCCCCGAGTTAGTGCACCATTCCTTTAGTATGCACACAGGGCCCTATGCATGCACATTGAAACAGCAGCATAACTGAGGCATGCGGCAGTAATAGGGGTTATGGTACTTACTGTAGATGCCTTCTGATCCTTTCCACACAACAAAACATGAGCAGAGTTCACAGGAACATTCCCATTGAAAAATGCCCCTGAGTTTTTAGCCCAAATCAGCCAACCAGTTTAGCTTTTTATCAACAGGCTACATAATCAAAGGCTAATGTAGAAGAGCTACATCTCTTCTATATGCTCTTCAAAGTACCCTGCAATTTTTGGGTGGAATTTGAAAACCTGTAAGAACCTTTCTTTGAATCTTTAAACATTTTCAAGAACATACATGGACTGAACAAAGGACATTCAATGAATCATTTGAAGTCTTATTTGTCTGAATTTTGCAAGGCAGTTCACTTTTAAAAATATATATATACATATACTGGGAAAGGTTCATAGAAATGTGCATACTTATGAAAATAATGCACAGACATATGTTATACTGTGACATAGATGTTATACGATGAATCTTCAAATTTAACAAACTGAATTAGACAAGATTTGCAAAAATAAGCAGGAAGGCTGAAGTAATCAGAAGCGACAGAGTCAACCTTCCCTAGGCATAATTCAGTGACCTACCGTTAAGCAATGACAATATTAAAGCAGGTCTGCAGAACATGTGGTGTGTCAAGCAGCCTTGTGCATTTACCAGTGTTTTTTTAAACACTCAATAAATTCATTGTCACCAAATACTACCACTGTCACTGTCAGGAAAGCATAAATAGTCAGAAATGGGAAATATTTTTGTTTCAAGATAGAGTCACATGCTTCTAGTTGAAAGACAGAATCAGGCTTAATGGGTAAGTAATTTGGTGTGATTCTGCAGTTTATCATGTTTGACACAACTGTACTCGGTACAACTAAGAAACTCAACTTTCAATTAAAGTAAAAAAAAAACACCTAATTAATTCCCAGGTCTGTCTTCATAGCTTTGCCTATACAGATCTGAATTTGAAATTGCAATGAGATGGGCGGGAAACAAATTTAATAAATAAATGAAATAAAAATAACTTACACAGGTCTTTCTATTGGGATTCTCAGGTGCCACAAAATAAGTACCTTTCATCATAATTGCTACTTTGTTTTCTCATCTGAATAGGCAACAATGGGGTGAGCATTCACATTAACTATAGAAATAACAGAAATTGGATGTAATATCAGTTCACATCTGAAAAAAAATCAACGATTTCTGATCTTTCACTGCTGCCTCCTTTTAAAGCACTACTTTTAAACAAAAAAAAATCTAGCATGAAGAAGTCAACATTCAACCAGCTCTATTGCAATTTGCTATCTTCTGTCTCAAACCTTATTATAATTCAACATTAGAACTACACTGACCTTGACAAAAACTAACCAAGCTTCCTGATAATCATATGATCAAAAACAATACAAACAAAATTCAGGCAAGTATTTACAACAGTTGCAGCAATCCTGTGATTGTCATTTACAACTCTCCCACAGGGCTTTCCAAAAAGCAAAATAAATGGGGTGGGTGGGACTAGATTTGCTTAAAGACACACCAAAAATCAACATTACACCAACATTACAATACACCAGAAGGTTGTAAAATTGGATACATCTCACTTAATGGCCACATTGCTTAGCGACAGAAATTCTGGTATCAATTGCGATTGTAAGTCAAGGACATCTGTGGAGCTGGATAGGGTTGACCCTGTGTCCAATCTAGACTCACAACTCCTGTCTGGGGCTAAGAGGGCCTTTGCACAGCTTTGTGCTGTGTGCTAGTTGCCCCCCTTCCTGGACTGGGATGATGTACTCTCAGTCACTAATGCCCTGGTCACCTCCCCAGTAGAGATGTGAAGGCCCGGAAAAAAACCAGAAAAATTAGGAAAAAACCCGGTTTTTTTCCGTTTTTTTTCCTGAAGGCTTTTTTGTTTTTTTCCAAAAAATTGGAAAAATTGAAAAAGGAAAAAAAAAACCATTGTGGAATATTTTATTTTAACATGATGAATAAAATATTTTAAGACAGGGTGTTCAAATATTTTCCAAATCATTTCTAAAAAAAATGTATGATATCAGATTATTCTAATTTCTGTGCGCTGAGGACAAGCAATGATTCTGATTAAATGTCCATTGAAACTTAGTCCCACTCTCTTCTTAACACTTCCCCCATCTTCAATTCTTTTTATGAGAATGGGGTTTTTATTTTTATTTTTATTTAATACTGTGGAGAGGAAATATGAAAAATTGTTACTTTTGGTTTTGAAAATTGTTTTGTGGAGGCTTTTTGGCTGTTCCACATAAACTAGTAAGCAGTTCAGGAGATTGTTGCTCCCTTTGTTACAAATAAATATTATAAAAAAGTAAATTCTGTTTGTGATAATTGTTTGGCTACACTATATTTTTAATATGCTAGTTGTCATAATTTTATGCCAAGTCAAATTTTCCATAGTCATATTTTATGTTCCTAAAGTAACAGAATGACTTTCAATCTTATAAAGACAAAAAAGTGCTAATGTAGCAGTTTTTTCAATTTTTCTGAAAATTTCCGTTACCCCCCCCCAAAAAACGAAAAAAAAAAAAACAGGTTTTTTCCCGAGCTTCAAAATTTCCGGAAATTTTACATCTCTACTCCCCAGTAGATTATTCTAACACAGTCTACATGGGATGCCCTTAAAGAGTATCCAGAAGCTTCAACTGGTGCAAAATGCAGTGGCACAAACAGCTGGGTGTACTTTCATTCAATGAACATTAAACCTCTACTCTGTGAGCTGTATTAGTGGCCAGTTTGTTTCTGGATCGAATTCAAGGCGCTAGTAATAGCCTATGAAGCTTTACAGGCCATGGGGCTGAGTTATTTCAGGGACCAGATCTCCCAGTTACATCTACTTATACATCAGGTCCAGCAGAACAAACATGTTACAGTTCTCATCTATTAAGGAGGGTTATCCGATGGAGACCAGGAGAAGGGCCTTTTCTGCTGCAGTGAACCAGAACTTCATCTCCTCCAAGGTTATATTGGGCCCAACCCTGCTTGTCCTCTAACAGGTTCTGAAAACACCGTTGCACCAATGTGCTTGGGATCTAGCTGTCGTTTGAAGTCTGCTAGATGTCTGTGCTGATTGATCCATGATTTGCACTTGCCTGGTTTTTATCTTTTCTGGTTTTATTTTTGGTTTTTAGTGGCGTTTTAAATTGATTTTAAAGGAGAGTTATTTTTTTAAATTGATTTTTGTGTTTTGTTTATTGGTTGTATTATTTGATTGTTTTAATCATCTGGACCACCCAGAGTCACAAATATAAAGTGGATGACTATACAAATAAAATAAAATGGAACAAAATATATGAATAAGTAAATAACACAGAGAATGAATTAGGATTATCTGCACATGCGGAATACAGATCAGAGAGGGATTTAAATCCATGTCCACAAAAATTTTTAGTATTGTATTCTCAAAACAAGGGTGGGGGGAGAAAGCTAAGCATGACTTGTGGGTAAGAGATACTTAGAAAATCTTAGGGCTATAGGTTAGAGTTTTGAAATTGAAAAATCATCCTGTGAGAAGGATTCTAGGGAAATGGCAAACTACATCTATCTTATTGGCAAGAAAACTACCAGTTTACAGGACCTTATAGTTACCCAGAGCTGAGCTCAACTTAAAGGAATCTTTATTATTTTATCCATGGCATAGTTCTCAAAATTATTGTGGAAGAAATTTAAACAAATACCACAATGATCTAAAACAGCTGAGCATCAAAGGGTTTACATAAGAATTCAGCAAATGCCTTTTTTCTTAGAGTCTTCATGTCAGAGCTCTGGAATCTGGCATCAGTATATTAGTGATCTAATGAATTATTATATAAAGAGCAAGCTGATACTAGTGCAAATTCTCCAATGACTTTAAAAAAAGAACTAGAAAAGAAATATTTCTAGTTACCATATTTAATTGAAATCCAAGAATTCCAACAGAAATGATTTAGTAGGTAAGTAGGGAGAGCAAAAAATAATAGTTACAAATAAATTATAGTTATGGCTGTAACTCTTCATTTGGTTAGATAAGTCGATTTTAAATCTACTGTATATTAGAAACATTAACTACTACCGTTGTAAACACTGCAAATGGCAGATACTGTCTTCTGATGTGCCCTAGGTATTCTCCATTTAAAAACTGAAAGAAAAAAATTATTGTATACCAGTGGTTGCTACCGGTATGCATATCTCCCCATCAAAACTTATTCTTTAAAAAATATATATTATAATAGATTAAGGGACTCTTCATCAACTTTTCCAGTAAGAGTCTAAGGATACAATTCAGGATCAAAAGAAGGAGGACATTTCTTTGTTTTGGGGAATTTTGGTTGTAGTCCCCTAAAGCTTTCCGGTTTGGCAGACTGGCAGTGGCGGCGGCAAGGTGGGGTGAGAGAAGAGATGGTTTCCCGCCCATGCACACACCGCTTTCACAAATGCAGCTTTGGACACGAGCGCCCACTACTTCCACAGCCCGGTTCTGAAAGGGGCTGTGGCCCAGCACTGTGCTGTGGACTAGGGCTTGGGGACCCTTGCCCTAAAGGAAACCCCCCCCCAAAAAAAAACAGATTTCATGTGACTAGGCTTAGGAACTCAGGCAGAAGCCTCAGAAAACCCTGGGAGAACTAGAACCAGCAAAGTCAATAACGGATGTTCATGTAGTTGTGTTTATTTGTGTTCATTTATTTCTGTTTAGAGATGCTCACCCAAGTCTGAATAACTCTGTATAAGCTCCAATTTTCTTCATCTTCATGGAGAGTTATTTATGGGGCTGTCTATTCCTAAGAAATTTCACCTGTCCCCTTCCCTGAAATCTTGCCACCTAGCAGGACCACAGAAGTGGCTGCTCTTACCTTGTGGAATATCCTCCCACCAATGATTGGACAGACTTTCTAGCGTTTCAGAAGACGATTAAGATTTGGCTTTTTAAAGATGGGGAAAGTTGCAACTCTCCCTTATGGGGAGAATCGCAACTGTAAAAATGAACATCTTGCCAAAAATCCTTTTCCTATTTCAGAACATACCTATAAAATTGGATAAAGAATACTTCAGAAATTTGAACAAAATGATATCTAAATTTATTTGGCAAGGGAAAAGACCTAGAATTAAATTAAAATTATTACAAGAAGGTAAAGAAAGAGGAGGATTCGGCCTACCGGATTGGGAAAGATACTAGCAAGCTGCCGTACTCACATGGGTGAGAGAATGGATAAATTTAAAAAATAAGAGGTTATTAACGCTGGAAGGACATGACATGCAAATAGGATGGCACGCATTTTTGTGGGATGGCAGACACAAAGCTCACCAGTACTTCCAAAGGCATCATGTTAGACGAGCTATTTTTGAAGTATGGATAAAAGTCAAACAGAATTACATGGAAATTCCGGCTTGGCTCTCTACATTAGAGGTGTTGGTGCATCCAAATTTTATGAACATGGGGAAAGTAGTTACGTGTAAGGATATTCTAAATGAAGGAGGGGATTTAAAATCCAGAAAAGAGCTACAAGAGGAAGGGGTAGAATTGGAATGGTTTGCATATCTGCAGATCAAATCATGCTATATGAAAGATAGAAAAGAATGGGGTATTAAGAAAGAATCAATGGCGCTAGACAAAATTTTGCTAGGAGTGGACAAAAAGGTGATAAAGAAAATGTATCAATATTTATTGGAATATAGAATGGCGGAGAACAAGTGAAGGAAACTATGGTAGCGTGGGCTCAAAATTTTGGCTATAATATTGATCTGGACAAATGGCAAGAACTATGGGAGAGAAACAGGAAACGAACCTTGGCTACTGCTTATAAAGAAAATTTATATAAAATGTTCTATAGGTGGCACCTTCCACCTACAAGGTTAGCCAAAATGGACAGGAAGCTCTCACCGCAATGTTGGAAATGCAAACTAGCGAAAGGATCTTTTTATCATATGTGGTGGTTATGTATAAAAGCTAGGAAATTTTGGCACCAGATAAAGACATGGCTGGAAGAGATATTAAATAAAAACATAGATATGAAACCAGAACTGTTTCTACTAGGAATCACAAAAGAGAAAAATGACAAAGGACAGATATACTTAATGCAATGCAGCAAGACTGGTCTATGCGCAATAGTAGAAAAATGAAGAAACCCCTCTGGAAGAAGAAAGAATAAAGAAAATCTTGGCATGCGCAGAAATGGACAGGCTAACATTAGAACTCAAAAATAAGGGTGAGACAGAATACTTTGAAATATGGGACAAACTGTATCAATGGTTGGAAAGGAGGAAAAGAAGTCAGAGAAGTAAAGACTTGGGGTTTGGAGAATGGAAATCTGACAAGGCTTAGATATAAAAACAAACAAGGACACGGGATATGTTTATAAGATCAAAATAGTAATGTATGACGAGTAATAATCATATTTGTTGTTATGTAAAAAATATGTAAAGAAATGACAAAACCAGGATGGTCACACTGTGTCCAATATTTTTAATGTTTGTTTAATAAAAGAAAACTTTAAAGATTAAAAAAAAAAGACTTGGCTTTTTATTGGAGTGCTTGGATTGTATGGATAGAAGGTATGGAAGGAGGGTAGCCAAGCCTACTGTGAGGCATCCCAAGGGCGATGGTTATGGTGCAGAGTGTATTGTTTTTATGATTGCTTTATTTATTGGTTATATGGTTGTTGTGAGCCACCCAGAGTTGCTTAAGATGGGCAGCCACATAAATCTTTTAAATAAATTAATAGTACATCTCTTTGTCCATTGGCTCAGAATGTTTGGAGATTACTGAATGCTCGCTTTGATCTGCAGATCTCAGCTTTAGGTAATGTAGGACAATTAAAATTCTTTCAAATCCTAACTTTACTGCCATTATTAAAATAAATATCCTTTTCTGTCTTGATTACTTCAACATTCAGTACGTAATCCAGCACCATGTGCTCCAAAATGAGAAATCCTGGAGTCATTTATTTGAAAGCTTATTCCTGGGAAAAGAGGATTTCCTTTTCTGGCCCATCCAAGTTCCAGATGGCACCTCTCCATTCAAGAGCAGATGGTGGCATCAGTAAAACCTTTTCATCAACTACATCCAGACAACCTAGACAGAACTTGATAGAAGGACTGTAGGTTACAGATGCAAGGAAGGGTCTCATAGGCTGGTAGAGTGACTGACTGCCATTCTTCCTCCTCCCTGCTATGAAAATGCAAATTTCATATATATCGTTCATTGAATAAAACTAGCCTAATTAAATCAAATAATTTTAATGAGGTCACCGCTTTAATACTTATCAGTGCTAGAAAATTCGTATTATTATTATTATTCCCATATCACATCTAGTCAAGTGAAAATATTGCATTTTTAATTCATACCAGCTTTCACATAACACAACCAGGAAACTCTTCTGGGGGATTCTATATGATGGGTACCAAAGCAACCAGCACACTGCCCCTTATGGGTTTCAGAGAGCAAGAGAATATGGAGCTTGATCTCAGTGATGCAATGGAGTTCTCTATTACAGTAGGAAGCAATTCTTGAGATACTCCGGCTCCAAGTCATGGTACAGGTAGTCCTCAACTTAACACATGACTGCAAATTGCAATGTTTTTTGTGTGCGTGTGTTTTCCAGAAGAATGGAAATAGATATGTTGGAATCCCTAACCACCCACATGGTTTGCTTAATGATCACATGATTTGTTTTACAACCGTGGTCAATCACATTACAACTGTTGTAAAAATGATCATAAAATCAAGTCCAGTCATGTGGTCCCTCTACTTACAACTGTAATGACTTATGACCAAAATTGTGACCTCCATTGTGGTCTTAAGCTGAAGACTTACCTGTATTTCTTCAAAGAAAAAAGCCAACGCCTTTCAAAGACGGCAAAAATAACTTGATGAACAGTGTGGCCAGCAGAAGAGACCAAGCAGACCAGTCTGATCTTCTGATCCAGAAAGACTAATAACTACGATCTAGACCAGAGGTCTTCAAACTTGGCAACTTTAAGACTTGTGGACTTCAACTCCCAGAATTCTGGGAGTTGAAGTCCACAAGTCTTAAAATTGACAAGTTTGGGGACCCCTGATCTAGACCAACTGCAGTTTGCAAATTGTTTTTAAGAGAACAGCAGCATCAAAGAGTAATGCAGTCTGGCTGAAGTATGAATTAAACTAGGGCAATAGAAATGTAGTTGTAATATCAAATCAAGTCATCAAAATGTGCCTCTTCCCACTATGTCCTGTCACTATTTTTATCTGGTTATCTAAAACTACTCAGTCTGTGATTATTTATTTACTTAAACTATTTATAGAACTGTCCCTCTCACAGCAATGCCTCTGGTGGGCATATAGAGATTTAAAACCATAACAAAAGTAATAGCTCATGATGCCCCAATTAAATAATAAATCTTCCAAACAAAATGCCTATGGAGATTTTCAGTCATCCAGGTCATTGTTGTCCCAAAGGTGGGAGTGTGCTTTAAGGGATATAGCTCCTATCAATCTCCACTTCAAAATGTGTGACAGGACAGTTTGGAAAACTTTATTTTCTGCTGATTCCCATCCAAAAGAGGATCTTATTGCAGCCTCATTATGGGCTGTATCACTGTCTCTTAATGTTTATAAATGTCAAATGCCTATCCCTATCTCCAGAGACAGGCTCTTTCTCTATTTAATAAGTCAAATGTGTGAAGATATAAACAGTGGATCTCTTCCTTCCAAAGATAGACATCTTCAAGTTGTATAAATCTGTAACATTCACAAAATTGACTAAACAGAATCTCAAAACACTAGTTCTGAAAGAAACTCCAGCAGACTTTACAAAGCTGAAAGAGCGAAGAAGAGTGAAAGGCAAAGTTTGTAGCTAGCAAAGCAATATTCAACCAAAGCTATAGGGGTGTGCAATGGGAAGAAAGGGCTGATACAGTGTTCTGACATTATGACAGAGACTCCATGACTTGCATACATAACTTGCATACTTGCCTGATGTCAGGACATAAATATGAAAAACTGGGTTTGTGCTGTGACCCTGCAACATACTTTTCATCCTTGTGGTTTCTACTGGAAGTCTATTAGCAAACACTGAATAAATCAAAACCAAATGAATGAACAGCTACTTCAAACACAAATCAAGGAACTATGTGGAGTACAGGTACAGAAAAACAAAGGATACCCTCATGTATTTTCTCTGAATTTGGGGAAGGCAATGGAGGGATGGAAAACATAATTTGGGTTCATACACATGCTGAATTGTAATATGATTTATTTTGTGTTGGCTCACCAAATAGCAATAGCACTTAGACATATAAAATTTCACAGTGCTTTACAGCCCTCTCTAAGTGGTTTACAGAGCCAGCATATTGTCCCCAACAATCTGGGTCCTCATTTTACCAACCTCGGAAGGATGGAAGGCTGAGTCAACCTTGAGCCGGTGAGATTTGAACTGTTGAACTGCTAGCAACTGGCAGTCAGCAGAAGTAGCCTGTAGTACTGCATTCTAACCACTGGGCCACCATGGCTCACATGAGACCGGCCATTCACTATTCATTAAATAAATCTAGCTAATCTAATAATGTCAGAGTGATGTGTGAAAGATTTCTGAAAATATGGAGATAGCTCCATGGAAATGCTGACCCTCTGGAAGCAACTGAGCAAAAGTAGGTTCTTTGCTAGGGATCATTAAGTAAGACAATGAATGTGTAATTGCAAATATAGAGTAAAATCCATGCTTATACAGGTAGTCAATGCTTACCAACTGCCTCGTTCAGCAATCATTCAAAATTACAATGGCACTGAAAAAATAACTTTACAACCAATGCCTGCATTTACAACCTTTGCAGCATCCTTCAGTCATTTGATCATCATTACGGTCAGTACACATTATCCGGTGTATGACATGATGCTTTTCTCCCTCCCTCCCCTCCCTTGCAGAGCATAAAAGTTGGAAAGGAAGGTATTACAAGAGAATAAGCAGGCACAATGGGGAATACACCAGGCTGTTTGTGTAGCGTAGTGTACTCACGGCTGCCAGTGCCAGTGCATTGTTTTTGATGTGTATTCCCTACTGTGTGCCTGCTTACTCTCTTGTAATCCCTTCCTCTCCAATGAATGTAAATACAAACATTAATTTCCTTAATAATTATCCCAGCACTGAGGTGAGCATTCTAAAGAGCAAGGGAGTAGTTAGAAGGAAAACAAAAATCAAAGGTGCGAAACTAATTAATTTTGTCTGTTTTGTCTGTAGCTGGGGTGAACATTCCAAAGGGAAAGAGAGGGAGGAAAGGAAAACATAATTGTGGCCAGGTACTTCCCACTTAGTGTCTGCTTCGCTTAGTGACAGAGTTGTCAATCCCAATTGCAGGTACTAAAGAGGTATCACCTATATAATTACAGTGCAGCACCCTCCTGAAAGTATATTGTAGAGCTGGAAAAGAAGATGAAAATGGCAATCTTGGAGGACAGGAGCAATTTCCTAACATAAAAACACTGCAATGTTGCAGGATTTTTAGATTAGTAAAAGTATGAGGAAAGGCAGCTAGAAGTATAATGATATATAATATGAAGAAAACAGGGGTTTTCCCCCTCCCCCTTTATTTTACTAGGATGCAAAGCAATGTTTTTCAAACTTTCTGCAATCACAGACCACTAAATAAACATTTTGAAAATGAAGGGATTACCCAATTCAACAAATGCTCCCTTATCTTTTTTGTCTAAGAGTATTGGAATTCACTTTTTGCCGAATGAAATAAAGACCGTGATTGCCTTCTCGTATATTCTATGTTTAAAACCTTTTAAAATTGAATTTTGTACCAAAAAAATAATCTAAAATTATTTATCACTTAGGCAAAATAAAACTTTATAAAATAATTATGTATCTCATTCCATAATAGCAATAAATCTACTGGTCAAGAATCTTCAACAGAAACTTCTGGCTATTAAAATGCTAGGGAATGAAATCCCAAAGGTGCCTTTTCAAGAGGCAACTGGACTTCCTTGTTTTTCTTTGAAGACATTTCGCTTCTCATCCAAGAAGCTTCTTCAGCTCTGACTGGATGGTGGGGAATGGAAGGGTTTATATTCCTTGCAGACAGCTGGTCATTTGCATTCTTTTAGAGAGCCGTTGAGGCCACTTCGTCTTTAAAGAAAAACAAGAAAGTCTAGTTGCCTCTTGAAAAAAAGCACCTTTGGGACAACCATGACCTTGATGACTGAGAATTGCTACAGACATTTAGGGAATGAAATGAATCTCCAGCCCAATGAAATCCAATGTATTGCCTATTCATGCTTTTCCTGCAGTTTCAGGTGCCAGGCTGAGCTATGTTTTGAAAAGCACATATGGGTTCACAATCATTTACTGCACTTGAGACTTGTTCACTATTGTTAGTTTTTTTTAATGTTGGTACTCACCGTGCTATTGTATTATTCCTTTTATATTTCACTGGACTGTATTTGACAGTTGATCCACTCTTGTGAATCTGCAGACTCCCAGGGCAAGGGGAGAAGCAAGGACTGATATGACATCTCATGAAGTTGATTACACAGAGATTCAATTAACAGTAATAGTCATTCATGCTGGCTACATTTCCCCTTCATACCCATTCTGCAGAATAACAAACAGAAAGGGCATCATGTCCAATTTGTGGGTTTTTGATGAGGCATCCTGCTGAGTAGTGTGGGAAACACAGGTTTAGATGCTCTTTTCATGTTCGCATGTGGGAACTATTGTCATATCTCAACACAACTCTCTCTCCTGAAAAATAAAATCTACACAATAACAACATGGAAGGGCTTCCTGCCATGATTTGTGGAAAAAAAACCTAACGAAAATGACGAATCACAATTTCCCCCCATTCCCCAATGTTTAGATATCAGGAAAGTAATGACAATGGCAGATAACTACTTCTTTGATATGGACATTCTGCAGCAATTGAAAAGTCTAAAATGAAAATCTGTCTACAGGCAGTCCTCAACTTATGATCACAATTGAGACCAGAATTTCTGTTTCTAAGAAAAGTGGTTGTTAAATGAGTTGCGTTTGATTATTATTTTTTTACCTTTTTGCTATGGCTATTAAGTAAATCACTGTAGTTCTTAAGGGAACCATGCAGACACTAAACAAATCCAGCTTCCCCCATTGACTTTGCTTGTTGGAAGCTGGATGCTGGCCTAAAAACCAGGAGACTGGCAGTTCTACTCCTGTTTTAGGCATGAAAAGCCAGCTGGGTGATTTGGGGCCAATCACCAGGAGACTGTGAGCTCTAGTCCCGTCTTAGAAATGAAAGTTAGCTAGGTGGCTTTGGGCCAGTCACTCTCTGTCAACCCAACATACCCAGGGGTGGGTTTTACTTACCTTCCCTACCGGTTCTGATTGCGACGGAAGTGCGCGTTTTGCGCCTGCGCTCGCTTCCCTCACGCGTGCGCCCCGTGGCATCATGCAAAACACCCCCTCTGCGCATGCGCAGAAGCCTTTGCACATGCGCAGAGGGTTATTTTTCAAGCCGTGGCGACCGGAGGACCAGTTCGGGAGCGTGGTCCGCCAATCTTTGCTGCCGGTTCGGTGAGCGGCGGTAAATTTCCGCTACCGGTTCTAAAGAACTGTTCCAAACCGGCAGCAACCCACCTCTGAACATACCTCATGGGGGTTTTGTGAGGAAAAAGAGGAGGAGGAATGAGTATCTGGTATGTTTGCTGCCTTGAGTTACTCATAAAGTAATAAAGATGGGATAAAAATCTAATAAATAAATCAAGAAAATAAATAATCATTCCCCTTTAAAACTCACTTTCCCCTCAGACTTTCACTTAAACTCTCCAACTGCACGCTCAGTTAAAATGAAAGCCAAAACCACGGAATTGCACTTGCCTATATTTATCTCTCAGCACACCTCCTGTTCCTTCCTTTCATTCTGCTATAGCTGGAAGCTTTCCCTGTAAGCTCTTTGGGGCAGAGGCTTTTTGTGGATCATGTTTCACCAGCCGCTGAAGCATCACAGAGTTATGTATACTCAAGATTGAAGCTTTGAGGGTTCCCACAAATCAAAGACAAGGTCGCCTTCTTCAAACTGTATAATTAGGTCCATTTCGGTATTTAAAAGACTGAATTCAATTTTCAACAAGATAAAGCTAAGACAAGAGGCAACAGGTGGGTGCAAAGCTGACAGGAAAGGGGAGGAAGGCCTAGAAACAGCTGAGTATTATTTTTACTAGGTTGAGAAATCCACAGTGTCACTCAATTCAATCCTGGTAAGATTTCATCCTCTGTAGTGTCTCTCTTCTCCTACACCAACTGTACAACCAGAAGAAATGCCTAAAGATTCTGCAACTGGAAGCAAATCACAAGGAACAAATAACAGTTAGATAGAAAAGCTTTGCTCTCTTTGCAAAAAAAACTCCCAAATCTTTGTAGGAAAGAGGAGATGTGGCAGATCGTAATAAGTGTTTGGATGTGGGAGAAATACATGAATAAACCCAACTTGCTTCTAACATTTAATCTTTACTGCACTAAAACATGGGAAGTTCGTTCATTTTCAGGTGAGAAATGAACCAAATTTATGAAATAAATTCTTAAATACAACTAACATTTTTAAAAAGCAAATACCTCCCAGCTCTACCCCAAACAGAAGAAAATCCAGAAAAAGATGGCCATCATTAGATTACTATTATTGTTGCCCTGCCCATTGGACTTCTCGGCCCCTTGAAAATTCTTATATAACCCATTTACCCTGTCAACCTTGCCCTAATGAGAGCTGCCAAGGACAAAACCTAAAGATTTTTGGTATGAAAAAACAGATGGGTGAGGCTTCTTCAGAACTGGGAACACATCTCTTACTTGTTCAGTGCGAATATATATTTAACCTTTATGCCTTCACAGAACTATGATCAACAGAGTCCTGGGCAGTCACACTTAGCCTGCTTTTTTTTTCAAACAGTCTTTCTCAAAGGACTGTAGAGGAACCCATATACAGGTAATCCTAGAATTCTAACCATTCATTTAGTGACCATTCAAAGTTACAATGGCACTGAAAAAAGTGACTTATGACTGTTTTTCACACTTACGACAGTTGCAGCATCCTCATGGTCACGTGATCAAAATTTAGATGCATGCAACTGACTCATATTTATGATGGTTGTAATGTCCCAGGTTCATGTGATCACCTTTTGCGACCTTCTGACAAGAAAATTCAATAGGGAAGCCAGATTCACTTAACAACCATGTTACTAACTTAACAACTACAGTGATTCACTTAACACCAGTGGCAAGAAAGGTCGTAAAATGGAGCAAAACTCATTTAACACCTGTCTTGCTTAGAAATGGAAATTTCGGGCTCAATTGTGGTCGTAAGTCGAGGACTACTTATACCATTCCCTGAATCTATTCACATGACTTCTGTTAAAAAGTGGTAGAGAAAACATACAAAAAAGGAGCCCCACGTTGCATCATCCATTCCTTATGACCATATTCATTCTTGTTTCTCTGGAAAATATACAATTTTAAGGCTTTAATGTCATTCATTTGATAGACCAGGTGATAATAACCCAAAGCAACAAATATACCTAATAATCCTCCTCCTATTTTCCCCACAACCTGTTAGGTGAGTTGGGTTGAGAGAGAGTAACTGGCCCAAACTCCCCAAGCCAGTTTTTATGCTTAAGGCAAGACTAGAACTCACCATCTCCTGGTTTCTAGCATGATGCCTTAAAGTTGCAAAGTTGGAAAATGCTGGTCTAATCTCTGCTTTGGGTGCCTGTTGTAAAGAATATAAGGGACTGAAAAATTGCTTCCATAAACCTCAGTGCTGCCAAACCAGTCACAACGATCAACCAACCTATCATTTCCAAATGGTAATGATCACTCATTAATGCATTAGCATCTAGATGCATTTTATATTCAATCTGTAAATATTGCAACCACTTGCAATCTGACCGAAAAAAATGTTGTATTATTCTTTAGACCTCCAAAGTATGCTCTTGGCTTGTATAAGAGATGCAGTTCTTCAAGGAAAAAGGATGTGGAAGCTGCCCAGAGCAGAACAAAAATAGAATGCCACAGAAGTGTGTGTGGAGATACTCTAATGGGAAGAATGAAAAGGGATGGAACATAAAATGAAAGAAGGTATCGAGAGAGAAAAATGCATATAATGGAATGTCTATTGCAAGAAACAAGGATGAAACAAAGCTATTGCTTAATAGAAATGTTGCAAAGTCAAAAGTCAAAAGGAGTAAGAAACAATTAAAACAGGCAGAGAAAATGCAAAGAAATGTTGACAAAAATTAGACTTTGTTTTGGAAGTAGGTGAAGGGGATTAAACAAAGACCCTCTGGCATCATGAATGAAATTAAAAATAAAAATGACTTGGGATGAAACTGAAGTGAGGAAATGTTGGAAGAGTAATTTAGAGAGATAGATAGCTAAGTCCTCGATTTACGGTTACAATTGAGACTGGAATGTCCATCATTAAGCGAGGCAGTTAAGTGAGTCATGCCCAATTTTATGATTATTTTTTTGCTGCAATTGTTAAGTGAATCACATGGTTGGTAAGTGAACCTGGCTTCCCCCACTGATTTTGCTTGTTGGAAGCCAAGTAGGAAAGTCACAAATGGCAATCATGGATGTAATTATGGCATTATTAACACTACAATAAACTGTCATGAATATGTGCCAGTTGCCAAGCATCCAAATTTTGATCGTGTCACTCATCAAATTTGGTACTTGAAGCATTTTGATGTGAAAATTTTGTCCCAGTACTCATCATTTGTTTGATACTCAATGCACAGACTAGAACTTGTCATTGTCGGCTGCCTTGTGACTCACTATATTATTCCTTATGGGAAAAATTTGTTTGATACTCATCGTTTTTGGTACTCATCGTGCTTCCCAGAACCAATTAATGTTGAGTACCGAGGTACCACTGAATATGATTTGAGTGTTTGAGAATAAATAGAATACTTGGTGAATGGTTCAACAATGAACAAGAAATAAGACAAATATGATATTCCCAATGGCTGTTTATTTTTTCTGGCTAATCCTTGACTCACAAACAAATTGAGAGCAGAACTTCTGTTGCTAAACAAGATGGTCATTAAGTGAGTCACACCTGATTTTACATCCTATTTGCTGCATTTCTTAAATGAATTACTATGGTCAATAAGTGAATCACACGGTCAATATACCGGTAACAATAGTTATAAGTGCAAAGAACCAGCTGTAAGTCACTTTTTTCAGCGCCACTGTAAATTTAAACGGTCATTAAATGAAGAGTCATAAGTCAAGGCCTATCTATAAATACATATGGGAAGCTTGTGTTGTCATAGACTGCAATGGTTGTGAATGTGAACTGTATGTACGTATGATGCTGTGTTACCTGAGAACCCAAATCATCTCCTATAAATGTTAACCTAAATGATGCAGTAGGCTATGGATTTGAAAAATTTATCAAAGATCAAGGTAGTTTTGTTTGACATGGAAAGAAGAAGTAAACAATCACATAAATGGTGAAAAGCAGATGCATTTGTATACTTCAGTAAAATGTTCATCCTTAGATAGGAAAATGGATGGAGAAATTTTAAGATGTGAAAATGCTGGTAGATAGGAGTAGTATACTGTGAATAATGAATGTTTGTTGAAAGAAACAAAACAGCTGTTTCTGCCTTCATTGTTATTTGAAAATGAGGGAAGTTATCAGTTTTTCAGGGTAGACCAGACCAAAGATACAAGAATTCTACAAATGCTACTTTATTGTCCTAGGACAATAAATATTGTCCAGGTTGCTTGCTGTCCCATCTAATACTAAACAAAATCAAGGCTTATTTTGAGATATTTTTCTCACACTTTCTTCTGTCTCTGGATTGTATAATTTCTTATCCACGTTCCCCTAACTTGTTGTTCTTTCCTCTTCCTCTTCATGGTTTTCATATACCTTCCCCAAGATCACTCTAAATACCTTTAGAGATAGCCATGTCAGGAGAAAGACAAAACTAAAATAAATGCAGTGGAAATTATTTGCTTAAGAAACATATATGATAAAACAGAAAAGATAGGGTCAACAAATGAATGTGGAAGGAATACAAAAACGAATGGCCAATACTGAAACAAGTATGCTGAGGTGGTTTGGTCATACAGAAAGAATGAAGATCAAATTGCAGTATAAGCATAGGATGGAAGAAGAAATGGGATGAGAAGGAAGAAATGAAGGAAGCTGTAGCTGGATGAAGTTGAAGTTCCACAAAAAGAAAGAGAAGTTTAAATGGCCATGTATAAAGTGGTAGTTGGATCTGCTGAAATTAAGGATGGTTTACAAGGCAGAAAATGGTATGAAGAACTAAACTGAATGGCAATAGAGTAAATTTCTTTTGCTATCTTTAATCATTCTGATTGTTTCTTCTTTATGTCCAGTGCTAACACTTACTCCAAAAGGAAATTGTATGAAGGTTGTATACATATTTATGCATTATTTTTTTACACTTCAGTCTACCTCTCTGTGATCCTATGCACGTTGACATAAAAGTATGTCTTGTAAAGACTTGTTTCAAATAAGTGACCATTGAAGCATAACTTTTCCAACAGGCTACCTTAAAATACATTCAAGCCATGCTCATATCACATTTAACCAAAGTTATGGCGAACAGGAATGCTATCACATGAGAAAAAAGCAGGCCATCCCATATGCTAAGTCTCTCCATTGCAGCTGAAGAACTGCAAACTCTAGCTATGAAGCAGCTAAGAGAGAGAACGGCCCATTCATCTACCTTTCAACCCTTCAGGCCCCAGTGCTCTTACACCCGATAATTTATTTTTAATCCTGCTTTGCTTTCTTGCCTAACTTCATAAGATTAGATCACTTTAAACTCTTTTATGCAGTGGTGGTGGCATTCATGAAAGACACCACAACACTGTTCCTCACAGACTATATAAGGAAATAGCCTAATTCCCAGCAGGGTTTACTACCACAAATTCAAACAGAGAAACCTCTCTGTCTTGGAATGGAGCCCTGGAGTGATTTCCTAAAAACAAATTTCAGAGTAGCTTTCTATGCTTTGCAAAATTCAGCAGGAAGCTACCATCAAATGGCCCCAGCAACAGCTGCCCTCAAACCGGGCAAGCCTTATGTTCTCATGTGAACTGGAAGAACACTCACCATTCTCCTCCACAATGAACACTGGGGGCTCTGTTCAGAATTACACTGAGACTGGACAAAAAGGGGAGGGGAGGAAATGACACATTTTTAGCACCATCATCCCCCTCCCTTAACAAAGCATGTGCTAGCAGTGGGGTATAAACATTTCATTCACAGGCAGCAACAACTGTTTTATTTTCTTTAAAAACTGGTAATAAATAATCAAGTGGATGTTCATTTTGCAAGTGACAATGGAGTCAAATGGTACAGCTGTGCAACAGATCCAGATTTGAAGGGTGGAATGTGATTAACAGGCACACATAGCCCTGTTTATGCACACCTTGAACCAAACTCATCTCTGGATTGTGCATCATATACACAGGGCAGCTGCATGAATAAACAAAAAAAAAAAAACACCCTAAGAATGTTGCAAACCTGGATCTCTGCGCACAAAATATACCAAATAATCTATTAGCAGTCTACAGCTCTTCATTCTGAAGGAACAGTTAAAGGAATTACTTTTAAAAGTCTGAGGATAAACTTAACACATAATGCAGACGCAGAGGTCCTATATTTGATATCTTCAAATATTCCAGGAATAGCAATGTATGCCCAGCATTTCATAGACGGCAACACCACATACCCATACATTAGGCTAGCTACATACATACAGTACATAGCATTACTTGCAAGCAAGGGCAAGAGCTCTTTAAGCCCTTGAGAACAAATGTAGCCACATAGTCCAGCTTCTTAATCTCTTAACATGCTACCTGATCTAGCTCAAGCCCATCAGTAGAAAACCAAACCAAATCCAAGTGCCTAATGTAGCTTCCTTCAAGCTCCTGTTTACTCAAGCAGTGGAAATTTCCTTCCTCTCTACCCCATTCTCAAGCAGAATTGAGGAAAGACAATTACCCCCATCTACGAATGGATGCCTTCTGTTGGCAGTGGTTCACTTGTTCTGTTTTCACTCAGGATATTTTATTTGGTTGGAGGAGGAGGAGGAGGAGGAGGAAGGAGGAGGAGGAAAGTTCAGAATTTTTTTTAACTTTTGTGATTTTTACCCAAGGAAGCTACATTTAATAGAGCTTTTCTTATGCTACTACAAAACCATATCTAATTTATGGTATGTTTGTAAGATAATTGAAAAGTATAGTTTTAAAAACACAGTCTATCCCCAATATTTAGCATGACACAACCCGAGTGTGTGCCAATGAACAAAAAGGCCTTTGAGTGTACATATGTAGATGAACTTTGCCTCAAACAGATATACACCACTTATACCAGAAGGAAATCAGGAAATGACATATACCAACACTTCCCAGGTTCATCTCTCCCCAAAATAAAATTGTTCACCTTCACAATTTTTTTCCAGTTCTTATTGTCAGTCCTGACTCAGTCTTGCAAAGGATAAAGAAACTAAATCAAAAAGTTCATTCAAAAAAAAAAAAAAGACCAATGTGAGAATCCACTGAAAAAGCTTGACTAATATCAAAACCTTTGCTTGAAATCACCATCACCCACCATAAGCTTTCTCCCCCATGACTCAGCTGCACTTTGCACACTTGAACTCTAAGTGTTCATAAGAAGCTACATTGAGCATGCTCAGTTATGGTTGCTAAATAAATAAATAAATAAAAAACTAACATACTTCTGAAATCAGCAATGCATTTTTCCTGACTAACTGTATTAGAACTTTTATACCGAACTGAGATGGGGAAGCTTGAACCCAAAGGCCATTCTCTCCCTCACCAACTAAAGAAACATTTGCAGTATTAGGAACACCTGCAAAGCACTCCCGCTCCAGGTGTCTTGCATTTCCCCCCCTGAAAATTCCCTAGGTGCCATTGTTAAGAGTCTTTTAGGGAAGGCTTTATCCCTGGCTCCTTGAAGCTGCTATTCCCTAGGAGCTGGATGACATCTCCAAAGGTGAGGGTTGAAGTTGAGTCCAAACCATTCAATTGATGGGAGGAGTTTGCAAGGAGCCAGGGTTTCAGCCAAGTCAGTATCCATTCCCAGGTAATGTCCTAGAGTGCTCAAAGCATTGGCATACATGATCCCCATTCTTTTAAGAAAGGAAATCACCTGTCTTTATTTCAAATAGGAAATCTAAGGCTACAGTAAGAGTGCGGTTTGTCTAATAAATCCAAGGTAGACATGAAGCTTGAATGAGCAGCCTCTCAATTTGCTACTCACAATACAATCTTATGCAGGTCTACTCAAAAGTTAGCTCAAGTTTGTTTATATAAGAAAAAATGTGTTGCCTCTCAGCATTGCTTCCCACACAGTTTACACAAACTAGACAAAGTATAAAACATCTTAAAACATCACTCTAGAAATTCTTGAAAAATGGTTTTATCATGTAACAATGACTCCTACACATTGGGTATTATCTCAGAAAACATTTCAGGTTGCTATCTCTACCTAACCTCAAACAGATACTTGATCTCAAAAATTCAGCAACCTTTCCAATCTGGCACTCTTTTAGAACAAAATGTTCAAAATTCCTTAGTTGCAAACCCAAAACATTTGAAAGATGCCAGATTGGGAAAAGCCAGTGTACAAGATTGCAGACTTTAGTACTCTAAATATATTAGTATTTTATAGTAATACAATATATAATATAGTAGCATTATATGGCAAGCTAGGTGTATATTGTGTACATATTTAGATCAGTATAAGGTTTTCATTGGCTTTTGTGGATATTTTATCATTCTTGAACTGTTTCATTGTTTAGCCCAGTGGTTTTCAATTTTGGCAACTTTAAGATGTGTGGACTTTTAAAAGATTACTCCTCTCTCCCTCTAGACAGGTATAAGCAATCTGGATAAGTCAACACCTTCTCTATTTTAATTTTTTAAAAAAAATCTCTTCCTCCCATATCTCATCCCCTATCAATAATCAAATTACAAAAGCACTATCCTTTACTTTGCATTACTATAGTTTTTTTATTTTTTGTTCTGTATTTGTAAACTTTAATAAAATTATTGTTAAAGAAAAAAGAAGTGGGGACTTCAATTCCAAAATTCCCCATGCAGCATGCTAGGAACTGAAGTCCACACATACCTTAAAGTTACCATGGGTTGAAAAATTCTGGTTTAGCCTATCACATTGCATATATAAAAGGTGGTTTAAGTGGATGTGTGTAAACCTTCTCTTAGCCATAAATCACAAGTTCTAAGTAGTTGTGCTTTGCTCAGCCATGGTTTAATCAATGCGACAGAACTAGTTAGAAGTGCACCACATAATTCACTATAAACTATCATTTTCAAATCACAATAGCTCGATCAGCATAACATGTTATGCCAGTACCAAACAAATGTGTATGCTTATGTGAACTAGCCAATAATTACTATTTTCTCTTAAGCTAACTCTTCACTGTTGACAATAAGGAGATAATAACATGGAAATACATAGAACTGATAAAAATTATTGGGATAATATATGTGAAGAAAAATCTAAAATACATTATATAAATGTGATGTCTTGTAAATTTTTGTCAGTATCTGCACAAAGATTTTGCAATGGTCGCTCCAGAGAACTTAAAAAGAAACTTTATAAATGGATGTCAAAACTTTTTTTCACTGTTGAGAAAAATGACTTTTTTTCTTGTTCTTTAAAGGACAAACAATTTGTAGCCCTCTAGTGCTGTTGGACTTCCAGACTCTTTAATCACAGGCAGTGTGGAAAGCAGTGAGAATGAAGGTAGATCCAGTACAATTGTTTCTAAAAATCAATTTCGTCCATCTCTTCTTTAACACATGCAAGATGAACACTTAATTCTTTTTTGCTGCATATCATGGGTTTGCTACCTGGCTACTCCAATAATTTAATCCTTCCTCATAGGGGAAATAGCAATATAAACAAATTCTAAAGTATCGATTTAAACATGTACATATTTTCTAGAGTAAAATAATATTTCAACCTATTGGCAAAGCCACAAAGAACTACCAGAAGTTTTTGCTGAAAAAAAACATCAGTCACAAGTTCTTATGAAAGAATGAGCTTCCCCAAATTGCCAAAACTGATGTAAGTCATATAAATACAGACACACAAGCACCTATGCACACCCTCCGAGGAGCAAAGGCAAGAATTATACAACATCCTTCACAAGGTAGCATTAGGCTTCTTCTGCACACTGCTGAAAGACAGAGGAAATCCAATTGCCCCCAAAAAGCCTAGGAAATCCAGACTCTACGTGACCTGACTTAGTTATTAGACAGCAGGTTTTATGGGAGGGAGGAAAAAGATATTTACAATCATTCATGCTACCCGGAGTTACAGCAAAGCTTACGCTGAATGAGGTTGCGGAGGGGAAAAGTATCATCAGGAAGTTACTCCCAGTTGTTGCCGTTAAAAGAGTGTTTTTTTGGAAGAGCGATTTCTATACAGCATCCTCCAAAATAAAATAAAGAAAACCCAACCCACCACCTTTCAAATATGCATCCTCATATACATCAGAGAACAATGTGGCATTCAAAATGGACTGGATGCACCAAAAGGGAGGGGAGGAGAGGAGAAAGAGGAGACAAGGCGGGTGGGGGACACACTCACCAGGGCTGTTGGCTTCGTTTTCCAGAACGTGCAGTTCTGTGCAGTCGGCCAGGGAATGCTCAAGGCAGAGCTGAAGGAAACGGGCCTGGCTCCGAGTCACTCTCTTCAGTAAGGAAAGCAAAGCAACTGTCTGTTCGCACTCATTCCAGCCTTTGAACCAACCTGCCAATACTCCAACCTGGTCTCGAAACATCATGGTTGGTGCAAGTGAATGTCCGCGTGCAATATCGAGAACAGGGGAAAAAAATCTGTGTGGGGCACTCCCTGATATATATTTTTTTGCAAGGAAAAAAAAGTAGGAGAATCCCCTAGAAGTTCCTTTTTTTCTTCCCACCCACGCCTTTTTTTAAACCTCTATTTTACAACGTTGTTAACTGCAGAAATAGGACGGATGTTCGGAGATGGATTCTGAGGTTTGCTTGCTCTTCTTCTTCTTCCTTGCGGGTCCAAAAGGCCACTGGCTGCTTCTTAATTCTGCCAAGGACGATGACACATGGTGGCAAGGGAAAACAGACACACTGCGTGGTCTCTGTGTGTGGACTTGTATAACTGTATTTCTCAACAAGGCACAGCAATGTGTGAAGATGTTGTAAGGGGATATGGGTTATGTAGCTGTTTTCTTTTGGGTGTTTTGCTTCCCCCTCCCTCTTTGATCTTTTCCAGTCTGGTTATTTTAGCCCAGGGCTGGCGCTGGCTCTCCTTCCTCGGGCAGCTTTCTGGACCATCCACAGTCACAGCATTCCTTGCTAGGGAAAGTGGAGAAAATAGAAGCCTTCACAACTGCTGGAGAGGAGGGGATGGAGAAAGAGAGAGAGGGGGGGGAAAAAAGAATTTCGCTGTGAGATGAGACACTCTGAAAGGCAACGCTATGATTCAGCATGACAAACAACGCGGCTCACTTCGTAATATGACAGAAGGGAAATTTGGGATCAGCAATCACTGAGAGCAAGAGGGTGGGTTAGGGAGGGAGACAAGGGCTTGGGGCTTGGTGTGTGGGGCAGCCAGGGGTTGTGTCTTCTTTTTGTTAAAGGCCACCCTCCCAAGAAATAACAGGTTCTGTGGAAAAGGAAGAGATGAGCACAGAGATAAGGAGACGCTAAAAATGCAGCCCACACACAGGCAGCAGAGGGAGTGATGGAGAAGTGCGGGCTTCACATCAGAGAGATTTAAAAGAAACCTCCCTGGTACACAGCAGTGAGGACAGAGCTCCCTGTTGCTTATTGTACATTCTAAGCAGTCTCCCCCCAGCCCCCACCCCCAAGACAGGAATGTACCTGGCTGGGAGAGACAGGACTGCAACTGATCATTCATGCACAAGGAGAAAAGGGGGTGGGGGGAGAGAACTTAACACTGCGGCTATAGATAGCTAATGCAAACCAGCCCAGGTTCTGGTGCTCTCCCTTCCTCCTCCTCCTCCTCCTTTCTCATGCCTTTCCACTCCCCAACCAGAAAGTAAGGCAGCTGAGGAGAAGGGCTGCAGCTTCAACTACAGAATTCAAACATCTCCCAACCAGTCACCACCAGCCCCCGCTGGATGTAGGCTCCAAGCAAGCAGCAGGCAGGAGACAAAAATAAACTCTCAGACAACCCCCCTTCTTTCCCCAAGACCACAGCACACACAGTTCAGCAGAAACCGGGAGGGGTGGGGTGGGGTGGAGACCCAAGGAAGCTCACTATAGACTCTCATTTTCATACTACTTTAAAAAATAGGGGATGAACACCAGCTCTCCCCCTTTCTCCAAGTGTTCACACTCGCGACATGCACTTCACACACTTATATTCACCCCTATTTCACAAGGTGGCGTCCATCTCTCGTTCTCTCTGCGGTTGAAATCTCTACCAAGGGCAGGTTTCTTCCAGGGGTTGCACAAATCTACGGAAAAGGCTTCCCCAACCTAGCAGTTGCTCAGATGCTCCAGACTACAACTCCCATCGCCCCAGCCAAGGTGGCAATGGCTACGAAGGCAGCCATTGGAATCCTTACACTTCTGGAGAGTTGCAAGGTGAGAGTACCGCTTGAGAGCCTAAGCCAGGAAGGGCAACGGGGGAGCCGGTACCTCCCAAGCACAGATGGGTGCAGGAAAAGTAACTGTCCCAGAAAAGCATTTTACTTTAATAGGCTTCGATACTGTTGAAGTAGATGAGTCTTCAAAAGAACCAGATGCCTTCTAGAAGGGGTAGCCCCATCATCCCCCAAATGACCTGTCCGGAAACTTTCAGGGTATCAGAAGGAGAAGCAACAACCTTTGCTTCACAGCCGTCGCCCCCCCCCACCCCCCCGATTGTACAAGGACGAGAAGCACCGGCCCCAAATAAACTTCGAGCCCGGGACTCCACGACCTCTCCCAGCCAAATGCAAACAGAGGGAGCCGGGCACCTCACCCGGCACTGCCTCGGGCGGCTCTTTGCTCCACGCCACAGACATCCGCCAAGCTCCTCTCCGCCTCCCAGCCGCGCCCCCCCCCCGGCTCTGCGTCCTTCGAGCCCCGCGACAGTCTGGCGTCCCCGGCTCCATGCCGGGAATCCCCTCGCGCCCGGCTGGCTCCTTGATGGACAAGTCAGGACGCCGCAGAGCAAGGGCGCTCGCCCGTCGTTCCGCCCGACTCTCCCGCTTCCTCGGCCGCCCCCCCCCCCTCGCGCTATGCGGAGCGCCCACCTGGCTGCCGCGCGCCCTTCTCGCCGACCGTCCTCCTTTTGCCGGCTTCGGCTGAGCCTTTACTGAAGAAGAGGAGGAAAAGGAGCCGGCGATGGAGGTGGCGGTGGAGGAGGTGGCGG